>CM059434.1:10832163-11221504 GCA_030390025.1 Squalus acanthias | reverse complement strand
TTCACTGCTCACTGCTCACTGCTCACCAGTTCACTGCTCACTGCTCACTGCTCACCTGCTCACTGCTCACCTGCTCACTGCTCACCTGTTCACTGCTCACTGCTCACTGCTCACCTGTTCACTGCTCACTGCTCACTGCTCACCTGCTCACTGTTCACCTGCTCACTGCTCACCTGTTCACTGCTTACTTGTTCACTGCTCACTGCTCACCTGTTCACTGCTCACTGCTCACCTGCTCACTGCTCACTGCTCACTGCTCACTGCTCACCTGTTCACTGCTCACCTGTTCACTGCTCACTGCTCACCTGTTCACTGCTCACTGCTCACTGCTCACCTGCTCACTGCTCACTGCTCACCTGCTCACTGCTCACTGCTCACCTGCTCACTGCTCACTGCTCACTGCTCACTGCTCACTGCTCACTGCTCACCTGCTCACTGCTCACTGCTCACTGCTCACTGCTCACTGCTCACTGCTCACCTGCTCACTGCTCACTGCTCACTGCTCACCTGTTCACTGCTCACTGCTCACTGCTCACCTGTTCACTGCTCACTGCTCACTGCTCACTGCTCACTGCTCACCTGCTCACTGCTCACTGCTCACTGCTCACCTGTTCACTGCTCACTGCTCACTGCTCACCTGCTCACTGCTCACCTGCTCACTGCTCACCTGTTCACTGCTCACTGCTCACTGCTCACCTGCTCACTGCTCACTGCTCACTGCTCACCTGCTCACTGTTCACCTGCTCACTGCTCACCTGCTCACTGCTCACTGCTCACTCTCACTGCTCACCTGCTCACTGCTCACTGCTCACTGCTCACCTGTTCACTGCTCACTGCTCACTGCTCACTGCTCACCTGCTCACTGCTCACCTGCTCACTGCTCACTGCTCACCTGCTCACTGCTCACTGCTCACTGCTCACCTGCTCACTGCTCACTGCTCACTGCTCACTGCTCACTGCTCACTGCTCACCTGCTCACTGCTCACCTGTTCACTGCTCACTGCTCACCTGCTCACTGCTCACCTGCTCACTGCTCACTGCTCACTGCTCACCTGCTCACTGCTCACCTGCTCACTGCTCACCTGCTCACTGCTCACTGCTCACTGTTCACTGCTCACCTGCTCACTGCTCACCTGCTCACCTGCTCCTGCTCACTGTCACTGCTCACCTGTTCACTGCTCACGTGCTCACCTGCTCACTGCTCACTGCTCACTGCTCACCTGTTCACTGCTCCCTGCTCACTGCTCACTGCTCACCTGCTCACTGCTCCCTGCTCACTGCTCACTGCTCACGTGCTCACTGCTCACTGCTCACTGCTCACCTGCTCACTGCTCACTGCTCACTCTGCTCACTGTTCACTGCTCACTGCTCACTGCTCACTGCTCACCTGTTCACTGCCCACCTGCTCACCTGTTCACTGCTCACCTGCTCACTGCTCACTGTTCACTGCTCACCTGTTCACTGCTCACTGCTCACCTGCTCACTGCTCACTGCTCACTGCTCACCTGTTCACTGCTCGCCTGCTCACTGCTCACTGCTCACCTGCTCACTGCTCCCTGCTCACTGCTCACTGCTCACTGCTCACCTGTTCACTGCTCACTGCTCACCTGCTCACTGCTCACTGCTCACCTGCTCACTGTTCACTGCTCACTGCTCACTGCTCACTGCTCACCTGTTCACTGCCCACCTGCTCACCTGTTCACTGCTCACCTGCTCACTTGCTCACTGCTCACTGCTCACCTGTTCACTGCTCACCTGCTCACTGCTCACTGCTCACCTGCTCACTGCTCACCTGCTCACCTGCTCACTGCTCACCTGCTCACCTGCTCACTGCTCACCTCTTCACTGCTCACCTGCTCACCTGCTCTCTGCTCACTGCTCACCTGCTCACTGCTCACCTGCTCACCTGTTCACTGCTCACTGCTCACCTGCTCACCTGCTCACCTGTTCACTGCTCACCTGCTCACCTGCTCACCTGCTCACCTGTTCACTGCTCACTGCTCACTGCTCACCTGCTCACCTGTTCACTGCTCACTGCTCACTGCTCACTGCTCACCTGCTCACCTGTTCACTGCTCACTGCTCACCTGCTCACCTGCTCACCTGCTCACTGCTCACCTGCTCACTGCTCCCTGCTCCCTGCTCACTGCTCACTGCTCACCTGTTCACTGCTCACTGCTCACCTGCTCACTGCTCACTGCTCACTGCTCACCTGTTCACTGCTCACTGCTCACTGCTCACTGCTCACCTGTTCACTGCTCACCTGCTCACCTGTTCACTGCTCACCTGCTCACCTGCTCTCTGCTCACCGGCTCACTGCTCACTGCTCACTGCTCACCTGCTCACCTGTTCACTGCTCACCTGCTCACTGTTCACTGCTCACCTGCTCACCTGTTCACTGCTCACCTGCTCACTGTTCACTGCTCACTGCTCTCTGCTCACCTGCTCACTGCTCACCTGTTCACTGCTCACCTGCTCACTGCTCACCTGCTCACTGCTCACTGCTCACCTGCCCACTGCTCACTGCTCACGTGCTCACTGCTCACCTGCTCACTGCTCACTGCTCACTGTTCACTGCTCACTGCTCACTGCTCACTGCTCACCTGCTCACTGCTCACCTGCTCACTGCTCACCTGCTCACTGCTCACCTGCTCACTGCTCACCTGCTCACTGCTCACTGCTCACCTGCTCACTGCTCACTGCTCACTGCTCACTGCTCACCTGCTCACTGCTCACCTGCTCATTGCTCACCTGCTCACTGCTCACCTGCTCACTGCTCACCTGCTCACTGCTCACTGCTCACCTGCTCACTGCTCACTGCTCACTGCTCACCTGTTCACTGCTCACTGCTCACTGCTAACTGTTCACTGTTCACTGTTCACTGTTCACTGCTCACTGCTCACCTGTTCACTGTTCACTGCTCAGCTGCTCACTGCTCACTGCTCACCTGTTCACTGCTTACCTGTTCACTGCTCACCTGTTCACTGCTCACTGCTCACCTGCTCACCTGTTCACTGTTCACCTGTTCACTGTTCACCTGCTCACTGCTCACCTGTTCACTGTTCACCTGTTCACTGTTCACCTGCTCACTGCTCACTGTTCACTGCTCACCTGCTCACTGTTCACCTGCTCACTGCTCACTGCTCACTGCTCACCTGCTCACTGCTCACCTGTTCACTGTTCACTGTTCACTGCTCACCTGTTCACTGCTCACTGCTCACCTGCTCACCTGTTCACTGCTCACTGTTCACTGCTCACCTGTTCACTGCTCACCTGCTCACTGCTCACCTGCTCACTGCTCACTGCTCACCTGCTCACTGCTCACCTGCTCACTGCTCACTGCTCACCTGCTCACTGTTCACCTGCTCACCTGCTCACTGCTCACCTGCTCATCTGCTCACCTGCTCACCTGCTCACCTGCTCACCTGCTCACTGCTCACCTGCTCACCTGCTTACTGCTCACCTGCTCACTGCTCACCTGCTCACCTGCTCACTGCTTAGCTTAGTTGGCTGGGTGCTGGTTGTGTAATGGGGAAGCTGCTCAGGCAGGCGGTGAAGCAAAAATACTGCTGCGTTAAACAATACCGATCCATTGCGCAACCGCCAAACGAGCAGAAAGGGTATGATGTTCCTCGCGGCTGACTGCTCCTGTAACTGATGTCCTGAAGTTGCTTCATGTCTCAAGTGCCTTCTCTATTTTTTTTGTGCGAGGGGGATGTGGAATGGTTTCTACGTCAAAGTCTTCAACTCAACTCAAGCTTTGAAAGGAAAGAGCTTGCATTTCTATAGCACCTTTCATGACCTCAGGACATCCCAAAGTGCTTTACAGCCACTGAAGTACTTTTGAAGTGTAGTCACTGTTGTAATGTAGGGAACACGGCAGCCAATTTGCGCACAGCAAGCTCCCACAAACAACAATGTGATAATGATCAGATCATCTGTTTTAGTGATGTTGATTGAGGGATAAATATTGGCCCAGGACACCGGGGAGAACTCCCCTGCTCTTCTTCGAAATAGTGCTATGGTATCCTTTGAGTCTACCTGAGAGAGCAGATGGTGCCTCGGTTTAATGTCTCATCCAAAGGACGGCACCTCTGACAGTGCGGCACTCCATCGCTACTACACTGACGTTTCAACCTAGATTTTGTGCTCAAGTCGCTGGGTTGGGACTTTAACCTACAACCTTCTGCCTCAGAGGGGGAGAGTGCTACCCACAGAGCTGAGGTTGGCACTTCTTGGAGGAATGAGGTAATCTCCTGAAAAAATACTGGTCTTTCTGTACAAGAACGCTCTATTAGCATTGCTAGCATTGAGTGGAGATGGCACATGACACATTTACAGTGAGACACTCTGCTACCATCCAATTCCTCAAAATACAGCACCACAAACATAAATGCCTAATCAGCGGGCTTTACATGCTATGGCCATTGCTGCCTGGGAGTCTGGGAGGGAACGGGGAGGAGGCTCCGCCAATCATCTTGTTCAATCGGCTTCTTATTTTGGTTTAACTCTCTTCTGGACCGTTCCCCCTCGATCCACATCTGTAGCTCTGCCTCACAGATGGAACAGTCTTTGGCCAACAACCACCGGTAGAATTGTACCCGGCAACCGCGCCAGAGACAAGATCGGTTTCTAACGGGCGACTCTCCATTAAGAGCCACACTAATAACAAATAGCAAGACCCACCTGTGTCTTTCCCAGCCCCTCTCCGACCCTTTATATCCGCTCCCCACTGTTGCCTCTCAGTGATTGGTGAAACTGAGTTTGAATCCCGCCGTGTCAACTCATCAGTGTCAGCCGTGGCTCCGTTGATAGCACTCTCTCGCCTCTGAGTCAGGAAGGTTGTGGCTTCGAGTCCCACCCCAGAGACTTGAGCACAAAAATCTTGGCTGACACTCCCAGTACAGTGCTGAGGGAGCGCTGCACTGTCGGAGTGTGCTGTTTTTCGGAAGCGATGCTAAACCGAGGCCCCACCTTCTCTCTCAGGTGGACGTAAAAGATCCCATGGCACTATTTCGAAGAAGAGCAGGGGAATTATCCCTGGTGTCCCTCAATCAACATCACAAAAACAGATGATCTGGTCATTATCACATTGCTGTTTGTGGGAGCTTGCTGTGCGCAAATTGGCTGCTGCGTTTTCTACTTTCCTACACGCCATTTCAAAAAGTACTTCGTTGGCTGTAAAGCACTTTGGGACATCTAGTGGATGTGAAAGGTGCTATATAAATGCAAGTCTTTCATTTTCTTTAACCTGTGAAATTAAGTTCAATAATTCACTGGTAATTTATGGCTGGCACCAAGAAGATGAGCGTGAGAGTTTCCAGATTACCACAGATCCCAAATAGTTCACTAATGTCCTTCAGGGAAGGGAACATGATACCCCTATCCGGTCTGGCCTGCATCTGACTCCAGTTCCACACTATAGAGTTAATGACTACAACAAGGGACGGTCAATAGATTTAAAATAATTGGCAAAAGAACTAGAGGGGAAATGAAGAGAAATTTCAGTGAACTGTAATCACTGTTGTAACGTATCGGAAGAATAAAAAGATAAATATGCAATGTCAGAGAAACAGAAGCAAGAACAGAGTGGACACTAGGGGAATCGAGGGATATGGGGACAGGGCGGGAAAGTGGAGTTGAGGTCGAAGATCAGCCATGATCTTATTGAATGGCGGAGTAGGCTCGAGGGGCCGTATGGCCGACTCCTGCTCCTATTTCTTAAGTTCTTATAAGTTAATGAATCAAAACGAACAAAAAAAGGCAGGACAGATATACATTGAAAGGAAGGAAAATATAAAGGGAGAAAGTGATGAGTAATGAGGATAAGCAAAGTCTGAGGTACACTGAAAAAGAAAGTCTAAGAGACAAAAAAAACACAGTTGCGATGAAAGGAAAGTAAATAGGTGGAGAAAAGGAAAGTGAGTGGACAGATGGAGATAGCTCTTATAATAGACCGGAACTTCTTATCTTTTCACCAACGTGATTCCCTGTTTTCTATCCCACGTCTGTCTACCCTTCGTCCAGTGGAGGAGGAGGGGGTGTCCAGTGAGGGGACAATGACCACTGCCAGGGCTGCTAGGCAAGTGGAGTGAGAGAGAGGGTGTCAGTTCTCCCCAGTCTCTCTGCAGCAAAACGGGGAGTCGGAGGAAGTCCTGGTGGGTGCGCTCCTGGGCCTGGCCAAGGTGTGGTAATCCACAGGGGTCCAGGTCGAACGCGGCCCGTGGGGTAGGGGGTTTGGTCGCTCTGGCTCTGCCGGTCTCTCCTCCGTGACCTTGTCCGTGAAGGAGCACGGGGTGTCCGCCGGAACGCTTGGGGCCTTCCGCGACCGATGGGCACCACAAGGACTGGAGGGCGTAGTCGATACAGGGTGGCAATATTATTAGTTAAGTTTCCTTTGTTTATTTAATAATTCGGTTGTCTATTAGTTGTGCCCTTCTAAAAAAAAAAAAGGGGCACTTTTGTTAGGTTTTTTAGTTTAATGACACAGGGGGCAAACCCAAGTGTGTCCTCATCATTTTAATTAAAAGAGGCAATGCTGAGAAGCTGGTCTTAGCCCGCTTGAGAACTGATAGACGTACCCAATCTGCGGCAGACAGATTGAAGCGATGGGCAGCTGTGGGTGGGTCTGCCACCACCACCATCTGCTGGGGAACCCGGCAGGGCGGCCAGCGAGTCTGCCCGGGCGGAATATTCTTCCGAGCAGTGCTGGGGTGTGGGGTCACTGTCCATGTTCATCTCTTGGTTCTACAGCCGGTTGAACAAGCATGCTGGCGGTGCAGAGGGTGAGGGGGGCGGTGGGGGTGCGGGGGAAGGAAGGGAACATTTATTAAAGCTGATCTGGGAGGGGACTTCAAATGCCCCGGAACGTATTGCGTCATGTGAATGGATTTGCAGGTGTCAAGTCTACCTATTGCTCACCCAGGCAATAATCAGCCCACTAGACTGGCACCAGCCACTATTATCACATTAGATCAAACTGGAACAGGAGGGTTAATTGCTCAATGAAAGAAAGACTTGCATTTCTATAGCGCCTTTTACGAACTCAGGATGCCCCAAACTGCTTTACAGCCAATGAAGTACTTTTTGAGTGGAGTCACTGTTGTAATGTGGGAAACGCGGCAGCCAATCAACGCACAGCAAGCTCCCACAAACAGCAATGTGATAATGACCAGATCATCTGCTTTTAGTGATGTTGGTTGAGGAATAAATATTGGCCCAGGACACCGGGGAGAACTCCCCTGCTCTTCTTCGAAACAGTGCCCTGGGATCTTTTATGTTCACCTGAGAGAGCAGACGGTGCCTCGGTTTAACGTCTCATCCAAAAGACGGCACCTCTGACAGTGCAGCTCTCCCTCGGTACTGCACCGGACTGTCAGCCTGGATTATATGCTCAAATCTCTAGAGTGTGGCTTGAATCCACAACCTTCTGACTCAGAGGCGAGAGTGCTACCAGATGAGCCACGACTGACAGATTGAAGGAGTAAAATAAAGATTATTAAAGTGGCGGAGCTACATACACGGGCAAAATAACCTGTGTGACTTTAAAACGTGCATGAAATACAGAACCTCCAAGATTCCGGCTGTTCTGTGAGATCAAAGAATAACATGGTATAAGATGACAACCAATCGGTAAATTACTGAGTGAACTAGTGAAGTTAAAGCGTTTGTTTAATTTAATTGTTTTCACCTTTTGGTCAGACAACTACTCCTGCAGAAATGTTTTACATTATTTTGCATTTTCTCATTTTGCTCTAACTATATCGGTGTTTTAATTTTATGGTTATCCAGCATGTGACGGTAATACTAACAGTAGGGAAGGAGTCACAGGGTTTTGAGTATTCTAAGGGGTAATTGAGGTTGATTTGATGGGGAGTGCGCTGGGATGTGTCTGAGAATGCAGCAAGGTTATGAACTGCGTTATTACAGCATCATTGAAGAAGCCAAGACAAGAATAAGAGTTGATGAAGGCAAATGGTTTGAGTTTTCTGTCATCAATGAGAAAAAAAGACTTACTTTTAAATCGCAACTTTCACGACCACCGGACATCCCAAAGCGCTTTACAGCCAATGAAGTACTTTTTGAAGTGCAGTCACTGTTGTAATGTGGGAAACACAGCAGCCAATTTGCGCGCAGCAAGCTCCCACAAACAGCAACGTGATAATCACCAGATAATCTGTTTTAATGATATTGATTGAGGGATAAATATTAGCCAGGACACCGGGGATAACTTCCCTTCCTTTAAAATTGTGTCATGGGATCTTTTACGTCCACCTGAGAGAGCAGACGGGGCCTCGGTTTAACATCTCATCTGAAAGACGGCACCTCCGACAGTGCAGCGCTCCCTCAGTACTGCACTGGGAGTGTCAGCCGAGCTTTATGTGCCAAAGTCTTTGGAGCGGGACTTGAACCCACAACCTTCCTGGCTCAGAAGCAACAGTGCTACCAACTGAGCCACGGCTGACACACAAACCTTATCCTTCGAGCCGGTAATGAACCAGTGACCTGAGGATATACAGACCTCAATGTGCAAAGAGACTGTTAGCGGATGTCCCGTGGTAACTGACGCAACAAAGGGTTGTTAGTCCAGCAACAATAACCTCCCCTCAGATTCTGGCCCAGTGGTTTTCAAACAACAAGTTTAATTGGCCCGGATTTTACGGGTTTATGACAGCATTGCGCATGCGCGAAAACTCGGAACTTGCGATCTGTCAAGTTTCTCCTTGATAGATCGTCCGTATCCGCTGGAAATTCACTTTCGCTGCCGGAGAGCTGAGCTATTTGCCCAAATACTGCCCAGCGAATCCCCACCAAACCCTCACGCCTGGTAAAAGCAGTAAGGCGTAAGGCCTGCTTTTACCAGTGTAAGGGTTAAAATAAATGTTAAAATAAGATTCTTAAAATGATTTAAACACACAAATACATTTAAAATTAGTTTAGGTTATTTTTGTCCCGTTTAAAAATGTTTTAATTTGTTTTTCAAAAAATTTAATTTTAATTTTCAATGTTGAATGAAAGGGTATTTTAATTAATTTTGAAGCTGTGATGATTTCTTTTTATTTCAGGTTGTGTACATGTATTTTTTAGGGGATTCCTATTATGCTTATGGGGATTCCGTACGTAAATGGAATCCCCATAAGCATAATGAGAATCCCCCTTTGTCATTGGTTGGGCCGACTGACATGATCTCAGGGACGCTTGCGAACTGCGTGTGCCCCTGGGATACGTGGGCCTTTATGCAGGCGTACGCCCGCAGGCCCAGGACCCGAAGATGCGGAGTTTTCTTGCGGTTCGGAGTCATTCGCCCGCGGCAAGCATCCGACCACAATTTCCACCCAATTGAGTAATAATAGTATTAGGTTTTATAAAACTGCTCAGCAGTATTACATTAAATGGCGAGCAATTAATACAACCTGTTTAACTTTCCGTGAAGTCTCGTTCAAGTTGATCAAACTTGTAATGTTTCTGAGCTTTAAGGGAAAAATGACCCGTTCTTATACAATTTGGCTACCTCGGGCTGCATCTACAACACATGCGTGGGAGCACGTTTGCTGAGGCTACGTCTTTAGGTGTTGACCCCGCTTATAACCTTTCCGCCTTCATCTCTGTTCTACAAATTTTGTTTTTGGTCCTGGAAAATACGTAAGCCAATTGGCCTTGCATGTCGCGTCTTAGCAACCGCTCCCTTATCTCGGTAGTGTCAGCTGTGGTTCAGTGGGTAGCACTCTCGCCTAAGAAGGTTGTGGGTTCAAGCCCCACACCAGGGGTTTAAGGACATAATCTTGGTTGACACTCCAGTGCAGTACTGAGGGAGTGCTGCACTGTCGGAGGTGACATCTTTCGGATGAGACGTTAAACCCTCTCAGGTGGACGTGAACATACGAACATAACAAATAGGAGCAGGAGTCGGCCATTCGGCCCCTCAAGCCTGCTCCGCCATTCAATAAGATCATGGCTGATCTTCTACCTCAACTCCACTTTCCTGCACTAACCCCATAGCCCTTGATTCCCTTAATATCCAAAAATCTATCGATCTCTGTCTTGATTTTACTCAACGACTGAGCATCCACAGCCCTCTGATGTGAAAGATCCCATGGCCACTATTTCAAAGCAGAGCAGGGGAGTTCTCCCCGGTGTCCTGGCCAATGTTTATCCCTCAATTAACATCACTAAAAACAGATTATCTGGTCAGTATCACATTGCTGTTTGTGGGAGCTTGCTGTGCGCAGATTGGCTGCCGCGTTTCCTACATTACAACAGTGACTACACGTCAAAAAGTACTTCATTGGCTGTAAAGCACTTTGGGGCGTCCTGAGGTCGTGAAAGGCGCTATAGAAATGCAAGTCTTTTTTTTTTCCTTTATGGGCCATCTCTTGACTTGGGTGTTTATCATTCTCTGTCTATTGAGTTTCCAAACTGACTTTGCTCAAACATTTTCCCTTTCCTCCACGTTCAATCTCGGGCTAAAATGCTAAAAAGTATGCTGGGATACTTTGACCAATTGTAAGAATAAAAATATAAGTTTTGTATGTGTGATGGACTCGAGACTATTAATATAAGATGTATGTAATAAAGATGAATTTGATGTGTATGGATCTTCCTGGGAGCGGAGCTCAAGGCAACGGCGTGAAACTTAACAAAGGAAACCTGCATAACAGGATAACCCCCATAGAGACAGCATCGAAAACCCATCGAAACTCACCATCGAAACTCACCATCGAAACTCAAGAGCCATTAAAAGGTGTTAACAAACAATTAACTTAATCAAGAAATGGCCCCAGCCACTGCAGAAAGACACATGTTCAAAGGAAAGCCAATCAAGAACTCTTCTTCTTCTTCTTAGGCAGTCCCTCGGAACCGAGGATGACTTGCTTCCACATTAAAAATGAGTTCTCAGGTGACTGATGAGTCCAATGCGGGACCTACAGTCTCTGTCACAGGTGGGGCAGACGGTGGTTGAAGGGGCGGGTGGGTGGGGTGCTTGGGTTGACGTGCGCTCCTTGCGCTGCCTGCGCTTGGCTTCCTCTTGCTCCCGGCGAAGAGACTCGAGGTGTTCGGCGCCTTCCCGGATGCTTCTCCTCCACTTTGTGCGGTGGTAGAGAGAAAGCGGGGAATTACAGACCGGTAAGCCTGACATCGGTAGTGGGGAAAATGCTAGAGTCCATTATAAAGGATGTAATAGCTGAGCACTTGGAAAACAGTGACAGGATCGGACAAAGTCAACATGGATTTACAAAACGTAAATCGTGCTTGACTAATCTACTGGAATTTTTTGAGGATGTAACTGGGAAAATAGAGAAGGGAGAACCAGTAGATGTGGTGTATTTGGACTTTCAAAAGGCTTTCGATAAGGTCCCGCATAAGAGATTAGCGTGTAAAGTTAAGGCATATGGGATTGGGGGCAAGGTATTGACTTGGATAGAGAACTGGTTGGCGGACAGAAAGCAGAGAGTAGGAATTAATGGGTCTTTTTCCGAGTGGCAAGCAGTGACTAGTGGGGTACCGCAGGGATCGGTCCTTGGACCCCAGCTATTCACAATATACATTAATGATCTAGATAAGGGAATTAAATGTAATATTTCCAAGTTTGCAGATGACACAAAGCTGGGTGGGAGTGTGTGCTGCGAGGAGGATACCGAGAAACTCCAGGATGATTTGGACAGGTTGGGTGAGTGGGCAGAAGCGTGGCAGATGCAATATAACGTGGATAAATGCGAGGTTATCCACTTTGGTGTCAAAAACAGAAAGGCAGACTATTATCTGAATGGCAATAGATTGGGAGAAGGGGAAGTGCAACGAGACCTGGGTGTCCTTGTGCACCAGTCGCTGAAGGTAAGCATGCAGGTGCAGCAGGCGGTGAAGAAGGCAAATGGTATGTTGGCCTTCATAGCGAAAGGGTTTGAGTATAGGAACAGGGATGTCCTGCTGCAGTTGCACAGGGCCTTGGTGAGACCACACCTTGAATACTGTGTGCAGTTTTGGTCGCCTTATCTGAGGAAGGATGTTCTTGCCATGGAAGGAGTTCAGCGAAGATTCACAAGGCTGATACCTGGGATGGCAGGAATGACATATGAGAGATTGGGTCGATTGGGCTTATACTCGCTGGAGTATAGAAGAATGAGAGGGGATCTCATCGAAACATATAAAATTCTGACAGGTCTGGACAAACTAGATGCAGGAAGAATGTTCCCGATGGTCAGAGAGTCCAGAACCAGGGGTCATAATCTAAGGATAAGGGGTAAGCCATTTAGGACAGAAATGAGGAAGAATTTCTGCACCCAGAGAGTGGTGAACCTGTGGAATTCTCTACCACAGAAGGTAGTTGAGGCCAAGTCATTAAATATATTCAAGAATGAGTTAGATATATTTCTTAAAGCTAAAGGCATCAAGGGATATGGGGTGAAGGCAGGTACAGGGTACTGAGTTTGGATGATCAGCCATGATCTCATCGAATGGCGGAGCAGGCTTGAGGGGCCGAATGGCCTACTCCTGCTCCTATCTTCTATGTTTCTATGTTTCTATGTCTTGGGCCAGGGATTCCCAGGTGTCAGTGGGGATGTTGCACTTTTTCAAGGAGGCTTTGAGGGTGTCCTTGAAGCGTTTCCTCTGCCCACCTGGGGCTCTCTTGCCGTGCCGGAGCTCCGAGTAGAGCGCTTGTTTTGGGAGTCTCGTATCAGGCATGCAGACAATGTGACCCGTCCATCGGAGCTGATCGATCGTGGTCAAAGCTTCGATGCTGGGGATGTTGGCCTGAGCAAGAACACTGACGTTGGTGCGCCTATCCTGCCAATGGATTTGCAGGATCTTGCGGAGGCAGCGTTGGTGGTACCTCTCCAGTGCTTTGAGGTGCCTGCTGTACATGGTCCATGTCTCTGAGGCATACAGCAGGGCGGGTATCACTGCTGCTCTGTAGACCATGAGCTTAGTGCCAGGTTTGAGGTCCTGGTCTTCAAACACTCTCTTCCTCAGGCGACCGAAGGCTGCACTGGCACACTGAAGGCGGTGCTGGACTTCGTCGTCGACATCTGCCCTTGTTGACAGTAGGCTCCCGAGGTATGGAAAGTGGTCCACGTTGTCCAAGGCCTTGTCGTGGATTTTGATACTCGGGGGGCAGTACTGTGTGGCGGGGGCAGGTTGGTAGAGGACTTTTGTCTTACGGATGTTTAGTGTAAGGCCCATGCTCTCGTATGCTTCGGTGAAGGTGTTGACGATGGTTTGGAGTTCGACCTCCGAGTGAGCGCAGACGCAAGCGTCGCCTGCATACTGTAATTCAACGACAGAGGATGGGACGACCTTGGATCTGGACTGGAGGCGACGGAGGTTGAACAGTTTCCCGTTTGTTCTGTAAATTAGCTCCGCTCCAGCGGGGAGCTTACTGAGGGTGAGATGGAGCATTGCAGCAAGGAAGATCGAGAAGAGCGTTGGTGCGATGACACAGCCTTGCTTGACCCCGGTCCGTACGTGAATTGGGTCTGTGGTGGAACCGTTGGTCAGGATCACGGCTTGCATGTTGTCGTGAAGCTGGCGGAGGATGGTGACAAAATTTTGAGGGCAGCCGAATTTGCGGAGGACACTCCATAATCCCTCATGGTTGACAGTGTCAAAGGCCTTTGTGAGATCAAAGAAGGCCATGTACAGCGGTTGGTGCTGTTCCCTGCATTTCTCTTGTAATTGACATGCGGTGAAGATCATGTCCATTGTGCCCCTTAGTGGGCGGAATCCGTATTGCGACTCTGGGAGGAGCTCTTCGGCCACTGGGAGAAGGCGATTGAGGAGGATTCTTGCGATGACTTTCCCTGTGGCAGACAGCAGGGAAACTCCTCTGTAATTACCGCAAGCCAATCAAGAACTGCCGTGAAACTAAGACCCAATCCTGTGGCCTTAGCAATTTAGACTAGAGACAATGGACTTAAAAATATAAAATAAAGAACCCAAAGGCTCTCGCTCTCTCTCTGGATGACCACGCGGAAAAGCAAGACACCCTCCCTCTACAGACCAGACCAAGAAGCAAGGAAAAAGGCCGCATGCATTGCTTGACTGAGGGAAGTACAAGTCTGTTTAAATCTAACCCATTACCTTACCTGTTGTAATCGAGTAAAGTCCATAGGATACCAGTAGGCTATTGTTTTGATGTGCATGAGTGTGTGTGTTTACTAAACTTATTCCAAATTGTTTCAAAATAATTGGTCTTGCTGTCAATTTAATGCCAGTCAAAATAAAAAGCTTACACAATTAATTCTAACAGAGACTTCCCCCTGAATTCCACGTCGCAGTGATTTGGCATCCTTGATATGGTCAACAGTTGACCTAGCAGAATTACTGTAGCTGGGGTTGAATGAACAACCATTAAAATGATCCATGTCTACAATGCAGAAGGCTGATATGAATTGTACTGGCAGGCATTAGCCACAGTATCAGTTTGTCACTATTTTTACACCGGGGTAAAAATGTTAGCTGATGTTTCTTGTAGAGTACGAACAAAAAAAACCCACAGTTGAGTAGACATTCACGACAGTCCACGGTTAAACTTTTCCAGTAAAGGTGAAGTAAGATTAGCTCTTTAACTGGTCATAGCAGGGATGAATTGGATTTAATGTTAACAGAAAATGCTGGAAATATTCAGCAGGTTGGGCAGCATCTGCGGAGAGAGAAACAGAGCTAACGGACCAGAATTTTCACTGTCCGATGCGTGGGGGAGCCCTGGAGCGTGGGGGAGCCCTGGAGTGTGGGGGAGCCCTGGAGCGTGGGGGAGTGTGTGGGGGAGCCCTGGAGTGTGGGGGAGCCCTGGAGTGTGTGGGGGAGCCCTGGAGTGTGGGGGAGCCCTGGAGTGTGTGGGGGAGCCCTGGAGTGTGGAGGAGCCCTGGAGTGTGGGGGAGCCCTGGAGTGTGCGGGGAACCCTAGAGTGTGTGGGGGTACCTGGAGCACGTGGCGGAGTGTGTGGGGGAGCCCTGGAGTGTGGGGGAGCCCTGGAGTGTGTGGGGAACCCTAGAGTGTGTGGGGGTACCTGGAGCACGTGGGGGAGTGTGTGGGGGAGCCCTGGAGTGTGGGGGAGCCCTGGAGTGTGTGGGGGTACCTGGAGCACGTGGGGGAGTGTGTGGGGGAGCCCTGGAGTGTGGGGGAGCCCTGGAGTGTGTGGGGAACCCTAGAGTGTGTGGGGGAGCCCTGGAGCGTGGGGGAGCCCTGGAGTGTGTGGGGGAGCCCTGGAGTGTGTGGGGGAGCCCTGGAGTGTGTGGGGAGTCCTGGAGAGTGTGGGGGAGCCCTGGAGTGTGTGGGGAGTCCTGGAGAGTGTGTGGGGAGCCCTGGAGTGTGTGGGGAGTCCTGGAGAGTGTGGGGAGTCCTGGAGAGTGTGTGGGGAGCCCTGGAGTGTGTGGGGAGTCCTGGAGAGTGTGGGGAGCCCTGGAGTGTGTGGGGAGTCCTGGAGAGTGTGGGGAGCCCTGGAGTGTGTGGGGGACCTGGAGTGTGTGGGGGAGACTGGAGTGTGTGGGGAGCCCTGGAGTGTGTGGGGGACCTGGAGTGTGTGGGGAGCCTGGAGTGTGTGGGGGAGACTGGAGTGTGTGGGGGAGACTGGAGTGTGTGGGGAGCCCTGGAGTGTGTGGGGGACCTGGAGTGTGTGGGGGAGACTGGAGTGTGTGGGGGAGCCCTGGAGCGTGTGGGGAACCCTGGAGAGTGTGGGGAGCCCTGGAGTGAGTGGGGAGTCCTGGAGTGTGTGGGGAGCCCTGGAGTGTGTGGGGAGTCCTGGAGTGTGTGGGGAGCCCTGGAGTGTGTGGGGAGCCCTGGAGTGTGTGGGGAGCCCTGGAGTGTGTGGGGAGTCCTGGAGTGTGTGGGGAGCCCTGGAGTGTGTGGGGAGCCCTGGAGTGTGTGGGGAGCCCTGGAGTGAGTGGGGAGTCCTGGAGTGTGTGGGGAGACTGCAGTGTGTGGGGAGTCCTGGAGTGAGTGGGGGAGCCCGGAAATTGTCAGCAGCTTTTTAACGAAGCCACTGCAATAGCATCTGACCTCCGGGTTTCCCCGACCAATTAACGTGAGCGGGCGTGATGACGTCACGCATGAGTCTGTATCAACTCAACTATTTAAAGGGACCCTGCAAAGGTGAATGTAAGAAGATAAGAACATCAGAATTAGGAGCAGGAGTGGGCCACACGGCCCCTCGAGCCTGCTTCGCCATTCAATAAGATCATGGTTGATCTTCTACCTCATCTTCACTTTCCTGCACTATCCCCATATCCCTTAATTCCCTTAATATTCAAAAATGTTGAAGGATTGTCCAGGTGGGGGAACAGAGGAAGAAACTGCATTAATGGAGTCTCAATGTGGCAAGGCTGCTCCTCGCTTAAATGATGCTTCCCTGGAGCTACGGACCAAGTGCTGGAAAATGGGATTAGAATAGACAGGGCTTGATGGCCGGCGCGGACACGATGGGCCGAAGGGCCTCTTTCTGTGCTGTAAAACTTGACGACTCTATGACTCTAGAGCTGGTGCTATGTTCTGTAAGGGCCCGCAGGAAGATTCTCTTTCCAAGCAGACTTTTTTTAATTCGTTCCTGGGATGTGGGCGTCGCTGGCGAGGCCAGCATTTATTGCCCATCCCTAATTGCCCTCGAGAAGGTGGTGGTGAGCCGCCGCCTTGAACCGTTGCAGTCCGTGAGGTGAAGGTACTTCCAGGGTGCTGTGGGGGCGCCTTGATTGCCACATGTGTGCAATTGATGACTCCCTGGGCCTGTGGGAAGCCAGCCAGAGCCGCAAAGCCGAGCTCCCGCTCATTCTGACTGGCCTGATCTGTTGCAACGTGCACATAATTGCCGGCCCTGACAAACATGGCATCGGTCATCTGAGTGATGCATTTGTGGGCAGCAGATTGCGAGATTCTGCAGATATCTCCTGCAGATCCCTGGAAGTAGCCAGAGGCGAAGAGGTTGAGGGTGGTGGTGACTTTGACAGCTACCGGCAAAGCGTGCCCACCAGTTCCACTTGGCAGGAGGTCTTCTTCCAGGAGGCTGCAAATGTCTGCGACCACCTGACGCGATACCCTGAGCCTCCTGAGGCACTGGTGTTCTGACATGTCCAGGAAGCTGATCCTCTTAGTGTCAGCTGTGGCTCAGTGGGTAGCACACTTGCCTCTGAGTCAGAAGGTTGTGGGTTCAAGTCCCACTCCAGGGACTTGTGCATATAAATCTAGGCTGACACTCCCAGTGCAGTACTGAGGGAGTGCTGCACTGTCGGATGGAGCCGTCTTTCGGATGAGGCGTTAAACCGAGGCCCCGTCTGCTCTTTCAGGTGAATGTAAAAGATCCCATGGCACTATTTCGAAGAAGAGCAGGAGAGTTATCCCCAGTATCCTGGCCAATATTTATCCCTCAACCAACATAACAATAACAGATTATCTGGTCATCGCATTGCTGTTTGTGGGAGCTTGCTGTGCATAAATTGGCTGCTGTATTTCCCACATTACAACAGTGACTACACTTCAAAAGTACTTCATTGGCTGTAAAGCACTTTGAGACGTCCGGTGGTCGTGAAAGGCGCTGTAGAAGTGCGAGTCTTTCTTTCTTTTCCCTACCTATATACCCAGTGTTGGGGCTATCGCCTCCTGTGAACTGCATCCCTGTGCTCATCCCCTCTCTCCTGTGGAGTGGCAGGTCGGTGCGGAGAAGGCTGCTGCTCCTGCTGCTGCTTTGCTGAAGCTCATCTTGTTCCTCATCTGAGGTCCAAGGTAAAGCTGCATAAACGGCACCCGTGCTGAACCGATGCTTGACAGATGGAAAGTGTAGATCAGGCTCACAAAAATCCAAGGTAGCAGAAGCGACATCCAAAGTAGTGGAAATCAGCTGCAGAGGAGTGAAAGCACATTCTCCAAAAACCTTTCACTTAGGCAAGGAGGCAGGTGTGAGGGCTGAGAGCTTATAGGATTGTTTGCCTGTCATTCGGTCAGCCCCCTCATCTCGCCTTGCTTTCACTGGCGAGTTTCAGGATGCCCAGAAAACCTGCGCACTCAGAGTTAAAGCTCAAATCTGCAGTTAAAACAGCTCCTAATTGCCTCTTAATATCTTTCAATTGCCAACCTGCCTGTCCCATGGGGGGTTTCTCTCACGCAGCCGAGAGCGCCGCGGTTAACAGCGAGAGTCGGCGAGTTCGAGCCGGCTTCCCGACCCGCTGTCAGTGTCATCCCTTTTAACCACCCGCCCGCTCCCAAACACACTCACCTTTTTAGGTAAAAATTCCCCACCAAAGTTTCAGGTCGTTGACCACAAATGTTGGCTCTACTTGTTGTCGACTGAACAGGATACAGACTGAGACTGCAATCCTGACTATCAAACCTATTCAGATCGATATCTCTCTGAAGCTGATGGTTTTAATTGTTCGTGCATCGCCGATGTTTCCATTAATGTCCGGCACAGTGGAGTTAACATAAACAGCTCTAATTCATTCCACCAC
This sequence comes from Squalus acanthias, assembly GCA_030390025.1. Classification (NCBI taxonomy): domain Eukaryota; kingdom Metazoa; phylum Chordata; class Chondrichthyes; order Squaliformes; family Squalidae; genus Squalus; species Squalus acanthias. Next base: position 11,203,077 of record CM059434.1, on the reverse strand, counting down.
AGGGCCTCAAAATGACACAACTCCTTGTCTCCTTCAGTGTTCCCTTCCTTCTACAATCTACAAGCAGGCTTTCAAAACTCAAGCTCGGGGCTCACTTAATCATTTGATTTAACTCACCTTCTATTCGGCTGTTTTCAGTCTTGGTGGTGTCCTGCCCCTGTGGGTCTTAAACCTTCACCTGAGTTTCTCAATAATCAAAGGACCTCACTTACTGTGCGGCTGTGCATGTTCCTCGCTAGCTGTTTTAGTATTTGTAAGGAAGAAGGAAAGGATTAAGGATTAAGGATCTCAAGGAAACTCCATACTAATATAATATACACAGATTAGAGATAATTGTCAAAAGAGCCAGATGGGAGATGAGGAGAATTTTAATTTACGCAGCGAGTTGTTGTGATCTGCAAGGGCGGTGGAAGCAGATTCAATAGTAACTTTCAAAAAGGAATTACATAAATACTTTGAAAGGAAACATTTGCAGGGCTATGGGGAAAGAGCAGGGGGAGTGAGACTAATTAGATAGCTCTTTCAAAGAGCCGGCACAGGCACGATGGGCCGAATGGCCTCCTTCAGTGCTCTATGATTCTATACCTAACATAACTCTCTTTTCCTGCCCCACAGTGTTTTGACCTACGATTTTATGTCCTGACTTAGGGCCTGTCAACGGATTTAGTCCAGACCAGAACGGGCCAAGGTAGATAGGTAGACAATAGCCAAGGGCTTTTGAGTTGACATGACTTTTTTCAGAGTCAGTGAAAGGTTCATATAACAACAAAGTACTGAACACTACTAAACAACCAGGTCATTGGCTGTGAGAAATAATAGCACGTCAACAATATTACTTAGACCTTACTAACAATCAAAATACGAAAGAATGATTTAATGTCCGTCTTTCGGATGAGACGTTAAACCGATGTCCCGTCTGCTCTCTCAGGTGGGCGTAAAAGATCCCACCGCACTATTTCGAAGAAGAGCATGGGAGTTCTCCCCGGTGTCCTGAGGCCAATATTTATCCCTCAATCAACATCACAAAAAACCAGATTATCTGATCATCATCACATTGCTGTTTGTGGGAGCTTGCTGTGCGCAAATTGGCTGCTGCGTTTCCCACATTACAACAGTGACTACACTTCATTGGCTGTAAAGCGCTCTGGGGCATCCTGAGGTCGTGACAGGCGCTATAGAAATGCAAGTCTTTCTTTCTTTCTTCCTGATACAACTTTTAAATACATGAACGTGTTCCTTTAGAAAAATTACAGCTGATATTAACATTTATTTTTAAATTATCAACGCAACTTTGCTAATAAACGTTTTCTAATTTAGCAAGGCAGCATCTGCTATACTTTAATGCCAAGTTGAAAATACAACTGCATCGAATGTCTGCACTTGCCTCTTCTAGTTGTCTATCCATTAAAGTTGTTATTTCAACCAGCAAGCTGCTCTTATTTAAATTCATGCATAAATTTAATTTATACGCCAGAGTTTTAATCTGTTTACCCCACCCCCTGCAGTTAATTACTTTAATTAATCTCTTTTTTTTCTCTGCGTGGCTATAAAATTATACATGAAAAGTCACAAGTTCAGCAATAAATAAACCTTATTAGCTTACCCTTTTCCATTCAGCTTGATAGATTTGTTTCTGTTGTATGCCGGCTTGGTCGCATTATGTTTTTTGTTTTCTGACCGTATAAACTCCTGAAGCCAATAGGCCGGCATTTTCTACCAGCTTCAATAAACTTTCCGTCTGCGCCACACTCGATCATCCAGAACAAAATTAGGTTGAACGACATTACTCCATTCTGTGTTACATCGAGTGCGTTAATAAATTTTATGGATATAAAATTATAGGTTTAAGGTGCTGACGCCTACATCGCTCCCAAGTGGTCATTTGTGTGCTCAGACAGTGAGCATCAGCAGGATCTTTGATTATAAGAGGCATAAGAACATAAGAAATAGGAGCAGGAGTCGGCCATTCGACCCCTCGAGCCTGCCCCGCCATTTAATGAGATCATGGCTGATCCGATTTTGGCCTCAACTCCACTTTCCTGCCCGCTCCCCATAACCCTTGACTCCCCTGTTGCTCAAAAGTCTGTCTATCCCAGCCTTGAATATATTCACTGACTGCGCCTCCACAGCTCTCTGGGGTAAAGAATTCCAAAGATTCATGACCCTCTGAGAGAAGAAATTCCTCCTCATCTCCGTTTTAAATGGGTGCCCCCTTATTCTGAAACTATGCCCCCTAGTTCTAGATTCCCCCACGAGGGGAAACATCCTCTCTGCATCTACCCAGTCCAACCCCCTCAGAATCTTATATGTTTCAATAAGATCACCTCTCATTCTTCTAAACTCCAATGAGTACAGGCCCAACCTGCTCAACCTTTCCTCATAAGACAACCCTTCCATCCCAGGAATCAACCTAGTGAACCTTCTCTGAACTGCCTCCAATGCAAGTATATCCCTCCTTAAATAAGGGGCCAAAACTGTACGCAGTACTCTAGGTGTGGGCTCACCAGCACCCTGTACAGTTGTAGCAAGACTTCCCTACTTTATACTCTATCCCCCTTGAAATAAAGGCCAACATTTCATTTGCCTTCCTAATTACTTGCTGCACCTGCATGTTAAACTTTTTGTGTTTCATATATGAGGACCCCCAAATCCCTCTGTACCGCAGCATTCTGTAGTCTTTCTCCATTTAAATAATATTTTTCTTTTCTATTCACCACTGACATCCATCCTCACCCCATGGCCAAACACGTGCAGTTCCCAGCAAGGATTGCTGAACAGATATTCCTCCCTCCTTTCCACGGCACCTTCCCGTGCAGGCGCAGGAGGTGCAACACCTGCCCTTTCACCCCACCTCCCAATCCCATCGTCCAGGGCTCCAAAACACTCCTTCCAGGTGAAACAGTGATTTACTTTTACTCCTTTCAATTTAGTATACTGTATTCGCTGCTCGCGATCCGGTGTCCTCCTACACTGGGGAGACCAAACGCAGATTGGGTGAACGCTTTGCTGAACACCTCCGTTCAGTTCACAAGCGTGACCCTGAGCTTCCGGTCGCCTGTCACTTCAATTCTCTGTCCCACTCCCACCCTGAACTCTCCGTCCTCGGCCTTCTACACTGTTCCAATGAAGCTCATGCAAGCTCGAGGAACAGCATCTCATCTATTGATTAGGCACTTTTCAACCTTCTGGACTCAACATCAAGTTCAACAATTTCAGACCATAACCACCGCTCCCATTTTCTCGGACAGCAGGTGCTGGTAATGACTCTGCTGTTGCCAATTACACCTCCTCTAGACCCATCTTTTGTTTCCTAACTTGTCCCATTAGCACGCCCTTTCACCTTGCACCATCACCCCTTTGTCATTTAAATCACTCCTGCCTTTGACCCTATCACAGACCTTCCCTTTTGTTTTCTTCCTCCACCAACCGCGCCCCTCCCCCCACCCCACCCCACCCCTCACCTTTTCCCTGGCTCTGTATTTGCTTATAAACTGTTAAATATCTAAAACAGAAGCAAAATACTGCGCATGCTGGAAATCTGAAATGAAAACAGAAAATGCTGGAAGCACTCAGCAGGTCAGGCAGCATCATTTTTCTGGGATGTGGGCATCGCTGGCAAGGCCAGCATTTATTGCCCATCCCTAATTGCCCTTGAGAAGGTGGTGGTGAGCTGCCTTCTTGAACCGCTGCAGTCCGTGTGGTGAAGGTGCTCCCACAGTGCTGTTAGGGATGGAGTTCCAGGATTTTGACCCAGCGACGATGAAGGAACGGCTGATATATTTCCAAGTCAGGATGGTGTGTGACTTGGAGGGGAACTTGGAGGTGGTGGTGTTCCCATGCGCCTGTTGCCCTTGTCCTTCTAGGTGGAAGAGGTCGCGGGTTTGGGAGGTGTTGTCGAAGAAGCCTTGGCGAGTTGGTGCAGTGCATCTTGTAGATGGTACACACTGCAGCCACGGTGCGCCCGGTGGTGGAGGGAGCGAATGTTTAAGGTGGTGGATGGGGTGCCAATCAAGCGGGCAGCTTTGTCCTGGATGGTGTCGAGCTTCTTGAGTGTTGTTGCAGCTGCGCTCATCCAGGCAAGTGGAGAGTATTCCATCACACTCCTGACTTGTGCCTTGTAGATGGTGGAAAGGCTTTGGGGAGTCTGTGGAAAGAGAAACAGAGTTAACGTTTTAGGTCTGTGAACTTTTGTCAGAACTGGAAGAAGTTAGAGATGTAACAGGTTTTAAGCAAGTACAGGGGCATGGAAAGGGGGGGCGAGGAGGAGGGGAGGAAAGAACAAAAAGGAAGGTCTATGAAAGGGTGCATAGGAGGATTCACTAATGATAAAGGGAAGCTGGTGCAATGCAAAGGGGGTTGCGGGTGGTAATGGGGCAAATAAAGAAACAATAGAAGGACTGTAAATGGCAACAGAAGAACCATTACCAGCACCTGCTGTCCGAAAAATGGGAGCAGTGGTTCTGATCTGATATTGTTGAAGTTGTTGAAATCAATGTTGAGTCCAGAAGGTTGTAAAGTGTTATGTTAAATCTCTAACTTTTTCCAGTTCTGATGAAAGGTCATCGACCTGAAACATTTCTCTCTTCACAGATGCTGCCTGACCTGCTGAGTGTTTCCAGCATTTTATTTTTTTTATTTTAGAATTGAGAATCCTGGCTTTTTTTTTTGCCCTCTCCAGATTAAGGGTGCTGAAGCTAATTCTAGTGCTAAAAATCGGGGATGCGCAAGAGGCCAGAATTGGAGGAGCGCAGGGATCTCGGACCGTTGTGGGGCTGGAGGAGGTTACAGAGCTAAGGAGGGGCGAGGCCCTGGAGGGATTTGAAAACAAGGATGAGAGTTGTAAGTGCGGGAACAACTGGTGAGATCCAAGAGGGTCGGAAGCTCAGCTCAGGGTCAACTAGGACGCCAAGGTTGTGAACGGTCTGGTTCAGCCTCAGACAGTGGCCAGGGAGAGGAGTGGTGTCGGTGGCTGGGAAACGGAGTTTGTGGCGGGGACCGAAGACAATGGCTTTTGTCTTCCCAATATTTAGTTGGAGGAAATTTCTGCGCCTCCAATACTGGATGTCGGACAAGCGGAGTTACAAATCGGAGGCAGTGGAGGGGTCGACAGAGGTGGCGGTGAGGTAGTAAAACGTCCCAGGGCGCTTCACAGGCGCGTAATCAGACAAAAATTGACACTGAGCCAAAGAAGGAGTCATTAGGGCAGGTGACCAAGCGCTTGGTCAAAGAAATAAGTTTTAAGGAGCGACTTATAAGAGGAGAGAGCTGGAGTGGCGAAGAGGTTTGGGGAGGGAATTCCAGAGCTTAGGGCCTAGGCGGCTGAAGGCACAGCTGTCAATGATGGGGCAAAGGAAGTGGGGGATGCGTAAGAGGCCAGAGTTGGAGAAACACCGAATGCTCAGTAGGTTGTAGGGCTGGAGGAGGTTAGAGAGATAGGGAAGGAGGGATAGGCAAGACCATGGAGGGATTTGAAGTTGTCACTTCCCTTATATCTGTTTGCTAGTGGGAGCCTTCTGTCACTTTTGCCTACATAACAACAGTAACTACGCTACTAAAATAACTTATTGTATGAGGCACTTTGAGGCCCTTTAGTGAGATGTGTTTGGTCACTATATAAATACAAGGCTTTCTAACATCACCCCTGAACGGCCTGGCTCTAATTCTAAGGTTATGCCCCCTTCTTCTGGACTCTCACACCAGGGGAAATATTTCACTCTATCTAGCTGAAGTGCTCTTGCAGAAAGCTGACACGGGCTCGACGGGCCGAATGGCCTCCCAATGTGCTGTAACCATTCTATGAAAATGCAAAATAATGTAAAACATTTCTGCAGTAGTTGTTTGACCAAAAGGTGAGAACAATTAAATTCAACATATTGGACTTGGTCACGTACCATGTTAATCTTTGATCTCACAGATCAGTCGGAATCTTTTTTCACTCAGCGAGTTGTTGTGATCTGGAACGCGCTGCCTGAAGGGGCGGTGGGAGCAGATTCAACAGTAACTTTCCAAAGAGAATCGGATAAATACTTGAAAAGGAAAAATTTGCAGGGCTACGGGGAGCGAGATGGGGGAGTGGGACTAATTGGAGAGCTCTACCAAAGAGCCGGCACAGGCACGATGGGCCGAATGGCCTCCTCTGCGCTGTATCATTCTGTGATTCCATGAATCTTGGAGTCTCTGTATTTCATGCACCTTATCCATTTGCATTACCGTCAACTTCAAGCGGCGCCTGTGTATGTAGCTCCACCGCTTTAATACTGATTGTTTTATTCACTCCTTCCATCACTGAACAGCTAACATTCTTGTTCTCGTTTGATCTAATGTGGAACAGTGGCTAGTGCCAGTCAACTGGACTGATTATCGCCTGGTTGAGCGAACTAGTGAGTAAGCACAGCTGTTTGTGCCTGAAATAGCCGGAGCACTTAAGACGCTATAACCGTCAACTTGGAAATTGAAGTTAATGCAAATGGGTAATGATTGGTCGATATAAGCGACTGCCTGTTTTAAATGTGGACATTTTAAGTGGTAGGGATTGTACTTCAGGCTTAATTGTACTCCCTACATGCCATTCAGGCTTGTGACATGTACCCGAGAAGTTCTCCCTACAAACTCCGCTCCAGGTTGGGGGCACTTGATCATGGAATCAGCCCTTTATGTTCTTAAGTACATAAGAACATAAGAATTAGGAGCAGGAGTAGGCCATACGGCCCCTCGAGCCTGCTCCGCCATTCAATGAGATCATGGCTGATCTTCTGCCTCATCGCCACTTTCCCGCCCGATCCCCCTATTCCTTGATTTCCCTTAATATCCAAAAATCTATCGATCTCAGTCTTGAATATACTTACCTGAGGAAGGAGCGACAGCTCCGAAAGCTTGTAAAATTAAATAAATCTGTTGGACTATAACCTGGTGTTGTGCGACTTCTCATTTTTGAATATACTCAATGACTGAGCCTCCACAGTCCTCTGGGGTAGAGAATTCCAAAGATTCACCATCCTCTGAGTGAAGAAATTTCTCCTCATCTCAGTCCTAAATGGCCGATCCCTTAAACTGAGACTGTGACCCCCTGGTTCTAGACTCTCCAGCCAGGGGAAACATCCTCCCTGCATCTACCCTGTCAAGCCCCTTAAGAATTTTATTGTACATAAGACATAAGAATTAGGAGCAGGAGTCGGCCATACGGCCCCTTGAGCCTGCTCCGCCATTCAATAAGATCACGGCTGATCATCGACCTCAACTCCACTGTCCCACCTGATCTCCGTATCACTTGATTCCCCATGAGTCCAAAAATCTATCTCTCTCAGCCTTGAATATACTCGACGACTTAGCACCCTTTTGGGTAAAGAATTCCTAAGATTCACAACCCTCTGAGTGTAGTGATCTGACTCTGTTCATTCTTATTTATTGTGATTTGTATTATTGATTTTCTTGACTAGCAGTTCTTGTTGATAAACAAGTATAATTGTTCATTTTCCACATTCATCTTAGCAAGCATGTGGCTTCTGTGTACTTTATATATAGTGACTGGGTCATCTTCATGTTGCATTATACAGATTTAAGTTTACATTTCTGATATCTGAATGACTTGGACCTGTTTGTGTTTTTCTGTTCAGTGGAATATCAGAATTACTATTTATCTTCCATGTCAGTGTGTGGCACGATGTTTTCCCATTTCATCTGTTGCTGTTCAGTGATGTCTCTCAAGCCAAAGGATAGCGTGGAAATAAAGGCAGACTTGGAACATTTTTCTTCTGTTTTGGGACCAGTACCTCGTTAGTGCACATCACGCTCGACCTCAGTTATTCTACTGGGTCCATATCGGTCTCCAGCCAAGAAAGATGGACCTCTTTACCCACGTGAGCAGGTAGGCATGTGAAGCTCTCCACTCGTTGATAGCTTAATGCCAATTATGTTTTAATGTTAAGAAAGAGTTCACAGGATAGTTGGGCACTTTACTGACATTAAAAAGATGAGACAGTAAAAGAAAGAAAGAAAATGTATTTCTACAGCGCCTTTTACCATCTCGGGAGATCCCAAAGTGCATTACAGCCAATGGAGTACTTTGGCAGTACAATCACTGTCAGCTGTGGCTCAGTGGGTAGCACCCTCGCCTCTGAGTCAGGAAGTTGTGGGTTCACAGCCCCACTCCAGAGACTTGAGCACATAAATCTAGGCTGACACTCCAGTGCAGTATTGCGGGAGCGCTGCACTGTCGGAGGTGATGTCGTTTGAATGAGACGTTAAACTGCTCTCTCAGGTGGACGTAAAAGATTCCAGGGTGCTGTTTCGAAGAAGAGCTGGGGAGTTATCCCCAGTGTCCTGGCCAATATTTATCTCTCATCAACCTCACTAAAAATCAGATTATCTGGTCATTATCACATTGCTGTTTGTGGGAGCTTGCTGTGCTCAAATTGGCTGCTGCGTTTCCTACATTACAACAGTGACTCCACTTCAAAAAAAGTACTTCATTGGCTGTAAAGTGCTTTGGGACATCATGAAAGGCGCTATACAAATGTGTCTTTTTTTAAAATCTAGGAAATGCAGTAGCCAAATTGCGCACAGCAAGATCCCACAAACAGGAATTAAATAAATGACCAGATAATCTGTTTAAGTGATGTTGAGTGAGGGATAAATATTGACCAGGACACCTGGGGAGAACTCCCATGCACTTCTTTGAAATAGTGGCCGTGGAATCTTTTACGCCCACCTGAGAGGTCAGACGGGGCTTCAGGTTAACGTCTCATCCGAAAGACGGCACCTCAGACGGTGCAGCACTGAAGAGTCAGCCTAGATTTTTGTGCTGGAGAGACGCTATATAAATGCAAGTTCTTTCTTGTTTTTTAAAAAACAAATGTGAGCTCCTCTAATTCTGCCCTCTTGAGCTGCCACAACAGAAGGCGGAAAGGAAAGTGTGGCGGGTCCTATGAGAAATGACAGCAGCACTGCGAGTGACAGTGAGAAACAGAGGGGGGCCACTGCAAGCCCCAGGGTGAATCACTGCAGGAAACAGCCACGCTCCACATGAGCCGTGTGACTCCTGCCTGCAGTATGTGAGAGCATCCCCAGGAATCACAACAAGAAACGGGAGCTTCTCACAAGATTACTCGAGAAACAAGTGTCCTGATTAATCACAGTTAATCCCTGTGAGCATCAGGAATGTCACATTGAGTCCTTGCGAGGGAAAAGAGCATCATGTTGAGTCACCGTGGGTCACATTCTCCTCTGCGCTTTAATCTTTACCAAATAGCAGCTGTGTGTAAACAGGGGCATGAGACCAGTAGAAAGCAGTAATAGATTATTCAACCAATCTGTCCTCCTAGCGAGTGACGTTCTGAGCTGATAAAGAAAGAAAAGAGAGAAAAAGAGAGAGAAAAGTAACATTTGACAGACTTTATACCAGCCATTGCGTACAAACTGCATTCACATGAACACACCTGTTATAAACAGTGGGAACTTTGTACAAACAAGACAATGAAGTGGGATCTTTCATATCCACCTGAGAGGGTAGACGAGCCTCAATATAACATCATATTTGAAAGGCAGCACCTCCAACACTACTACACTGAAGTGTCAACCTAGATTATGCGCTCAAGTCTCATTGAGTTGAGCTCAAACCCACAACCTTCTGGACTCAGGGGCAAGACTGCGGCCCAATGAGCCACGGCCAACACTACACTTAAAGTAAGTCAACGTCACTGCAATATCTTCATTGTACTTCAGGTCTGACTCTACCTGTCGCATACCACGGTGACAGGTAAGGTGTTTGCATTGTCACTATTACTGTTCAACAACAACAACAACTTGTATTTATATAGCGCCTTTAACGTAGTAAAATGTCCCAAGGCGCTGCACAGGAGTATTTTAAGACAAAAAATTTGACACCGATCCACATAAGGATAAATTAGAGCAGGTGACCAAAAGCTTGGTCAAAGAGGTAGGTTTTAAGGAGCGTCTTAAAGGAGGAAAGAGAGGTAGCGAGGCAGAGAGGATTAGGCAGGGAATTCCAGAGCTTAGGGCCTAGGCAATAGAAGGCACGGCCACCAAATGTTGAGTGATTATAATCAGGGATCCTCAAGAGGGCAGAATTAGAGGAGCACAGATATCTCGGGGTGGGGGGGGGTGGGGGGTTGTGGGGCTGAAGGAGATTACAGAGATAGGAAGGAGCGAGGCCATAGAGGGATTTGAAAACAAGGATGAGAATTTTGAAATCGAGGCGCTGCTTAACCGGGAGCCAATGTAGGTCAGCGAGCACAGGGGTGATGGCCGAATGGGACTTGGTGCGAGTTAGGACACGGGCAGCCGAGTTTTGGATGACCTCAAGTTTATGTAGGGTGGAATGTGGGAGGCCAGCCTGGAGTGTGTTGGAATAGTCAAGTCTAGAGGTAACAAAGGCATGGCTGAGGGTTTCAGCAGCGGATGAGCTGAGGCAAGGGCGGAGACGGGCGATGTTACGGAGGTGGAAGTAGGCGGCCTTTGTTGTGCTGCGGATATGTGGTCGGAAGCTCATTTCAGGGTGAAATATGACACCAAGGTTGCGAACAGTGTGGTTCAGCCTCAGACAGATGTTAGGGAGAGGGATGGAGTCAGTGGCTAGGGAACGGAGTTTGTGACGGGGACCGAAAACAATGGCTTCGGTTTTCCCAATATTTAAATGGAGAAAATTTTTGCTCATCCAGAACTGTATGTCGAACAAGCAGTCTGACAACTTAGACACCGTGGAGGGGTCGAGAAAAGAAGTAGTGAGGTAGAGCTGGGTGTCGTCAGTGTACATGTGGAAACTGACGCTGTGTTTTCGGATGATGTCGTCAAGGGGCAACATGTAGATGAGAAATAGGAGAGGGCCAAGGATAGATCCTTGGGGGACACCAGAGGTAATGATGTGGGAGCGGGAAGAGAAGCCGTTGCAGGTGATTCTCTGGCTACGATTAGATAGATAAGAATGGAACCAGGTGAGTGCAGTCCCACCCAGCTGGACGACGGTGGAGAGGCATTGGAGAAGGATGGAGTGGTCAACCGTGTCAAAACCTGCAGACCAGTCAAGAAGGACGAGGAGGGATAGTTTACCTTTGTCACAGTCACAAAGGATGTCATTTGTGACTTTGATGAGAGCTGTTTCAGTACTGTGGCATGGGCAGAAACCTGATTGGAGGGATTCAAACATGAAATTGCAGGATAGATTTGGGAGGCAACAACACATTCAAGGACTTTGGAGAGGAAAGGGAGGTTGGAGATGGGGTGGTAGTTTGCAAGGACAGAGGGGTCAAGGTTTGTTTTTTTGAGGAGAGGGGTGATGACGGCAGATTTGAGGGAGAGGGGGACAGTACCTGAGGAGAGAGAACCATTAACAATGTCAGCTAACGTGGGAGCCAGAAAAGGAAGTTGGGTGGTCAGCAGTTTGGTGGGAATAGGGTCGAGGGAGCAGGAAGTGGGTCTCATAGACAAGATGAACGCAGAGAGGTCATGAGGGGAGATCAGAGAGAAACTGGAGAAAGATGTGATTTCAGGGCTAGAGCAGGGGGGAACCTTAGAGGAAGTTTGGCCCAGTGAGCTAGGGGAAGGAAGGGAAGTGGCAGAGGCAGCTGAACGGATGGTCTCAATCTTAGAGACAAAGAAGTCCATGACCTCCTCACATTTGTTATTGGAGGTGAGGGTGGAGGAAACAGGGAAGAGGGGTTTAAGAAGACGGTTAGCAGTAGAGAATAGGAGCTGGGGTTTAGCTTTGCATTCTAGAATGATTCTGGAATAGTGAGCAATTTTGCAGACGAGAGCAGAACCTGATAATACTTTATGTGGTCCAGCCAGATCTGGCAGTGAATGGCTAACCCAGTTGTCCGCCATATCCGTTCGAGTCTGCGTCCCTTGGACTTAAGGGAGCGAAGATGAGAGCCGTACCAGGGGGAATGGCCAGGGTGAGAGAGGGTAATTGTTTTAATAGGGACTAGGGCATCAAAGATAGCGGTGAGGATGTGGTTGAGCAGATCGGTAGCTGCAGAAATGTCATGGTGAATGGAGGGCCAGAGGCTGGACAGTTGGGATTTCATAAGTGCAGTTGTAAGAGAGTTGGGAGAAAGTTCTTTCCAGGGGCGGACACAGAAGGAAGTAGGGTTGGGGGGGGGGGGGGCTTGGTGGGTGGAAGGGGGATGTGGGTGGAGATTGATACGAGGAAATGGTCAGAGATGGCCTTATCCACGTTCTTCAATTATTTAATTTTAATTTGGAACACAGGAACGTAGGATCAGGAGGAGGCCATTCATCCCCTCGAGCCTGTTCCGCCATTCAATGAGATCATGGCTGATCTGTATTTTAACTCCATTTACCCACCTTGGTTCCATATCCCTTAATACCCGTACAGCTTTTTGGGGGAGAGAGTTCCAGATTTCCACTTACCCTTTGTGTGAAGAAATGCTTCCTGACATCACCCCTGAATGGCCTGGCTCTAATTTTAAGGTTGTGCCCCCTTGTTCTGGACTCTCCCCACCAGAGGAAAGAGTTTCTCTCTCTCTACCCTATCCACTCTTTTAATCATCTTAAACACCTCAATTAGATCACCCCTAATTTGAATTTGTTTTAGTTAATTGTAATATATAAATAAATGGGCGATTAACAATTCCATAAAAACTGTTTGCTTAACAGTTTATATCAAATGTATTTATAACGGTCTCCGTCACATAACGTTTGGGATCAACATTGGCACTGAAAGTTGGCCAAGGAGGAAAGGCGCTGCAAACATTGGCCCGTAATTTCCGATAGGAGGCTTCCTGCGTGCGGAGGCCTCCTATCAGGAAAAATCTACGCACTTACCTGAGGGCTCCCGAGGTCCGGACACTTCTGCTCCTGAGCCTCTCCACAGTCGAAATGCGCAGAGCCCACGCAACCCAGGGGCGCAGGCGGTTCGCAAGCATCCCTGGGCCAGGCCAGCCAATGGGAGAAGGGAATCTCCCTTCATACTTTTGACAGATAGACCTGAACACATCAAAACATTAAATCATTTTTTTTTTAAATCACGTTTTTAAAATGAGTTAAACTTACATTAAATTTAATTTTTTGAAAAAAATAATTAAAGTTTTTTACGGGGCTAAAAATAAACTTACCTTTTTTAAACGTATTTAAAAATTATAAATGAGTGAAATTTTTTTTTTTTAACTTTTTTAAACTCTTATGCTGGTAAAAGCAGGCCCAATTAGAGATTAGAGACTCCTGAGTAAAAAGCATCAAGATCTGGTCGGAAAGAAAATAATGGCCCGTATTTTCTGATGTCTACGGGTGTGTACAAACCCGTAGGGACATCGGAAATGCCGGTTTCAGGTATGCGAAGCGCATGTGCTGAAAACCGGCATTTCCGATCAGTCAAGAATCCTCTGCGGGTGGAGAGTTCTGCATGCAGAACCTCCGCCCGCTGAAAACACTTAGAAATCTTACACCTGGTCCAATAGCGCACAGCAAGCTCCCACAAACAACAAAGTGATAATGACAAATAATCTGTTTTTAGTGATGTTGATTAAGGGATAAATATTGGCCAGGACATTCCCCTGCTTCTGCATCAAATTTTGCCGTGGGATCTTTCACATCCACTTGAGAGAGCCAAAAGGGCCTTGGTTTAACGTCTCATCTGGAAGACAGCACCTCTGACAGTGCAGCACTCTCTCAGTAATGCAATGGAGTTTTGTGCTCAAGTCTCGAGCACGGGACTTGAACCCACAACCTTCATCCTACGACTTAGAGGCGAGGGTGCTTCCAACTGAGCCACGGCTGACGGGGTGAGATGTTGGGACAAAGTGAAATGACAATGTGATTCTCCTAAGTGTTTCTGCTCCTCACTGGCCACAGAAGAACCATTATTTGCACTTTTAGGACCTCTTGTCAGAGAATGGCAATGCCTGGAATATAAAAAAAACCTACCTTGCATCTGTCAACACTACCAGACAAATCAAGGTCAGGTACATCACAGTGCAGATATACTGAACACAGCTGCTGGAGTTAATGCCAATTGGGTCAAATACCAGGGCAATGTTGTGCTGTAAAGGTCAAAATTCCTCAAGCTCTTTGATTTAGAACTTTTAACAGCTTTATAAGAGAGAGGAGGCCTTTTTCTCTTGTATCTGGGCAAGAACTGAACCTGTATCATCCATCTTTAAGTCTATAGGATAGCTGTTCAAACACAATGTGACAGCCAGATTATTTAATGCTTTCTAATTCTTAGCCTTGTTTCTGCCAGTTTATTACTTTCAGTAGCAATTACTTAAAAACCTCCCTCAAAGGATTTGATAGGGTGGACAGAGAGCAACTGTTTCCTCTGGTGGGAGAGTCCAGAACAAGGGGCATAGCCTTAAAATTAGAGCCAGGCCGTTCAGGGGTGGTGTCAGGAAGTACTTCTTCACACAAAGGGTAGTGGAAATCTCTCTCCCCCAAAAAGCTGTTGGGGTTCGGAGTCAATTGAAAGTTTAAAAAGTGAGATTGATAGATTTTTGTTAGGAAAGGGTATTAAGGGCTATGGAACCAAGGCAGGTCAATGGAGTTAAGATACAGATCAGCCATGATCTCATTGAATGGTGGAACAGGCTCGAGGGACTGAATGGCCTCCTCCTGTTCCTATGTAACTGCCTCGAGGGGCTGAATGGCCTCCTCCTGTTCCTATGTTCCTTCCTATGTCATGTTATGATCATTGATGAATAAAATAAGCACACTGATTAAAGATATATATATATATACACATATATATGCATCATGTGAAATAAAAGAAAAAGAAAGACTTGCATGGAGGTACTGGCCATAATCTTCCAATCCTCCTTGGATTCGGGGGTAGTGCCAGAGGACTGGAGAATTGCAAATGTTACACCCTTGTTCAAAAAAGGGTGTAAGGATAAACCCAGCATCTACAGGCCAGTCTGTTTAACCTCGGTAGTGGGGAAGCTTTTAGAAACAATAATCAGGGACAAAATTAACAGTCACTTGGACAAGTGTGGATTAATTAAGGAAAGCCAGCAGGGATTTGTTAAAGGCTAATTGTGTTTAACCAACTTGACTGAGTTTTTTGATGAGGTAACAGAGAGGGTTGACTAGGGCAATGCGGTTGATGTGGTGTACATGGATTTCCAAAAGGCGTATGATAAAGTGCCACATAATAGGCTTGCCAGCAAAGTTGAAGCCCATGGAATAAAAGGGACAGTGGCAGCATGGATACGGAATTGGCTAATTGACAGGAAACAGAGAGTAGTGGTGAACGGTTGTTTTTCGGTCTGGAGGAAGGTATACAGTGGTGTTCCCCAGGGGTCGGTACTAGGACCACTGCTTTTCTTGATATATATTAATGACTTGGATGTGGGCGTACAGGGCACAATTTCAAAATTTGCAGATGACACAAAACTTGGAAGTATAGTGAACAGTGAGGAAGATAATGATAGACTTCAAGAAGACATCGACAGGCTGGTGGAATGGGCGGACATGTGGCAGATGAAATTTAACACAGAAAAGTGCGAAGTGATACATTTTGGTAGAAAGAATGAGGAGAGGAAATATAAACTAGAGGGTACAATCCTAAAAGGGGGTGCATGAACAGAGAGACCTAGGGGTATATGTGCACAAATCATTGAAGGTGGCAGGGCAGGTTGAGAAAGTGGTTAAAAAAGCATACGGGATCCTGGGCTTCATGAATAGAGGTATAGAGTACAAAGGCAAGGAAATTATGATGAATCTGTATAAAACACTGGTTCGGCCTCAACTGGAGTATTGTGTCCAATTCTGGGCACCGCACTTTAGGAAGGATGTGAAGGCCTTAGAGAGGGTGCAGAAAAGATTTACAAGAATGATTCCAGGGATGAGGGACTTCAGTTACGTGGATAGACTGGAGAAGCTGGGGTTGTTCTCCTTAGAGCAGAGAAGGTTGAGAGAAGATTTGATAGAGGTGTTCAAAATCATGAGGGGTCTGGACAGAGTAGATAGAGAGAAACTGTTTCCTTTGGTGGAAGGGTCGAGAACCAGAGGACACAGATTTAAGGTGATTGGCAAAACCAAAGGCAACACGAGGAAAAACTTTTTTACGCAGCGAGTGGTTCGGATCTGGAATGCACTGCCTGAAAGGGTGGTGGAGGCAGATTCAATCGTGGCTTTCAAAAGGGAGTTGGATAAGTATCTGAAGGAAAAAAATTTGCAGGGCTACGGGGAAAGGGCGGGGGAGTGGGACTAGCTGAAGTGCTCTTGCAGAGAGCTGGCATGGGCTTGACGGGCCGAATGGCCTCCTTCCGTGCTGTAACCATTCTATGATTCTATATACCACCTTTCACATTTCCAGGACGTCCCAAAGAGCTTCACAGCCAATTAATTGCTTTGAAGAGCAGTCACTGTTGTTTTGTAGACTAACACGGTAGCCAATCTGTCTACAGTGAGGTCCCACAAACAGCCATGAGATGAATGTCCATTGAATGTGTTTTTGGTGCAGTTGGTTGAGGAATGACTGCTGGCCAGGACAGCAGTAGAATCCTCTGCTCTTCTTCTAACAAAGTAGCATGGAATCTTTTACACTCACCCGAACAGGTAGCCAAAGACTTGGTTTAACATCTTAGCTGAAAGACGCCACCTCCATCAATGCAGCATTGACTCCCTCAGTACTGCACTTAAATGTCAGTCTGAATTACAACATTCCCTCATTACGACAGTAACTACAAAAGTACTTCATTGGCTGTAAAGCGCTTTGGGACATCCTGAGGTTGTGAAAGGCGCTATAGAAATGCAAGTCTCTCTTTAGATCAATGTTCAAGCCCAGGCATAGAGTTTAAACCCATAAACGTCTGACTCAGGGGCAAAAGTGCAGCCATTGAGCTGACACTTGAACTAGAATCATACAGCACGGAAGGAGGCCATTCAGCCCATCGTGCCTGTGTCGGCTCTTTGAAAGAGCTCTCCAATTAGTCCCACTCCCCCTGCTCTTTCCCCAAAGCCCTGCAAATGTTTCCGTCCACACAAATTGTCTTCTATATATACTTAGAAAATCATGGAAGTTTAAGCAGATGAGATGGCCATTTTTCCACAACATGCTTTGTAACTGCTTATTCCCTACCAGAGCTACCTAATCCAGTCCCATTTCCCGGCTCTTTCACTCGATTCTTTGATATTCTAAATCTCTCTTAAACATTGTGATTGAATCAGCTTCAACAACTTCCATTTATAATTCATGACCTCAGAACGCCCCAAAGCACTTTACAGACACTTTTGGAGTGTAGTCACTGTTGTAATGTAGGAAATGTAGCTGCCAATTTGCGCACAGCAAGCTCCCACAAACAGCATTGAGATAATGACCAGATAATCTGTTTTATTGATGTTGGTTGAGGGATAAATATTGGCCCCAGGACACCAGGTAGAACTCCCCCGCTCTTCTTCAAATCATGTCTCGGAATCTTTTACATCCACCTGAGAGGACAGCTGAGGCCTCAGTTTAACGTCTCATCCGAAAGACCGCACCTCAGACAGTGCAGCACTGCCTCAGCACTGCCCTGGAGTGTCAGCCTGGATTATGTGCTCAACATCTCTGGAGTGGAACTTGAACCCACAACCTTCTGACACTGAGGCGAGAACGCTACCACTGATCCAAGGCTGACACCTACCATGTAAAGCACAATGGGACATCCTGAGGTTGTGAAAGGCGCTATATAAATGCGTCTTTCTTTTTTATGGTTTGGTGCTCATCACTGAGGGAGGATGCTAAAATAGACGCAAGTTTGAATCATTTTGGAACTGATGTTAACTGTCCTCCATAGACAGGTAGTCATTAAGGTAGGCGTTACTGCATTTCATATTCTATGTTGTTTTGAAGTAATTAAGTTAAATGCTGATCACTTTATATAATAGCCGTCTTGAAAAGTTAGACATCAGAAATGCTGCAACAAAATTAAAGCTAAAAGCATGTATGAGTGGACCCAGGATGAGAGAAGGATTACACCAAGACTTGGTTCCCTCTCATGGTCAAAGAGCTCACCTACGCTTCCTCTCTGGGTTCACACAGGCAGAAGGGCCACTTGGGTAACGTATTGGAGGGTGCTGCCACTCAAAGAAGTACAAATTCATCACTGCCTTAAGGAGCGGAAGTGTGAGGTGCACAACTGAGTGAGAGAGTTGAAAGAGGCAACAGAAAATGTAGGTATGGAGTGGGAGGAGTCCTGGCAGTTGAATGAAAGAAGTCAGGAAGGAGATCTGGTCTCCAGGATTCTTGTAGAATCACAGAATCATAGAATGGTTACAGCACAGAAGGAGGTCATTCGGCCCGTCGAGCCTGTGCCGGCTCTCTGCAAGAGCACTTCAGCTAGTCCCACTCCCCTTCCCTTTCCTCGTAGCCCTGCAAATTTTTTTCCTTCAGGTACTTATCCAATTCCCTTTTGAAAACCACAATTAAATCTGCCTCCACCACCCTTTCAGGCAGTGCATTCCAGATCCTAACCACTCGCTGCGTAAAAAAGTTTTTCCTCATGTCGCCTTTGGTTCTTCTGCCAATCACCTTAAATCTGTGTCCTCTGGTTCTCGACCCTTCCCCCAATGGGAACAGTTTCTCTCTATCTACTCTGTCTAGACCCCTCATGATTTTGAACACCTCTATCAAATCTCCCCTCAACCTTCTCTGCTCTAAATAAACATTGTGCTCATTTATAAGACACCATTATATTGAATTTTATTGTAAAAATAGTTGGTCTCCAATGGCACTGCTCATGGGTTAGTCTGAAGTTTGGAGCGTGGTCGTGATGGCCAGCGGCTAAACTGGCCCTTTAAGATCACTCCATTGCTGAAGAACTCCCTATGGGGAAGAGTTTGAAATAGGTAAATTCAGGTAAGTGTACCTGTTTGTAAGCTCCTGAGGTCAATTGGAGGGGCAGTTGTAGCTACCTGTAAATTTATGGCTCCAGGTCAGAAGAACCCAGCACAAAATGATTACTTGTCCTTTTTTATTAAGAGAAAAAGAAAAACGAGAGATGGAGCCGGGCCGCTGAAAGTGGGGTCGGGTTAGGGCATGACAACGGATGCTACGTTGGCTGCAAGAAGTGCTAAATACGTTTTTTGCCTCAGTCTTTACCAAGGAAAAAAAGAAAGGTTTGCTTTCACAATCTGTGGACGTCCCAAAGCGCTTTACAGTCAATGAAGTACTTTTGAAGTGTAGTCACTGTTGTAACGTAGGAAACACGGCAGCCATTTTGCACACAGCAAGCTCCCACAAACAGCAATGTGATAATGACCAGATAATCTGTGTTTTTTTAACGATATTGATTGAGGGATAAATATTAGCCAGGATACCGGGGATATAACTCCTCTGCTCTTATTTGAAATAGTGCCACAGGATCTTTTACTTCCACCCGAAAGAGCAGACGGGGCCTCGGTTTAACATCTCATCCGAAAGACGGCATCTCTGACAGTGCAGCACTCCCTCAGCACTGAACTGGAGCATAAGCCTAGATTTTGTACTCAGGTTTACTGGAGTGGGACTTGAACCCACAACCTTCTGACGCAGCAACACGAGTGCTACCCACTGAGCCACGGCTGACAGGTAACATATTCAATCTGGAAAGAACACTAGAGGGTGTTGCAGAGGTAAGTTGTAGCACTATTCACATTACTACCAGCATGCTTGCCAAACAGGCGTGCAACCTTAAGGCAAATAAATGTCACGAGCTGATAAGATGCATCCGAGAATCCTTAAGGAAATAAGGGAGGAAATTGCAGGAACTCAGGCCCACATGTTCCAGAAATCACTGAATACTGGAGAGCTGCCTGGGCACTGGAGAAAGGCAGAGGTTACTCCTATTTTTAAATAAGGTAGGAAAAGTGACCCAGGAAACTACAGACCAGTAAGTTTGATGTCCATTGTGGGTAAAGTTATGGAAACCCCTATTAAAGGTAAGATCATGGACTATCAGGATAGAAATAACGTCATAAAAGAGAGGTCTTGTCAATTTGACTTACTTTTTTCGAGGAGTGTGACAAAATAAGCTTAATAGGGGTAAGGCAGTGGATGTGGTGCACTTGGATTTCAATAAAGCCTTTGATGCAGTTCCTCTGGAAAGGCTGGTACTGAAAATAAAGAAAGCGGAAATCAGTAGAAATATTTTACAACGGATACATGATTGTTTGACCAATAGAACCCAGAGGGTGGTGGTACCGTGATTGCCATCAGCCTGAACTGCTGCAGTCCGTGTGGTGAAGGTACTCCTACAGTACTGTTAGGCAAGAACTTCCAGGATTTTGACCCAGCGACGATGAAGGAATTGCAATATATTTCCAAGTCAGGATGGTGTGTGACTTGAGGGGAACTTGGAGGTGGTGGTGTTCCCATGCGCCTGCTGCCCTTATCCTTCTAGGTGGAAGAGGTCACGGGTTTGGGAGGTGCTGCCGAAGAAGCCTTGGCGAGTTGCTGCAGTGCATCTTGTAGATGGTACACACTGCAGCCACGGTACGCCGGTGGTGGAGGGAGTAAATGTTTAAGGTGGTGGATGGGGTGCCAATCAAGCGGGCTGCTTTGTCCTGGATGGGGTCGAGCTTCTTGAGTGTTGTTGGAGCTGCACTCACCCAGGCAAGGAGAGAGTATTCCATCACACTCCTGACTTGTGCCTTGTAGATGGTGGAAAGGCTTTGGGGAGTCAGGAGGTGAGACACTCGCCACAGAATACCTAGCTTCTGACCTGCTCTTGTTGCCGCAGTATTTATGTGGCTGGTCCAGTTACGTTACTGGTCAATGGTGACCCCCAGGATGTTGAAGGTGGGGGATTCGGCGATTGTAATGCCGTTGAATGTCAAGGGGAAGTTGTTAGACTCTCGCTTGTTGGAGATAGTGATTGCCTGGCACTTGTGTGGCGTGAATGTTACTTGCCACTTATCAGCCCAAGCCTAAATGTCGTCCAGGTCTTGCTGCATTTGGGCATGGACTGCTTCATTATCTGAGGAGTTGCGAATGGAACTGAACAATGTGCAATCATCAGCGAACATCCCCAGTTCTGACCTTATGATAGAGGGAAGGTAATTGATGGAGTAGCTGAAGATGGTAGGCCTAGGACGCTGCCCTGAGGAACTCCTGCAGCGATGTTCTTGGGCTGAGATGATTGACCTCCAACAACCAAATAGAAAGGAGGGGGAGGAATTTCTGAAATGTGTTCAGGAGAATTTCCTTGACCAATATGTTCTTGGCCCAACTAGGAAGGAGGCATTGCTGGATCTGGTGCTGGGGAATGAGGTGGGCCAGGTTGACCAAGTGTCTGTGGGAGAACACTTGGGTACGAGTGATCATCGTATCATAAGATTTAGATTAGCAATGGAGAGGAGCAAGGAACAATCTAGAGTGGAACTTCTAAATTGGAATAGGGCTAACTTCAATGGGATGAGAGAGGATCTAGCCAGTGTAAATGGAACCAAAGACTGACAGGAAAAACTGTAACGGAACAATGGGTGATCTTTAAGGAGGAGATGTTCCAAGTACAGGCTAGGTACACTCCAACAAGAGGGAAGGGTAAGGGAACCAAAGCAAGGGCTCCTTGGATGACAAGGGAGATAGAGAAGACGATGAAACAAAAAAAGAGGGTGTATGATGCATGTCAGGTGAATTCTTCAAGGGAGAACCAGACCAAATATAATATGTTGAGAGGGGAAGTGAAAATGAAAATAAGATTGGCAAAGAGAGAATATGAGAGTAGAATGGTGGTTAACATAAAAGGGAACCCAAAAATCTTCTACCGGCATGTAAACAGTAAGCAGATAGTAAGAGGCGAGGTGGGGCCTATTAGGGACTAAGAAGGTGATATATGCTTAGAGGCGCAGGGCAAGGCTAGAATATTCAATGAGTGCTTTGTATCGGTGTTTACTAAGGAGCTGGATGCTGACAAAATATCGGTAGAAGTGGAAAAGGTAGAAGCAATGGACAGGGTGAAAATTGATAGACAGGATGTACGAGAAAGGCTGGGTATGCTTAGAGTGGACAAGTCACCTGCTCCAGATGACTTGCATCCCAGGTTGCGAAGGGAATTGGGGAGGAGATAGCAGAAGGGCTTGCCATAATTTTCCAATCTTCCCTAGATGCGGGGGAGGTGCCTCAGGATTGGAAAGTGGCAAATGTGACACCATTATTCAAGAAAGGATGTAAGAACAATCCTAATAACTACAGGCCGGTCAATTTAACATCAGTAGTGGGTAAAGTTTTAGAAACAATAATCAAGGAAAAAATTAATGGGTATTTGGAGAGGTTTAAGCTAATTAAGGAGAACCAACATGGGTTTGTAAAAGGAAGATCGTGTTTGACTAATCTAATTGAATTTTTTGATGAAGTAACAGAGAGGATTGATGAAGGGAATGCAATGGATGTTGTCTGCATGGATTTTCGGAAGGCGTTTGACAAAGTACCACATAGAAGGCTGGTTAACAAAATTGAGGCTCAGGGAATAGATGGGTCAGTGACAGTTTGGATAAGGAATTGGCTTAAGGACAGAAAACAGCGAGTTGTGATAAATGGCTGTTTTTCAGGCTGGAGGATGGTAGACAGTGGTGTTCCCCAAGGGTCAGTGCTGGGGCCACTGCTTTTTTTGATATATATAAATGACCTGGATATTGGAATACAGAGTAGAATTTCTAAATTTGATAATGACACCAAACTTGGGGGTATGGCAAACAGTGATGATAATATCAATCGACTGCAACAGGACATAGAAAGGCTAGCAGAAAGGCAGACAAGTGGCAGCTGGAAGTTAATACAGAGAAGTGTGAGGTGATGCATTTTGGCAGAAGGAACAGGGAGAGGCAATATACACTTAATGGCACAGTTTTAAAGAGTGTGCAGGGACAGAGGGACCTGAGAGTTAATGTGCATAGGTCCCTGAAGGTGGCAGGACATATTGAGAGAGTGGTTATCAAATATGGGCTCTTTGGCTTCATAAATAGAGGTATTGAGTACAAAAGTAGAGAAGTTATGCTGAACCTTTATAAAGCGCTGGTTAGGCCACAACTGGAGTATTGCGTCCAGTTCTGGTCACCACACTTTAGGAAGGATGTGAAGGCCCTTGAGAGGGTGCAGAGGAGATTTACCAGAATGGTTCCGGGGATGGGGGATCTTAGCTACAAGGACAGGTTGGAGAAGCTGGATTTGTTTTCATTAGAGCAAAGGAGGCTGAGGGGTGATTTGATAGAGGTGTACAAGATTATGACAGGTTTGGATAGGCTAGACGGGGAAAGGCCTGTTCCCACTAGTTGATGGTACAAGGGCTAGGGGACACCGATTTAAGGTTTTGGGCAAGAGATACGGGGGGGAACGTGAGGAAAAACTTTTTTTACGCAGTGAGTGGTGATGACCTGGAATTCGCTGCTGACGGAAGTGGTGGAAGCGGAGACACTCAATGTTTTCAAGGGGAGACTGGATAGGCACTTGAGGGAAATAAACTTGCAGGGTTACGGGGATAGAGTGGGGGAGTGGGACTGACTGCATTGCTCTACAGAGAGCCGGCACGGACTGGATGGGCCGAATGGCCTCCTTCTGTGCCGTTATGACTCTATGACAAAACCTCTCCACCTCTCTCTCTTCCTTTTAAGATGCTCCTGAAAAATTTAACCAAGCTTTTGTTCACCTGTCCTTATATCTCCTCATGTGGCTCGGTGTCAATATTTGTCTGCGAGCACTCCTGTGATGCTGGGTGGTCCGTCTTGTTTTATTCTTATTATTGTTGTTTCTCATAGCGGTTTCTTACAAACGAGTGGCTTGCTAGGCCATTTCAGAGGGCAGTTAAGAGTCAACCACGTTGATGTGGGTCTGGAGTCACATACAGGCCAGACCGGGTAAGGACGGCAGATTTCCTTCCCTAAAGGACATTAGTGGAGCTGAGCGGTGGACCTGCGAGAGGCACAGAGTCGGCGAGAGGAACTCAATGCAGGAGTGATGTCAGAATTCAGAAATGACGGTGGCACCAGGGATCTGATTGGTGAGTTGCTGGTGGGTATTTTCTTTTAAGTTTTTGTTAAGTTTTAAGTGTATTTCTGCCAGTTAGTTCTTAGCCTATTAATAGAGGGAGAGAGCTGATTAGTGAGTAGCTGGTGAGTGTTTTTTATTAAGTTTTTCAGTTTATTTCTGTCAAGGTAGTTCATAGTATATTATATAGAGGCATGGCAGGGCAGCCCAGTCCCGTGGAGTGCACATCCTGTGCCATGTGGGAAGTCCTGGACGCTTCGCGTATCCTGGACGACCACATGCGCGGGAAGTGTCGCCAGCTACAGCAGCTCGAGCTCCGGGTTTCGGAGCTTGGGCGGTGGCTAGATTCACTGCAGTGCATCCGCGAGGCTGAGAGCTACGTGGATAACACGTTTCTGGAGGTGGTCACCCCGCAGCTTAAGGGTGTGCAGCCAGAGAGGGAATGGGTGACCGTCAGACAGAAGAGGAGGACCAGGCAGGTAGTGTAGGAGTCCCCTGAGTGCATCTCGCTCGCTAACCAGTATTCAGTTCTGGATACTGGTGAGGGCGATGGTTCCTCTGGGGAGTGCAGCCAGAGCCAAGTCCACGGCACCACGGGTGGCTCAGCTGCACAGGTGGGGAGGAAGAAGAGTGGAAGAGAAATAGTGGTAGGGGATTCGATAGTTAGGGGAATAGACAGGCGTTTCTGTGGCCGCAGACATGACTCCAGGATGGTATGTTGCCTCCCTTGTGCCAGGGTCAACGATGTCACTGAATGGCTGCAGGACATTCTGAGGGGGGAGGGTGAACAGCCAGAGGTCGTGGTCCATATTGTTACCAATGACATCGGTAGAAAGAGGGATGAGGTCCCGCAGGCAGATTTTAGGGAGCTAGGAAAGAGATTAAAAAGCAGGACCTCAAAGGTAGTAATCTCCGGATTACTCCCGGTGCCACGAGCTAGTGAGTACAGAAACAGCAGGATAGAGCAGATGAATGCGTGGCTGGAGAGATGGTGCAGGAGGGAGGGCTTTAGATTCCTGAGGCATTGGGACCGTTTCTGCTGGAGGTGGGACCTGTACAAGCTGGACGGGTTGCACCTCAACAGGACCGGAACCAATATCCTCGTGGCGGTGTTTGTTAGTGTTGTTGGGGAGGGTTTAAACTAGCTTGGCAGGGGGATGGGAACCTGAGAGTGGATTCAGAAGGGAGAGATGCAAAGCTGGAAATGGAAGGCAGAAAATTAGTAAGCGAGTTTGGCCGGCAGAGGAAACAAAGGCTAGAAAATAGACAACAAGGGAGTCTGGCAGTGCTAAATGGTATATACTTCAACGCAAGGAGTCTAGGGAATGAAACAGATGAGCTGAGGGCACAGATAAACACGTGGGAGTATGATATTATAGCTATTACTGAGGCATGGCTGAAAGAAGGGCAGGAATGGCAGCTCAACATTCCTGGTTGCAGGGTTTTCAGACGCGACAGAGAGGGGGATAAAAATAGGAGGGGAGGGGTCGCAATATTGATTAAAGAATCAATTATAGCTGTGAGGAGGGAGGATATCTTAGAAGGATAATCAAATGAGGCCATATTGGTTTGAACTGAAAAACAAAAAAGGGGCAATCACACTGCTGGGAGTGTATCATAGACCTCCGAACAGTCAGAGGGAGATAGAAGAGCAAATATGTAGGGAAATTTCTGACTCTAGTGAACCAGTTGGGTTTATATGACAATCCGGTAGTTTCATGGTCACCATTACTGATACTAGCTTTTTATGCCAGATTTTGGGCAACACGGTGGCACAGTGGTTAGCACTGTTGCCTCACAGCGCCAGGGACCTGGGTTTGAATCCGGCCTCAGGTGACTGTCTGTGTAGAGTTTGTACATTCTCCCCGTGTCTGCGTGGGTTTCCTCCAGGTGCTCCGGTTTCCTCCCACAGTCCAAAGATGTGCAGGTTAGGTTGATTTGGCTATGATAAATTGACCCTTAGTGTTAGGGGGGATTAAATACGTGAGGTTACAGGGAATAGGGTGGGATATGTGTCGGTGCAGGCTTGATGGGCCGAAATGGCCTCTATCTGTACTGTGGGGATTCTGTGATTTAATTAATTAACTGAATTTAAATTTCCCCAGCTGCCGTGGTGGGATTTGAACTCATGTCTCTGGATCATTAGTCCAGGCCTACTGGATTAACCCAATCTTTCTTTCCCTCTCTTTATTTCTCTTTCTGTACCTGATGTGATGTTGAATTCTCCCTCCTTCTCAGTCCTTTGCGCTGTTTATTTTTCAATCCTTCAGTCTGATTGGCTAAGCAGGTACACAGTTGCTTGCCCTGTTCACTCAGATCCCAGATGGCCAGTTTCCCCTCGCTGCGCCGCTGTCAGCACGCACTTTCAGCAACGTGCCGAGCAAAAAGATATCATGGCGATTAAACGGGCAAGGGCAAGTGTAACTAACAGCGGACACCATTAGATGGCTTGCTGCAGCGAAATAAAGCCTGTTATATCTCAAGGTAATTACTGCGCCCTTAATGTGCAGCCTTTCTGTTTGTTAAAGTGTTATTTAGACCCACTTGTGCCTCAGTAGTCAGTGATTATTCAACAGGTATCACATTCTACATGCGTGTGTTTCAGTGCCACCCATAATTATCAATGCGTACTACTCTTAATTTATTTTGTTGTGATTATATAAATGGCATGAGTCACGCAACTCGGGTCGCCATCTCTGGTTGGACGGATTCCTGGAGCTTTTATCACGTGACCTCCTGCCTCCAACCGCCCTTTTTTCCCCGTCTCCCAATATTTTTGCAACTAATAATCGAAAGTGTTTTAAAGAAAATGGAAAAAAAAAAATTACCATTTCCTTTCAAGCCCCGTTGATTTTTCTCCCGGGTTTTCTCACAGCAGCATCCAGGAGATTAAATTCCTGGAGACTCCAGGATATCCTGGAAAATTGGAAACCCAACACACAACTCTGCCTCTCAGTACATGGTTGGGTACGGATGCCAGTCTTGTCTTGCTTTCACAGAATCACAGAATCCCCACAGTGCAGATAGAGGCCATTTCGGCCCATCGAGCCTGCACCGACACATATCCCACCCTATCCCCGTAACCCCACGTATTTAATCCCCCCCAACACTAAGGGTCTGTCTTGTTTCCCTCACTCAATTCTTCACCCCAACCCCCTCCCCACTAGTATTTGTTTAGTGCCAATTCACAACTTTGTTGTTTAATCGGACTTTGGAGGAGATCCTTGATGTGGCCTGGGACATTGAAAGTGCCACTGGTGCTTCAGTGACTGAATAAGCCCAATCCAGGTTTTACTGACTGGGGATTTGACGATTTAGTTACTGGAACATTTGGGGATCACATGACAGAATTCCATCCACTTATAATTCCATCCAATGTACCTTTCCAAAGGGAACTGGATATATGCATGAAAAGGAATAATTTGCAGCTCTATGGGAATAGAGCAGGAGAGTGGGACTAATTGGAAAGCTCACTCAAAGAGCCGGCACAGGCATGATGGGCCGAATAGCCTCCTTCTGTGCTGTATAATTCTATGACTTGTCACAGAGTTATCACCCTCAGGAACAAACGTGTGCAACATGTGGTTGAGGGTGGGATTACTACGGTTCTTTAAAGGGGAATTTGACAAGTTCCTGAGGACATTGCCAGTTACAGTGAGTTAGTGGTTAATTTAGATTGTGATGTGTTGGGAGCAACAGTGATCTCCCGGAGCCTCAGGGAGTTGGAGAGCAATTGGCCAGAGGTTTTTCCTGAATTGAAAACGTTTCTTTGTCTGTTCCCAGAGATAGCGTTACTGGCAGGTGGGACGGCAGCGTGCGAGGTTATACTGAATACTGGATGGGGCGAGCTTGATGGGCCTGATAGTCTTTATCTACTGATAGTCTTTTTGTACCTTTGTTTGTGCAGACTGGGGATTGACTCTGGGCCCTGCCTGGAGTGTGGCTCAGAGAGTTCACCCAGTCAGTGACTGAGCCCAGGGACAATCCCCATTCTCCAATCCCCCATCGGAGAACTCATCTCTTCCCCTTTCTGCCCCTTGCACAAATCAGGAAACACAGTAAGTTTGTTCATTTTCATTCCACCTTTATTTCCAGATGTTAAATTGTTCACATTTCAGTCATTGAAACAACGTGACTTGCAATAGACGAAACATCACGGACAGGAAATGACACTCTGGTCCATCCAGCCTGTCCCACACAACTGTGATGCCTTGTCCATCGCAATATATAGACTCCCCACCCCACCCAAGACCATGTGATCTCCTGGGAGAGGCGAAAAACCAGACATAAAAACCCAGGCCAATTTGGGAAAAGAAAATCTGGGAAATTCCTCTCCGACCCCCTTAGGCGATCGAAACTAGTCCAGGAGATCACTCTGGTCCTGATAAGTCTATGCATTCTAAGGCAATTGCTTTTCCACTTCGACTCTGCTGACATCAACTGAACACAGGCCTCGGAGCCTGGCCTCCAACGATCTCCAGTCCAGCTCTGTACCAGCAGCCACAACCCCCACATTCAGCGATGACTTGAAACCGGTCGGTGGGTTGTCTAGAGGTCCCACTTTTGCGTTGTTCCAGCTTGAACGAAAACTAGCACCAACATTTTCTTTAAAGTTCTAACTGTGAAACGCTTTAATTTGCTGGGAGCTGATGCCATTCCTTTAGGCTGTGGCGTGCTCAGTGGATTGGAATTGAGTTACTGAGCCAGCAATGATTGGATGAAACATCAGCTCCGAAACATTGACGGGCCGAATGGGGGAATGTGGATCTAATTATCGGGATTCATCGGCACAATTTGCCTGGGGAAAATCTCTTAAGGCATGACCCTCCCTTTTAAGACATTTTGTTAGATGTCCTAACTTTGGAGAGCACACCCACAGGATTTTCCCCTCCCTCCCCGGCTCCCGTGCAGTGTTAAGTTTTAGCACACCCCAGAACTCAGTTTGTTGACACCCAAATACAACCCAGAACGAGGAAAAGAAACCAAACACTCCCCACAAGTCCCAAGAGACAACCAGGTGGGTGGAAAATGCCGCGTCACTTGAAGAATGAAGAGGAGCTTCCAAGGGAGCAGCTGACAAGGGAGCTGATCTTCATTCGGGCATTCTGCACACACTGCTGGTGACTGACCAAGTAGTACTGAGGACAAGGAGGATGGAGGTACTTGTATGGGAACAGAGGCTTAAGTGACCAGGACAGACACAATAAAGTGAGCATTACCCATGAGTGCTGCACTGCTGGTATACCCTAATCTGATGGGCATTCCATCTCAACAACCAGGCCATCAATCAGAAGCTGGCAGGATCCAAATCCAGATCCTGACGGTTCAGCTTACTGTTTGGATCTGGCGCTGGTGCCCGTGAATAACACTCACTTTGATCTATTTGTTCTGGGACCTTCCAAAATTCTATAGATTCGGGAACAGTTCCTCCAGATTGGAGGGTGGCAAATGTAACCCCACTATTTAAAAAAGGATGGAGGGACAAAGCAGGGAACCACAGACCGGTTAGCCTAACGTCAGTAGTAGGGAAAATGCTAGAGTCTATTATAAAGGACGTGATAGCAGGACACTTAGAAAATATCAACGGGATTAGACAAAGTCAACATGGATTTATGAAAGGGAAATCGTGTTTGACAAACCTACTGGAGTTTTTTGAGGATGTAACTGGTGGAATAGATAAGGGAGAACCAGTGGATGTGGTGTATTTGGATTTTCAGAAGGCCTTTGATAAAATCTCACATAAGAGGTTAGTGTTCAAAATTAAAGCGCATGGGATTGGGGTAATATACTGGCATGGATTGAAAATTGGTTAACAGACAGGAAACAGAGAGTAGGAATAAATGGGTCTTTTTCAGGGTGGCAGGCGGTGACTAGTGGGGTACCACAGGGATCAGTGCTTGGGCCCCAGCTATTCACAATATATATCAATGATTTGGATGAGGGAACCAAATATAATATTTCCAAGTTTGCTGACGACACGAAACTAGGTGGAATTGTGAGTTGTGAGGAGGATGCAAAGAGGCTTCAAGGCGATTTAGACAAGTTGAGTGAGTGGGCAAATACATGGCAGATGCAGTATAACGTGGATAAATGTGAAGTTAGCCACTTCAGTAGGAAAAACAGAAAGGCAGAGTATTATTTAAATGGTGATAGATTGGGAAATGTTGATGTATAAAGGGACCTGGGTGTCCTTGTACACCAGTCACTGAAAGCAAACATGCAGGTGCAGCAAGCAGTTAGGAAGGCAAATGGTATGTTGGCCTTCATTGCAAGAGGATTTGAGTACAGGAGCAAGGATGTCTTACTACAGTTGTACAGGGCCTTGGTGAGACCACACCTGGAGTACTGTGTGCAGTTTTGGTCTCATTACCTAAGAAAGGATATACTTGCCATGGAGGGAGTGCAGCGAAGGTTCACCAGACTGATTCCTGGAATGACAGGACTGTCGTATGAGGAGAGATTGGGTCGACTAGGCCTGTATTCACTAGAGTTTAGAAGAATGAGAGGGGATCTCATTGAAACGTATAAAATTCTGACAGGGCTAGACAGACTGGATGCAGGGAGGATGTTTCCCCTGGCTGGGGGGTCTAGAACGAGGGGTCACAGTCTCAGGATACGGGGTAGGACATTTAGGACTGAGATGAGGAGAAATTTCTTCACTCAGAGGGCGGTGAACCTGTGGAATTCTCTACCACAGAAGGTTGTAGAGGCCAAGACACTGAATATATTTAAGAAGGAGATAGATAGATTTCTAGACACAAAAGGCATCAAGGTGTATGGGGAAAGAGCGGGAATATGGTATTGAGATAGAGGATCAGCCATGATCATATTGAATGGTGGAGCAGGCTCGAAGGGCCGAATGGCCACTCCTGCTCCTATTTTTCTATGTTTCTATGACCTGGAGTCTGTTCCCTTGCAGGTACCGCCCTTCTCACCCTGAGTATTAGTTAGACTGTGTCCACCAATGTGTGGAGGATGTCAGAATGAAAAATAAAGATAACCTAAATAAAGTAGGTTCGTCTTTACTCTTCAAATGACTTGGCATTCTCCTGTGGACTCCTGATGTCAAACTGTCAGTATTCAACTCCCGGGTGTCCGAGAAGCACGGTTTGTGAGGCAACTAAAGGGTTAACCAGAACCACCTTCTGCTGCAATTTTCTGTAGCATCCTGGAGACCAGGCAACCCTGAGCAACAGGATCTAGAAACAAAAGAACGAAAGACTGTCCAGCCTCCGCCCTGACTACCTGAGGTCCTCAAGCAGATTGGTGATTGTCCGGTGATGCGAGCAAGTCGATCGATCTGGTAACCCCCCAAGTCCTGAAGATGTTCTGGACTACCTCAGTGTGGATCAGCTACTAGTTAGGATGAACTACAGAGCGGCTGAGTGTGCCGACTGTTGTGTTGTCAACCTCGGCCAAAGGTGGCACCAAGAGTGTCACCCCATCGATCAAACACCAATGGGAAGCAACACGTCATCTTGACAGAGGGACCCAGGAAGGAGACATGATGGTCAGGAAAAGACTCTCTGGTCCATCCAGCCTGTCCCACACAACTGTGATGCCTTGTCCATTGCAATATATAGACCCCCCACCCCACCCAAGACCATGTGATCTCCTGGGAGAGGCGAAAAACCAGACATAAAAACCCAGGCCAATTTGGGGAAAAAATCTGGGAAATTCCTCTCCGACCCCCTTAGGCGATCGAAACTAGTCCAGGAGATCATTCTGGCCCTAATAAGCCTATGCATTCTAAGACAATTGCTTTTCCACTTCTACTCTGCTGACATCAACTGAACACAGGACTCAGAGCCTGGTCTCCAACGATCTTCAGTCCAGCTCTGTACCAGCAGCCACAATCCCAACATTCAGCGATGACTTGAAACTGGTCAGCAGGTTGTCATAGAGTCATAACGGCACAGAAGGAGGCCATTTGGCCCATCGAGTCCATGCCGGATCTCTGCAGAGCAATCGAGTCAGACCCATTCCCCTGCTCTATCCCCGTAGCCCTGCAAGTTTATTTCCTTCAAGTGCCTATCCAGTCTCCCCTTGATAACATTGAGTGTCTCCACTTCCAGCACTTCTGTCGGCAGCGAGTTCCAGGTCCTCATCATTTGCTGCGTTAAAAAGTTTTTCCTCACATCCCCCCTGTATCTCTTGCCCAAAACCTTAAATCTGTGTCCCCTAGTCCTTGTACCATCAACTAGTGGGAACAGCCTTTCCCCGTCTAGCCTATCCAAACCCGACACATTAACTCCCAGGTCCCTCTGTCCCTGCACACTCTTTAAAACTGTGCCATTAAGTGTATATTGCCTCTCCCTGTTCCTTCTGCCAAAATGCATCACCTCACACTTCTCTGTATTAAATTCCATCTGCCACTTGTCTGCCCATTCTGCTAGCCTTTCTATGTCCTGTTGCAGTCGCTTGGTATCATCATCACTGTTTGCCACACCCCCAAGTTTGGTGTCATCAGCAAATTTAGAAATTCTACTTTGTATTCCAATATCCAGGTCATTTATATATATATCAAAAAAAGCAGTGGCCCCAGCACTGACCCTTGGGGAAGACCACTGTCTA
Source organism: Squalus acanthias (assembly GCA_030390025.1). Taxonomy (NCBI): domain Eukaryota; kingdom Metazoa; phylum Chordata; class Chondrichthyes; order Squaliformes; family Squalidae; genus Squalus; species Squalus acanthias. The sequence goes on along the minus strand of CM059434.1, from coordinate 11,170,589 downwards.
CCATCCTCCAGTCTGAAAAACAGCCATTTACCACAACTCGCTGTTTTCTGTCCTTAAGCCAATTCCTTATCCAAGCCGCCACTGACCCACCTATTCCGTGAGCCTCAATTTTGTTAACCAGCCTTCTATGTGGTACTTTGTCAAACGCCTTCCTAAAATCCATGTAGACAACATCCATTGCATTCCCTTTATCAATCCTCTCTGTTACTTCATCAAAAAATTCAATTAGATTAGTGTCTAGAGTTCCCACTTTTGTGTCATTCCAGCTTGAACGAAAACTGTCCCCAATCTTTTTTTTAAATGCTAACTCTGACGCCCTTAATTTGCTGGGAGCTGATGTCATTCCTTTCGGCTGTGGTGTGCTCAGTCGATTGGAATTTCATTACTGAGACAGCAATAATTGTATGAAACATCAGCTCCTAAACATTGACGGGCCGAATGGGGTGGAATGTGGATCTAATTATCGGGATCCATCGGCACAATTTGCCTGGGGAAAATCTCTTAAGGCATGACCTCCCTTTTAAGACATTTCGTTTGACGTCCTAGCTTTGGTGGGCACACCCAAATGTGTTTCCCCTTGACAGAGGGACCCAGGAAGGAGTCCCACCCTTTTTGTTGGCTTACTGTCGTATTGTCTGTCTGGAGACACTTCGGGCTGGATTTTGTGAATGGAGGCGAGTTGGAGGCGGGACTGCTGCTTGTCGTGTCAATGTCCCACCTCTATCCTCGCCTGACCATTCAGAGGGATTTTCCCCTGATTGAGCTTGTTAAGCCCGCCCTGCGGGCTCAGCAGTCCAATCAGGGAACAAGTCACTGACAGATCACGTCAACGTCAGACGTGTTATCTGTCAAGACATCTTGAAAGAAGAAATGACAGCGTTTGACAGCTCTGTGAAGCTGTCAAACACTGACATTCTCTTTAGTTTGATGAGTCTTCTGTGGTGAGGACTCATCAAACATTGCAAATTAGTAAATTTAAGATGTCTGATGGATCGGAGGGTCCATCAGCCATTACCTGAAATTGACAAGGTGGATGTCCGCTCTCCCGATCCACCGTGGCTAAAGGCTATAGAAGGAAAAAAGGTAAGTGAACACTTTTTTAAACTAATCACTCACCTTGCGTACTTACCACTCCAAACTTGCACCCATCACTCAATTCTACACCTTACTTCCACAGGTGCCTCTGACCGCCGCAGACCTCCTCCATGTCTCCTCCAACCCGGCAGGGTTCTCCGAGGTCGGGAAGCCTTCACTTGTAAATGTAAAATGGCACTAATCCTTTTTTCTGCCTGTTAACTACCTGAAGCAGCACATCTTCCCGCCTCCTGGCAAGTGGGCACGGAGGCGGGATGGGGGCGGGTTTGCCATCCGCCCCCAATTTCTCCGATTTTACGGGCTGTCCCGCCTCCATGCCCACCTCCTCGGGGCTTGGAAAATGCAGCCCATTGACTTACCCAGCACCGAGTCTGAAAGTGGAAAATGTCCGATTATACAGTTCACACTCCAAGCCTGTTGAAATGGCAAGTGAACTGATTGGCCCAGAAGCCCATTCATCCTGAATGTGGCTCCCACCCATATGTTGAAGAATTAGCTGGAGAGCCTGATGGCTGCAGCACCAACCCCTGGAGAACACTGTGCTCCCAGGACCACCAGCTCTAGTTCAGATGCTGCGACAAAGGGAGACCTGTGGAAGCATTACTGGCGGAGTGATAGTCATCTAGAAGGCTCAACTGGAGAAATATCCCCAACAGTTGAGCCCTTGTGGATGACCATCAGTCGCTCTCAGTGTGGATGGAAGAAGACCATGATGTCACCTGCCAGAATACCCACCAGTAAATGGTTCCTCTGATGGTCAAACCAAACCACGTTGTGCAAAACATGGAAGCTGAAGATGCAAATACAGAGGATACTCACTAATTCTGGTCTCCTGGACCAGATTGATCCACTTCCTCAGGGAAGTACTGGAAATGGCCCACCCACCCAGCTCTATGGTGGGCGATACAGGCATGATCACTGCTTGGGGAGGTGTAGTTGGACAGGGTCTCGAAGGTTACTTGTTGCGAGCTCCCTGTATTCCAGGTCCTAATCTGGAATGATGGGCTAGCATGGTACAAAGGACATTGCGGTCCGGATAAAACCTTGGAAAGGCTAGTGGTGGTGAGTGGATTGGTGGTGGTGAATGGATTGGTGGTGCTGAGTGGATTGGTGGTGGTGAGTGGAAGGGGCCTATAGATGGGATGGGCTAAGCTACAAAGTGAGCAGTGTCCCCCACCCTTGTGGGCCAATTCGGGAATGCCTGAAGGTTCTGCTGCAGCAGCTCCTCCACTTCATAGAATCATAGAAAGTTACAGCACGGAAGGAGGCCATTTCAGCCCATCGTGCAAACCGTCTGGCTTGTAGAGGTCCAACCTCCCCCAGAAACGGTTCCAATTCCTCAGGAATCTAAAGCCCTCCCTCCTACATCATCTCTCTAGCCATACATTCATCTGCTCTATCTTCCTATTTCTGAACTCACTAGCACGTGGCACTGGTAGTAATCCAGAGATTACTACCTTTGAGGTCCTGCTTTTTAAACTCTTTCCTAGCTCCCTAAACTCTGCCTCCAGGACCTCATCCCTCCTCCTACCTATGTCGTTGGTACCGATATGGACCACGACCTCTGGCTGTTCACCCCCCCTCCTCAGAATGCCCTGCAGCCATTCAGTGACATCCTTGACCCTGGAACCAGGGAGGCAACATACCATCCTGGAGTCACGTCTGCGGCCGCAGAATCGTCTGACTGCTCCCCTAACTATTGAATCCCCTATCACTATTGCTCTCCCTCTCCTCTCCCCACCACCCCCACCGCCCCCCACCGCACCGAATACTGGTTGGTGAGCAAGATGGGCTCAGGGGACTCCTGCACTACCTGCTGGTCCTCCTCTTCTGTCTGACGGTCACCCATTCCCTCTCTGCCTGCACATTCTTAAGCTGCGGGGTGACCAGCTCCCGAAACGTGTTATCCACGTAGCTCTCAGCCTCGCGGATGCACAGCAGTGACTGCAGCCGCCGCTCAAGCTCCGTAACCCGGTGCTCGAGCTGCGGTAGCTGGCGACACTTACCGCACATGTGGTCGTCCAGACCGTGGGAGGTGTCCAGGACATCCCACATGGTACAGGATGTGCATTTTCGGATGAGCTGCCCTGCCATACCTCTAATTAACCTCTAATTTGCTAACCTAGCTGGAATAAACTTAAAAACTTTAGAAAGCCAAGTAAAAACACTTCCCAGATACTCACCAATCAGCTTCCTCCCCTTGTGCCGACGTCACTTTTGACTTCTGACGTCACTTTTTGAAAATTCTGCCGGTGCTGTGTTGGTTCCGCCGCCGCCTCGCCGCTCCTCCCAGGTCCGCTCTGCCGCCGCTGTGGGGCCTACCTGCACCTCGGGCTCTCTTTATACCATTGCCGCCGCCTCGCCGCTCCTCCCAGGTCCGCTCTGCCGTCGGTGCTGCTGCTGGTTTGGGGCCTACCTGCGCCTCAGGCTCTCTTTATACCATCGCCGCCGCCTCGCCACTCATAGAATCATAGAAAGTTACAGCACGGAAGGAGGACATTTCGGCCCATCATGTCCGCGCCGGCCAACAAAGAGCTATCCAGCCTAGTTTTGAATCCAACTTGACACTTTGCCCTGAATCCCATGGGCTTTTAACTTCGTGACCAGTCTGCCATGAGGAACCTTATCAAAAACCTTGCTAAAGTCCATATACACTACATCAAACACACTACCCTCATCTACCCTCCTTGTTACCTCCTCAAAAAATTCAATTAATTTTGTCAGACACGACCTTCCCTTAACAAATCTGTGCTGACTATCCTTGATTAATCCGTGACATTCTAAATGAAGATTTATCCAGTCTTTCAGAATTCTTTCCAATAATTTTCCCACCACTGAGGTTAGGCGCTGACTGGCCTGTAATTCCTCGGTCTATCCTTTTCTCGCTTTTTAAACAAGGGTACCACATTAACAACAGAAAACGCTGGAAAAACTCAGCAGGCCAGGCAGCATCCGTGGAGAGAGAAAGAGAGTTAACGTTTCAGGTCGATGACCTTTCATCAGAACTGGGAAGAGCCGGAAATCAAATAGATTTAATGCCAGGGTAAAGCTGGGAAAAGGGGGAGGGGATAAAGGAACAAAGGGGGAGATGAAGAGACATTAAGAGACATTAAGAGATATGCAAGGTTAGAGGTGGTGTTAATGTGACAGATTAAGGCTGAATGAAGTGTGAAGTCCACTGGCAGAATGAAGGACAGCTGCCAGCTTCTAGGAGGAAAATAAAAGGTGGGGGGGGGACAAATAAAAGGGTGGATAAAATAAAATATAAATGTGATTGGAGCTGAGGTTATGATCTAAAATTGTTGAACTCGATATTGAGTCCAGAGGGCTGTAGCGTGCCTAAACGAAAGATGAGGTGCTGTTCCTCGAGCTTACGCTGAGCTTCCGTGGAACAGTGTAATAGGCCGAGGACGGTGAGGTCACAGTGGGAGTGAAGCGGTGAATTAAAGTGACAGGCCACCGGGAGCTTGGGGTCCCCCTTACGGACTGAACGGAGGTGTTCCTCAAAGCGGTCACCCAATCTGCGTTTGGTCCACATCGTGGACTCCTCTACATTGGGGAGACCAAACGCAGATTGCCGTTCAGTGACATCCTTGACCCTGGAACCAGGGAGGCAACATACCATCCTGGAGTCACGTCTGCGGCCGCAGAATTGTCTGTCTGCTCCCCTAACTATTGAATCCCCTATCACTATTGCTCTCCCTCTCCTCTCCCCACGCCTGTGCAGCTGAGCCTTTCATCGTGCTGTAGACTTGGCTCTGGCTGCACTCCCCAGTGGAACCATAGACCTCACCAGTACTCAGCACCGAATACTGCTTGGTGAGCAAGATGGACTCAGGGGTCTCCTGCACTAGCTGCCTGGTCCTCCTCTTCTGTCTGACGGTCACCCATTCCCTCTCTGCCTGCAGATTCTTAAGCTGCGGGGTGACCACCTCCCGAAACGTGCTATCCACGTAGCTCTCAGCCTCGCGGATGCACAGCAGTGACTGCAGCCGTCGCTCAAGCTCCGTAACCCGGTGCTCGAGCTGCTGTAGCTGGCGACACTTCCCGCACATGTGGTCGTCCAGACCATGGGAGGTGTCCAGGACTTCCCACATGGCACAGGATGTGCATTCCACGGGTGTGAGCTGCCCTGCCATACCTCTAATTAACCTCTAATTTACTAAACTAGCTGGAATAAACTTAAAAACTTTAGAAAGCCAAGTAAAAACACTTCCCAGATACTCACCAATCAGCTCCCTTCCCTTGTGCCGACGTCACTTTTGACTTCTGACGTCACTCTTTGAAAATTCTGCCGGTGCTGTGTTGGTACCGCCGCCGCCTCGCCGCTCCTCCCAGGTCCGCTCTGCCGTCGCTGCTGCTGCTGCTGTTGGGCCTACCTGCGCCTCAGGCTCTCTTTATACCATCGCTGCCACCTCGCCGCTCATAGAATCATAGAAAGTTACGGCACGGAAAGAGGACATTTCGGCCCATCATGTCCGCGCCGGCCAACAAAGAGCTATCCAGCCTAATCCCACTTCCCAGCTCTTGGTCCATAGCCCTGCAGGTTAGAGCATCCCAAGTGCACATCCAAGTACTTTTTAAATGTGGTTAGGGTTCCTGCCTCTACCATCCTTTCAGGCAGTGAGTTCAAAATCCCCACAACCCTCTGGGTGAAGAAATTTCCCCTCAAATCCCCTCTAAACCTTCCCCCAATTATTTTAAATCTGTGCCCGCTGGTTTTTGACCCCTCTGCTAAGGGAAATAGGTCCTTTCTATCCACTTTATCTATGCCCCTCTTAACTTTATACTCTTCAATAAGGTCTCCCCTCAGCCTCCTCTGTTCTAAGGAAAACAGACCCAGCCTATCCAGTCTTTCCACATAGCTAAGATTGTCTACTCCCGGCAACATCCTTGTGAATCTCCTCTGTACCCTCTCTAGTGCAATCACATCCTTCCTGTAATATGGTGACCAGAACTGCACGCAGTACTCTAGCTGAGGCCTAACTAGTGTTTTATACAGTTGAAGCATAACTCCCCTGCTCTTGTATTCTATGCCACGGCTAATAAAGGCAAGCATTCCGTATGCCTTTTTAACCACCTTATCTACTTGGCCTGCTACCTTCAGGGATCTGTGGACATGCACTCCAAGGTCCCTTTGTTTCTCTACACTACCATTTAATGTGTATTCCCTTTCCTAATTAGCCCTCCCCAAATGCATTACCTCACACTTCTCCGGATTGAATTCCATTTGCCACTGTTCTGCCCACCTGACCAATTTATAGATATCTTCCTGCAGTCTACAGCTTCCTTCTTCAGTATCAACCACACAGCCGATTTTAGTATCATCTGCAAACTTCTGCAATCATACCCCCTATATTCAAGTCAAGATCGTTGATATATACCACAAAAAGCAAGGGACCTGCTACTGAGCCCTGCGGAACCCCACTGGAAACAGCCTTCCAGTCACAAAAACACCCATCAACCATTGCTTTCCGCTTCCTGTCTCCGAGCTGTTTTGAATCCAACTTGACACTTTGTCCTGGATCCCATGGGCTTTTAACTTCGTGACCAGTCTGCCATGAGGAACCTTATCAAAAGCCTTGCTAAAGTCCATATACACTACATCAAACACACTACCCTCATCTACCCTCCTTGTTACCTCCTCAAATAATTCAATTAATTTTGTCAGACACGACATTCCCTTAACAAATCCGTGCTGACTATCCTTGATTAATCCGTGTCTTTCTAAATGAAGATTTATCCTGTCCTTCAGAATTCTTTCCAATAATTTTCCCACCACTGAGGTTAGGCTGACTGGCCTGTAATTCCTCGGTCTATCCTTTTCTCCCTTTTTTAAACAAGGGTACCACATTAGCAGTCCTCCAGTCTTTCGGCACCACACCTGAAGCCAGAGAGGATTGAAAAATGATGGTCAGGGCCTCTGCTATTTCCTCTTTTGCTTCGCTAAACAGCCTGGGATACATTTCATTCGGGCCTGTGAATTTATCCAATTTTAAAGCTGCTGTACCCCTTAATACTTCCTCTCTCACTATGTTTATTTCATCTAATATTTCACACTCCTCCCCCCCGATAAAAATGTCTGCTTCGCCCCTCTCCTTTGTGAAAACAGACGCAAAGTATTCATTAAGAACCCTACTGACGTCTCCCGCCTCCACACACAATTACCCTCATGATTTCCAATAGGCCCTACCCTATCTTTAGTTATCCTCTTACTCTTAATATATTTATAAAACATCTTTGAGTTTTCCTTGATTTTACTTGCCAAGAATTTTTCATGCTCTCTCTTTGCTTTCCTAATATAATTTTTAACTGCACCACTGCACTTTCTGTACTCCTCTAAAGATTCTGGAGTATTTAGCCCTCGCTATCGTTCATACGCCTCCCTTTTTTTCTTTATCCTACCGTGTATGTCTCTGGATATCCAGGGGGCTCTAGATTTGTTAGTCCCACATTTTTTCTTTAAGGGCTCATGTTTGGTCTGAACCCTCCGGATCTCGTCCTTAAAGCCTCCCACTGCTCTGACACTGATTTACCTTCAAGTAGCTGTTTCCAGTACACTATGGCTAAATCCCCTCTGAGCTTAGCAAAATTTGATTTTCCCCAATTTAGAATTTTTATTCCTGGTCTATCCTTGTCCTTTTCCAAAATTACCTTAAATCTAACAGAATTATGGTCACTAGCACCAAAACGCTCCCCCACTGATACGCCTTCTACCTGCCCAGCTTCATTCCCTAAAACTAAGTCCAGAACCGCCCCCTCCCTTGTTGGGCTTGCTATATACTGGCTAAAAAAGTTCTCCTGGATGCATTTCAGGAATTACGCAGCTTCTACAACCTTCTCACTAATTTTATCCCAGTTAATATTGGGGTCGATGAAATCCCCTACTATTAATGCCCTATAGTTTTTGCACTTCTCAGAAATTTGTCTCCATATTTGTTCTTCTATTTCCCTCTCACTGTTTGGGGGTCTGTAGTAGAGTCCCAGCCGCGTGATCGCCCATTTTTTGTTTTACAATTCGACCCAAAGGGCCTTGTTTGATGATCCCTCCAACATATCATCCTTCCTCACAGCTGTAATAAATAGTTTCTTTAATCTATACCGCGACCCCCCCTCTCTATCCCGTCTGAAAATCCTGTAACCAGGAATGTTGAGCTGCCATACCTACCCCTCTTTCAGCCACGTCTCTGTAATAGCTATAATATCATAGTCCCAAGTATCTACCTGTGCCCTCAGCTCATCTGCCTTGTTCGCTATACTCCTTGCATTGAAGTATATACCATTTAGTACAGGCAAACCTCCTTGTTGACTACTATCTAGCCCTTGATTCCTCTGTCCTACCAATTTACTTTCTATGTTTTTGTTTTCCAATTCCAGTTTTTCTTCCCCCCCATTGACTCTGTACTTACGCTCCCATCCCCCTGCCAAGCTAGTTTAAACCCTCCCCAACAGCACTAGCAAACCCTCCCGTGAGGATATTGGTCCCGTTCCCGTTGAGGTGCAAACCGTGTGGCTTGTAGAGGTCCTATCTCCCCCAGAAACGGTTCCAATTCCTCAGGAATCTAAAGCCCTCGCTCCAACACCATCTCTCTAGCCACGCATTCATCTGCTCTATCTTCCTATTTCTGAACTCACTAGCACGTGGCACTGGTAGTAATCCAGAGATTACTACCTTTGAGGTCCTGCTTTTTAACCTCTTTCCAAGCTCCCTAAACTCTGCCTGCAGGACCTCATCCCTCTTCCTACCTATGTCGTTGGTACCGATATGGACCACGACCTCTGGCAGTTCACCCTCCCACCTCAGAATGCCCTGCAGCCGTTCAGTGACATCCTTGACCCTGGAACCAGGGAGGCAACATACCATCCTGGAGTCACGTCTGCGGCCGCAGAATCGTCTGTCTGCTCCCCTAACTATTGAATCCCCTATCACTATTGCTCTCCCTCTCCTCTCCCCACGCCTGTGCAGCTGAGCCTTTCATGGTGCTGTGGACTTGGCTCTGGCTGCACTCCCCAGAGGAACCATAGACCTCACCGGTACTCAGCACCGAATACTGGTTGGTGAGCAAGATGGGCTCAGGGGTCTCCTGCATTAGCTGCCTGGTCCTCCTCTTCTGTCTGACGGTCACCCATTCCCTCTCTGCCTGCACATTCTTAAGCTGCGGTGTGACCAGCTCCCGAAACGTGCTATCCACGTAGCTCTCACCCTCGTGGATGCACAGCAGTGACTGCAGCCGCCGCTCAAGCTCCGTAACCCGGTGCTCGAGCTGCTGTAGCTGGCGACACTTCCCGCATATGTGGTCGTCCAGACCATGGGAGGTGTCCAGGACATCCCACATGGTACAGGATGTGCATTCCACGGGTGTGAGCTGCCCTGCCATACCTCTAATTAACCTCTAATTTGCTAACCTAGCTGGAATAAACTTAAAAACTTTAAGAAAGCCAAGTAAAAACACTTCCCAGATACTCACCAATCAGCTCCCTTCCCTTGTGCCGACATCACTTTTGACTTCTGACGTCACTCTTTGAAAATTCTGCCGGTGCTGTGTTGGTACCGCCGCCGCCTCGCCGCTCCTCCCAGGTCCGCACTGCCGTCGGTGCTGCTGCTGGTTTGGGGCCTACCTGCGCCTCAGGCTCTCTTTATACCATCGCCGCCGCCTCGCCGCTCCTCCCAGGTCCGCTCTGCCGTCGGTGCTGCTGCTGGTGTGGGGCCTACCTGCGCCTCAGGCTCTCTTTATACCATCGCCGCCGCCTCGCCGCTCCTCCCAGGTCCGCTCTGCCGTCGGTGCTGCTGCTGGTTTGGGGCCTACCTGCGCCTCAGGCTCTCTTTATACCATCGCCGCCACCGCCTCGCCGCTCATAGAATCATAGAAAGTTACAGCACGGAAGGAGGACATTTCGGCCCATCATGTCCGCGCCGGCCAACAAAGAGCTATCCAGCCTAGTTTTGAATCCAACTTGACACTTTGCCCTGAATCCCATGGGCTTTTAACTTCGTGACCAGTCTGCCATGAGGAACCTTATCAAAAGCCTTGCTAAAGTCCATATACACTACATCAAACACACTACCCTCATCTACCCTCCTTGTTACCTCCTCAAAAAATTCAATTAATTTTGTCAGACACAACCTTCCCTTAACAAATCCATGCTGACTATCCTTGATTAATCCGTGACATTCTAAATGAAGATTTATCCTGTCTTTCAGAATTCTTTCCAATAATTTTCCCACCACTGAGGTTAGGCTGACTGGCCTGTAATTACTCGGTCTATCCTTTTCTCCCTTTTTAAACAAGGGTACCGCATTAGCAGTCCTCCAGTCTTCCGGCACCACACCTGAAGCCAGAGAGGATTGAAAAATGATGGTCAGGGCCTCTGCTATTTCCGCTTTTGCTTCGCTTAACAGCCTGGGATACATTTCATCCGGGCCTGTGGATTTATCCACTTTTAAAGCTGCTAAACCCCTTAATACTTCCTCTCTCACTATGTTTATTTCATTTAATATTTCACACTCCTCCCCACCGATAGCAATGTCTGCTTCGCCCCTCTCCTTTGTGAAAACAGACGCAAAATATTCATTAAGAACCCTACCGACCTCTCCCGCCTCCACACACAGATTACCCTCATGATTTCTAATAGGCCCTACCCTATCTTTAGTTATCCTCTTACTCTTAATATATTTATAAAACATCTTTGAGTTTTCCTTGATTTTACTTGCCAAGAATTTTTCATGCTCTCTCTTTGCTTTCCTAATATAATTTTTAATTCCACCCCTGCACTTTCTGTACTCCTCTAAATATTTAGCCCTCGCTATCGTTCATACGGCTCCCTTTTTTTCTTTATCCTACCGTGCATGTCTCTAGACATCCAGGGGGCTCTAGATTTGTTAGTCCCACCTTTTTTCTTTAAGGGCTCATGTTTGGTCTGAACCCTCCGGATCTCGTCCTTAAAGCCTCCCACTGCTCTGACACTGATTTACCTTCAAGTAGCTGTTTCCAGTACACTATGGCTAAATCCCCTCTGAGCTTAGCAAAATTTGCTTTTCCCCAATTTAGAATTTTTATTCCTGGTCTATCCTTGTCCTTTTCCATAACTACCTTAAATCTAACAGAATTATGGTCACGAGCACCAAAATGCTCCCCCACTGATACGCCTTCTACATGCCCAGCTTCATTCCCTAAAACTAAGTCCAGAACCGCCCCCTCCCTTGTTGGGCTTGCTATATACTGGCCAAAAAAGTTCTCCTGGATGCATTTCAGGAATTACGCAGCTTCTACAACCTTCTCACTAATTTTATCCCAGTTAATATTGGGGTCGTTGAAATCCCCTACTATTAATGCCCTATAGTTTTTGCACTTCTCAGAAATTTGTCTCCATATTTGTTCTTCTATTTCCCTCTCACTGTTTGGGGGTCTATAGTACAGTCCCAGCCGCGTGATCGCCCATTTTTTGTTTTACAATTCGACCCAAAGGGCCTTGTTTGATGATCCCTCCAACATATCATCCTTCCTCACAGCTGTAATAAATAGTTTCTTTAATCTATACCGCGACCCCCCCTCTCTATCCCGTCTGAAAATCCTGTAACCAGGAATGTTGAGCTGCCATACCTACCCCTCTTTCAGCCACGTCTCTGTAATAGCTATAATATCATAGTCCCAAGTATCTACCTGTGCCCTCAGCTCATCTGCCTTGTTCGCTATACTCCTTGCATTGAAGTATATACCATTTAGTACAGGCAAACCTCCTTGTTGACTACTATCTAGCCCTTGATTCCTCTGTCCTACCAATTTACTTTCTATGTTTTTGTTTTCCAATTCCAGTTTTTCTTCCCCCGCATTGACTCTGTACTTACGCTCCCATCCCCCTGCCAAACTAGTTTAAACCCTCCCCAACAGCACTAGCAAACCCTCCCGTGAGGATATTGGTCCCGTTCCCGTTGAGGTGCAAACCGTCTGGCTTGTAGAGGTCCCACCTCCCCCAGAAACGTTGCCAATTCCTCAGGAATCTAAAGCCCTCGCTCCAACACCATCTCTCTAGCCACGCATTCATCTGCTCTATCTTCCTATTTCTGAACTCACTAGCACGTGGCACTGGTAGTAATCCAGAGATTACTACCTTTGAGGTCCTGCTTTTTAACCTCTTTCCAAGCTCCCTAAACTCTGCCTGCAGGACCTCACCCCTCTTCCTACCTATGTCGTTGGTACCGATATGGACCACGACCTCTGGCAGTTCACCCTCCCACCTCAGAATGCCCTGCAGCCATTCAGTGACATCCTTGACCCTGGAACCAGGGAGGCAACATACCATCCTGGAGTCACGTCTGCGGCCGCAGAATCGTCTGTCTGCTCCCCTAACTATTGAATCCCCTATCACTATTGCTCTCCCTCTCCTCTCCCCACGCCTGTGCAGCTGAGCCTTTCATGGTGCTGTGGACTTGGCTCTGGCTGCACTCCCCAGTGGAACCATAGACCTCACCAGTACTCAGCACCGAATACTGGTTGGTGAGCAAGATGGGCTCAGGGGTCTCCTGCACTACCTGCCTGGTCCTCCTCTTCTGTCTGACAGTCACCCATTCCCTCTCTGCCTGCACATTCTTAAGCTGCGGTGTGACCAGCTCCCGAAACGTGCTATCCACGTAGCTCTCACCCTCGCGGATGCACAGCAGTGACTGCAGCCGCCGCTCAAGCTCCGTAACCCGGTGCTCGAGCTGCTGTAGCTGGTGACACTTACCGCACATGTGGTCGTCCAGACCATGGGAGGTGTCCAGGACATCCTACATGGTACAGGATGTGCATTCCACGGGTGTGAGCTGCCCTGCCATACCTCTAATTAACCTCTAATTTACTAACCTAGCTGGAATAAACTTAAAAACTTTAAGAAAGCCAAGTAAAAACACTTCCCAGATACTCACCAATCAGCTCCCTCCCCTTGTGCCGACATCACTTTTGACTTCTGACGTCACTCTTTGAAAATTCTGCCGGTGCTGTGTTGGTACCGCCGCCGCCTCGCCGCTCCTCCCAGGTCCGCTCTGCCGTCGGTGCTGCTGCTGGTTTGGGGCCTACCTGCGCCTCAGGCTCTCTTTATACCATCGCCGCCGCCTCACCGCTCCTCCCAGGTCCGCTCTGCCGTCGGTGCTGCTGCTGCTGGTTTGGGGCCTACCTGCGCCTCAGGCTCTCTTTATACCATCGCCGCCGCCTCACCGCTCCTCCCAGGTCCGCTCTGCCGTCGGTGCTGCTGCTGGTTTGGGGCCTACCTGCACCTCAGGCTCTCTTTATACCATCGCCGCCGCCTCACCGCTCCTCCCAGGTCCGCTCTGCCGTCGGTGCTGCTGCTGCTGGTTTGGGGCCTACCTGCGCCTCAGGCTCTCTTTATACCATCGCCGCCGCCTCGCCACTCATAGAATCATAGAAAGTTACAGCACGGAAGGAGGACATTTCGGCCCATCATGTCCGCGCCGGCCAACAAAGAGCTGTCCAGCCTAATCCCACTTCCCAGCTCTTGGTCCATAGCCCTGCAGGTGAGAGCATCCCAAGTGCACATCCAAGTACTTTTTAAATGTGGTTCGGATTTTCTTTAAGGGCTCATGTTTGGTCTGAACCCTCCGGATCTCGTCGTTGAATGCCTCCCACTGCTCTGACACTGATTTACCTTCAAGTAGCTGTTTCCAGTCCACTATGGCTATATCCCCTCTGAGCTTAGCAAAATTTGCTTTTCCCCATTTTAGAATTTTTATTCCTGGTCTATCCTTGTCCTTTTCCAAAACTACCTTAAATCTAACAGAATTATGGTCACTAGCACCAAAATGCTCCCCCACTGATATGCCTTCTACCTGCCCAGCTTCATTCCCTAAAACTAAGTCCAGAACCACCCCCTCCCTTGTTGGGCTTGCTATATACTGGCTAAAAAAGTTCTCCTGGATGCATTTCAGGAATTACGCACCTTCTACACCCTTCACACTAATTTTATCCCAGTTAATATTGGAGTCGTTGAAATCCCCTACTATTACTGCCCTATAGTTTTTGCACTTCTCAGAAATTTGTCTACATATTTGTTCTTCTATCTCCCTCTCACTGTTTGGGGGTCTGTAGTACAGTCCGAGCCGCGTGATCGCACATTTTTTGTTTTACAATTCGACCCAAAGGGCCTCGTTTGATGATCCCTCCAACATATCATCCTTCCTCACAGCTGTAATAAATAGTTTCTTTAATCTATACCGCGACCCCCCCTCTCTATCCCGTCTGAAAATCCTGTAACCAGGAATGTTCAGCTGCCATACCTGCCCCTCTTTCAGCCACGACTCTGTAATAGCTATAATATCATAGTCCCAAGTATCTACCTGTGCCCTCAGCTCATCTGCCTTGTTCGCTATACTCCTTGCATTGAAGTATATACCATTTAGTACAGGCAAACCTCCTTGTTGACTACTATCTAGCCCTTGATTCCTCTGTCCTTCCAATTTACTTTCTATGTTTTTGTTTTCCAATTCCAGTTTTTCTTCCCTCCCTATTGAATCTGTACTTAGGCTCCCATCCCCCTCCCAAGCTAGTTTAAACCCTCCCCAACAGCACTAGCAAACCCTCCCGCGAGGATATTGGTCCCGTTCCCGATGAGGTGCAAACCGTGTGGCTTGTAGAGGTCCTATCTCCCCCAGAAACGGTTCCAATTCCTCAGGAATCTAAAGCCCTCGCTCCTACACCATCTCTCTAGCCACGCATTCATCTGCTCTATCTTCCTATTTCTGAACTCACTAGCACGTGGCACTGGTAGTAATCCAGAGATTACTACCTTTGAGGTCCTGCTTTTTAACCTCTTTCCAAGCTCCCTAAACTCTGCCTGCAGGACCTCATCCCTCTTCCTACCTATGTCGTTGGTACCGGCTGTTCACCCTCCCGCCTTAGAATGCCCTGCAGCCGTTCAGTGACATCCTTGACCTTGGAACCAGGGAGGCAACATACCATCCTGGAGTCACGTCTGCGGCCGGAGAATCGTCTGTCTGCTTCCCTAACTATTGAATCCCCTATCACTATTGCTCTCCCTCTCCTCTTCCCCCCCGCCTGTGCAGCTGAGCCTTCCATGGTGCTGTAGACTTGGCTCTGGCTGCACTCCCCAGAGGAACCATGGCCCTCACCAGTACTCAGCACCGAATACTGGTTGGTGAGCAAGATGGGCTCAGGGGTCTCCTGCACTAGCTGCCTGGTCCTCCTCTTCTGTCTGACGGTCACCCATTCCCTCTCTGCCTGCACATTCTTAAGCTGCGGGGTGACCAGCTCCCGAAACGTGTTATCCACGTAGCTCTCAGCCTCGTGGATGCACAGCAGTGACTGCAGCCGCCGCTCAAGATCCGTAACCCGGTGCGCGAGCTGCTGTAGCTGGCGACTCTTCCCACACATGTGGTCGTCCAGACCATGGGAGGTGTCCAGGACATCCCACATGGCACAGGATGTGCATTCCACGGGTGTGAGCTGCCCTGCCATACCTCTAATTAACCTCTAATTTACTAAACTAGCTGGAATAAACTTAAAAACTTTAAGAAAGCCAAGTAAAAACACTTCGCAGATACTCACCAATCAGCTCCCTCCCCTTGTGCCGACGTCACTTTTGACTTCTGACGTCACTATTTGAAAATTCTGCCGGTGCTGTGTTGGTTCCGCCGCCGCCTCGCCGCTCCTCCCAGGTCCGCTCTGCCGTCGCTGCTGCTGCTGCTGTGGGGCCTACCTGCACCTCAGGCTCTCTTTATACCATCGCCGCCGCCTCGCCGCTCCTCCCAGGTCCGCTCTGCCGTCGCTGCTGCTGCTGTGAGGCCTACCTGTGCCTCAGGCTCTCTTTACACCATCGCTGCCACCTCGCCGCTCATAGAATCATAGAAAGTTACGGCACGGAAAGAGGACATTTCGGCCCATCATGTCCACGCCGGCCAACACAGAGCTATCCAGCCTAATCCCACTTCCCAGCTCTTGGTCCGTAGCCCTGCAGGTTAGAGCATCCCAAGTGCAAATCCAAGTACTTTTTAAATGTGATTAGGGTTCCTGCCTCTACCACCCTTTCAGGCAGCGAGTTCCAGACCCCCACAACCCTCTGGGTGAAGAAATTTCCCCTCAAATCCCCTCTAAACCTTCCCCCAATTATTTTAAATCTGTGCCCGCTGGTTTTTGACCCCTCTGCTAAGGGAAATAGGTCCTTTCTATCCACTTTATCTATGCCCCTCATAACTTTATACTCTTCAATAAGGTCTCCCCTCAGCCTCCTCTGTTCTAAGGAAAACAGACCTAGCCTATCCAGTCGTTCCACATAGCTAAGATTCTCTACTCCCAGCAACATCCTTGTAAATCTCCTCTGTACCCTCTCTAGTGCAATCACATCCTTCCTGTAATATGGTGACCAGAACTGCACGCAGTACTCTAGCTGAGGCCTAACTAGTGTTTTATACAGTTGAAGCATAACACCCCTGCTCTTGTATTCTATGCCACGGCTAATAAAAGCAAGCATTCCGTATGCCTTCTTAACCACCTTATCTACTTGGCCTGCTACCTTCAGGGATCTGTGGACATGCACTCCAAGGTCCCTTTGTTCCTCTACACTACTCAGTGTCCTACCATTTAATGTGTATTCCCTTTCCTAATTAGCCCTCCCCAAATGCATTACCTCACACTTCTCTGGATTGAATTCCATTTGCCACTGTTCTGCCCACCTGACCAATTTATTGATATCTTCCTGCAGTCTACAGCTTCCTTCTTCAGTATCAACCACACAGCTTATTTTAGTATCATCTGCAAACTTCTTAATCATACCCCCTATATTCAAGTCAAGATCGTTGATATATACCACAAAAAGCAAGGGACCTAGTACTGAGCCCTGCGGAACCCCACTGGAAACAGCCTTCCAGTCACAAAAACACCCATCAACCATTACCCTCTGCTTCCTGTCTCCGAGCCAGTTTTGAATCCAACTTGACACTTTGCCCTGGATCCCATGGACTTTTAACTTCGTGACCAGTCTGCCATGTGGAACCTTATCAAAAGCCTTGCTAAAGTCCATATACACTACATCAAACACACTACCCTCATCTACCCTCGTAACCTCCTCCAAAAATTCAATCAAGTTTGTCAGACACGACATTCCCTTAACAAATCCGTGCTGACTATCCTTGATTAATCCGTGTCTTTCTAAATGAAGATTTATCCTGTCCTTCAGAATTCTTTCCAATAATTTTCCCACCACTGAGGTTAGGCTGACTGGCCTGTAATTCCTCAGTCTATCCTTTTCTCCCGTTTTAAACAAGGGTACCACATTCGCAGTCCGCCAGTCTTCCGGCACCACACCTGAAGCCAGAGAGGATTGAAAAATGATGGTCAGGGCCTCTGCTATTTCCTCTTTTGCTTCGCTTAACAGCCTGGGATACATTTCATCTAGGCCTGTGGATTTATCCACTTTTGAAGCTGCTAAACCCCTTAATACTTCCTCTCTCACTATGTTTATTTCATCTAATATTTTGCACTCCATCCCCCGATAGCAATGTCTGCTTCGCCCCTCTCCTTTGTGAAAACAGACGCAAAATATTCATTAAGAACCCTACCGACATCTCCCGCCTCCACACGCAGATTACCCTCATGATCTCTAATAGGCCCTACCCTTTCTTTAGTTACCCTCTTACTATTAATATATTTATAAATCATCTTTGAGTTTTCCTTGATCTTGCTTGCCAAGAATTTTTCATGCTCTCTCTTTGCTTTCCTAATATCATTTTTAATTCCACCCCTGCACTTTCTGTACTCCTCTAAAGATTCTGGAGTATTTAGCCCTCGCTATCGTTCATACGCCTCCCTTTTTTCCCTTATCCTACCCTGCATGTCTCTAGACATCCAGGGGGCTCTAGATTACCTCTAATTAACCTCTAATTTACTAAACTAGCTGGAATAAACTTAAAAACTTTAAGAAAGCCAAGTAAAAACTCTTCGCAGATACTCACCAATCAGCTCCCTTCCCTTGTGCCGACGTCACTTTTGACTTCTGACGTCACTCTTTGAAAATTCTGCCGGTGCTGTGTTGGTACCGCCGCCGCCTCGCCGCTCCTCCCAGGTCCGCTCTGCCGCCGCTGCTGCTGCTGCTGTGGGGCCTACCTGCGCCTTAGGCTCTCTTTATACCGCCGCTGTCGCCTCCCAGGTCCACTCTGCTGCTGCTGCTGCCAAAGAAGCCTCAGCACCAATGGGCATCTGCAGTTTCTGATGGATCCCTAAGTTGGCGATGCAAGATCCACTGGATGATAGATCCTGTTCCTACATTGAGGGCACCCACACAGACTGCTGCTGCGGTAGATGCTGAAGGTAGTCCTCTAGCAGGGGTTGCTTCCTCAACTCACCAGCAGGCTTTCGCGACTGAAGTTCACCACCTGTACTCGCAAACCTTAAGTTGTGAGGCAGGTTGGCGGAGGCACTATGGATGCTGTCTACCTTGGCCATAACTGGAGGGCACCGATCCCTGCGGTACACCACTGGACACAGGCTTCCAGTCACAAATACAACCTTCGACCATCACCCTCAGCCTCCTGCCACTAAGCCAATTTTGGATCCAATGTGCCAAATTGCCCTGGATCCCATGGGCTCTTACCTTCTTGACCAAGTCTCCCATGTGGGACTTTGTCAAAAGCCTTACTGAAGTCCATGTAGACTACATTAACTGCACTACCCTCATCCACACACCTAGTCACCCCCTCTCAAAATTCAATCAACTTTGTCAGACATGATCTCCCCCTGACAAAGCCATGCTGAATATCTCTGATTAATCCCTGCCTCTCCAGGTGGAGACTAATTCTGTCCCTCAGAATTTTTTCCAATAATTTCCCTACCACTGATGTTAGGCACACTGGCCTGTAATTCCCTGGTTTATCCCTACTACCCTTCTTGAACAATGGTACTATGTTAGCTGTTCTCCAGTCCTCTAGCACCTCCCCTGTGGTCAGAGAGGTTCTGAAAATTTGTGTCAGAGCCCCTGCAATCTCCTCCCTTGCCTCACACAGCAGCCTGGGATACATCCCGTCAGGGCCTGGGGATTTATCCACTTTTAAGCCCGCTAAAACCGCGAGTACCTCCTCCCTCTCAATACTAATTTGTTCACGGACTTGGCTTTTGCAGCATTCCCCTGAGAAACCATCTCCCCCATCAGTATCCAAAATGGAAAAGCTGTTGGAGAGGGAGATGGACCCAGGGGACTCCTTGCACTACCTTCCTAGTTCTTTTACTCTGTCTGGCGGTCACCCATTTCCTGTCTGCCTGTGCACTCTTTACCTGCGGTGTGACCACCTCGTTAAACGTGCTATCCACGAAGATCTCTGCTTCGCGGATGCTCCACAGTGACTCCAGCCGCAGCTCCAGCTCCGAAACGCGGATTTCGAGTAGCTGCAGCTGGAGACACTTCCTGCACATGTGTTCGCCCTGGACACCGAAAGTGTCCCTGACTTCCCACATAGCACAGGAGGAGCACTCCACGCAGCCGAGCTGCCCTGCCATGTCCTACCCTTAATTTACTCCCTTTACTTCCTTTAAATTAAAGAATATTAAATACACTAGGGACCTTACTTCCCTTTAAACACTACTTACTCTAAACTAGAGACCTTACTTTGACTTTAACGACTGGACTGTAGAAATACTCACCAGGTCCCACTTACCAATCAGCTCCTTCCCTTGCTGTGACATCACTTTAGCAGTTTCGCAGTTGTTGTTGTTTGACTGCTCCCGCTCTCGGACTCTTTCCTTGGTGTAAAGGAAGAACCAATTCCTACAGGGTGAAAAGTTAGGAAAAATAAAGGTGAAGCAAGGGAACTCCTCCTTCTACTCCTCACCTAACTCCCTGACTTACCCAACTCGCAGCACTCTGTTTAAACCGCCCTGGAAATTGGTCGGAGGAATCCAACAAAGTTCAATGACTGAGGCCTTTGCAAGACCCCAAGTAAAGACTCAACCCCCCCCCCCCCGCAAGTGAAGGGACTTCAGAACTCACTGTTTCAGACTCAAAGTCATCCTTGTGTTGAATACATGGAAAAGCCTCAACGAATGGAAGTCGTGGTCCGACTCAGGCTCCCAACTTGGCTTCCGAAGCTCATGCACCCTCCCTGGGAGTGCCCCTCGAGTGGAGTAGGGAGTGGCTGAAGGTAACTCCACAGTGGTGGGGGGTGGTCACAGATCTATAAAAGCGAACGGAGACCTTCAACTGCCCGGAGCTGGGTTGGTGTCACCAGAGGGGACGATGGATGCCTCTGGTGAAGGGCTCACCAACAGTAGCTGATGGCGCTTGGGGGAACCAGCCTGATTCTGGCACCAGTCGGCACGGACACCTCAGAGCCAGCTGGTGCCAGAGGAGGACTCTTCCTCTTTATCCTGGGAGGCCTCAGTACAAGTTGTTAGCGGGGCTTCACCCGATGGTGTGGACTGGGATGGCAGGGACTGGTTGGTGAGTGGCCTTAACTAGCCCGTCCCACTCTACACCATCGAGGCAACAACCAGAGTGTCCTCCCTTGAGACTTTCCTGTTCAGTCCCAAGGTGGACCACTGGCTGACATCGGTCGGAGATGACTGTCTGGACTGGGCTCTATCCAGTGCCAGTGCAGTTAACCCCAAGCGGTGCCGAACTGAGCCTGGAGTTGGAGCAGGGTTGGTGCTTGATGCAGATACGGGGACATGAGGGATGGACGTGAAGGTCCATCCCAGGGGGAGAAGGAGGGAGGAGGGAGAGGTGGTTGGGGGAAATTAACAATACAAATAGATGTCAGAATAGGTCTAGGCAGAGCTGGTAATGATGACAGATCTGGTGGGACAGGAATGGAATATGTCAGAAGGGAGTGAGTTGGTTTAACACCATCTCCAGTCACTGGCTGCGCGTTTAGATGGATCTGTTTTTATTTCAATTAGACCATGGCTGACCTGTATGCTAATTCAATTTCCCCATCTCTGATTCATAGCCTTCTCTTTTCCCCTCAGAATAGAGAAGGCTAAGAGGAGATTTGATAGAGGTATTTAAAATCATGAAGGGTTTAGATAGAATAAAGAACTGTTTCCAATGGTCGAAGGGTCGATAACCAGCGAGCACAGATTTAAGGTGATTGGGAAAAGAACCAGAGGCGACATGAGGAAAAACCTTTTTACGCAACGAGTGATTATGATTTGGAATGCACTGCCTGATACAGATTCAATAGTGGCCTTCAAAAGGGAATTGGATAAATACTTGAAGGAGAAAAAATTGCAGGGATATGGGGAAAGAGCGAGGGGGAGTGGGACTAACTGGATTGCTCTTCGAAAGAGCCGCGTAGACGCGATGGGCCGAAAGGCCTCCTACTGTGTAGTACGATTCTATGATATCAATATATATCCTTACCTGACAAAAATCTATCAATCACATTTTTCAAGCTTTCAGTTGACCCCCAGCCTTCACTTAAACTGCTTCACATTGACCCAGTTTATAAACCTATTGTGATGTCAGACCTCAGTGTGATGCGCAATGTGAGCTCAGGCTTGCCCGGTGATGTCACGGTTTGACCCGCCCAGTTAAAGGGGTCCTCACCTTGAAACCATATTTGGTAAAAACGTTTGGGCTTTATTTTGGTTACAATGACTTGATGCGATAGAATGCAATAACAGCTTTCCATGTACAGGAAACTTTCGTTTATCCGGCACCCAAATATCCGGAATTCTCGCTTAACCGGCAAAAATCATCCTCCGAAAACTCCTCTCAAATAA
Source organism: Squalus acanthias (assembly GCA_030390025.1). Lineage (NCBI taxonomy): Eukaryota > Metazoa > Chordata > Chondrichthyes > Squaliformes > Squalidae > Squalus > Squalus acanthias. The sequence goes on along the minus strand of CM059434.1, from coordinate 11,148,774 downwards.
CCGGCAATGTTGCCGAGTCGCAGTCGAGTCTCCGCGAACGCCGAGTGCTCCGAAAACACCTCTCAAATAACCGGCAATGTTGCCGATCCCGAGTCCGAGTCCGAGTCCGAGTCCGCGAACGCCGATTTAGTCAGTAGGGGTACTTTTCAAAAGTGCCACTACTCGGCCTCCTGGCGCTGTCGCAAGTCCGAAACATTGCAGTAGCAGGAGTAGATTCTCCCGCGCAGCCTGGAGTCTCTTCTGATTTGCCATTTTGCTGGGTGTCTCCCACGATGCTGGTAGTCTCTTCTGATCCACCATTTTGCTGTGTGTCTGCCACGCTGCTGGTACTGTAGTCTCTTCTGATACACCATTTTACTGTGTGTCTGCCACGCTGCTGGTACTGTAGTCTCTTCTGATACATCATTTTGCTGTGTGTCTCCCACGCTGCTGGTACTGTAGTCTCTTCTGATACACCATTTTGCTGTGTGTCTGCCACGCTGCTGGTAGTCTCTTCCTAGCCACCATTGTTCTGTATGTCTTTCCATCTTCATCGGCAATTATCTCCTCCATCTTGCATTATGGAATTCCCAAAAGCTGGTCCAAGCAAAAGGAAGAGAGTGGTCTTAACTTTAAAACAGAAAATCGAGATATGCCAACGACTAGAAAGGGGAGAGAAGCGTATCAACATTATGAATGAATTCAAAATCGGTTCGTCAACAATCTACGACATCAAATCGCAGAAGGATAAGCTGCTCAAGTTTTATTCAAGCTCGGAGACATGCAAGAGTGTAGAGAAACGGCGTACGCTTCGTAAGCCTAAGCTTGAAGAGCTGGATACCGTGCTTTATGAATGGTTTTCTCTTAAGCGTTCAGAGGGTGTTCCAATTTCCGGACCCATGCTAATCGAGAAAGCAAAGGATTTCTACGAAAGGATGGAGCTCACTGACAAGTGTGCTTTCTCCGATGGATGGCTAACGTGCTTCAAGTTACGGCACGGGATACGACGACTCGATATTTCCGGGGAGAAGAAATCAGCTGATCACGAAGCCGCAGAAGAATACTGCGATTATTTCAATCGGATTGTGCAGCAACATGATTTGTCGCCAGCACAGATCTACAATGCTGATGAAACTGGCTTGTTTTGGAGGTTTTTGCCAGAATCAATGCTTGCTGGGGCTAGTGAGGCTAATGCTTCAGGTTACAAGAAAAATAAAGATCGTGTAACCATGCTAACATGTGCGAACGCCGCTGGATCACACCGGGTTAAACTTCTTGTTATCGGGAAGTATAAAAATCCCTGTGCATTTAAAAATGTGAGGCACTTACCTGTTGAGTACAAAGCTCAAAAAAATGCTTGGATGGATAAGGAAATCTTCTCCGATTGGTTCCATCATATTTTTGTTCCATCTGTGAAGGAACATTTCCGCAGAATAGGGAAACCTGAAGAGAGCAAATGCATTTTATTGCTTGATAATTGCAGAGCCCATCCGCATGAATCCCAGTTGGTTTCGGGAAATATTTTCACCATTTATTTGCCACCAAATGTAACTTCTCTCATCCAACCCATGGACCAGGGCGTTATCCAAAATCTGAAGTGTCATTACAAGAAAGACTTCCTACGTAAACTGCTAAGCCAAGATGAGAATATTCAAGATTTGCAGAAGGAATACAATATTAAAGATGCCATCTATAATGTTGCATGTTCCTGGAAATTGGTGAAAGGTCACACTCTGAGGCAAGCCTGGCGTAAATTGTGGCCTTCTGTAATGTTTGCTGAAGGTTCTTCTTCAGAGGAGGAATTTCATGGGTTCAGTGTTCGTCCCAAGAAGAGTACAATAATGGAAATGGCTGGAATGGTGAAAAATGCAGGCCCAGCAAACCCTCTACGTCACCTCAGTGAAAGTGATATCGAGCAGTGGGTTGATGCAGATAGAGAAGTTGGTGTTGTGCATATGCTAAGTGATGATGAAATAATTCAGAATGTTTTGAATCCAAAGAAAGAAAAGGAAAGCGAGATGGAAAGTGAAGAGGATGAGATTTCTGAAGAAGAGAAGATTTCTTGGGCTAAAGCTGCAGAAGGATTTTCTACAATCCTCAAATTTGCTGAAAGGCAGAATTGCTACTCTGCGCAAGAAGTTATGCAACTCCATATTCTGCATTCCACCTTTCTACAGAAAAGGCAAGAGTCCACTAAGCAAACCGACATCCGCAACATGTTTAAGAAAGCTTCCAGAAGAGTCGTGGCATCGGTGGAACTGCGTGATCCTGTTGACCCAGCTGGCACGGATACGGATATTTCTGATGAACCAGATGACTCGGAATAAGTGTACAGTCAACTACAGTACTGTAGACAGTCGTTTATAAGTTTTGTTTTACTGTTAAGTAATTAAAGAGTTATGGATTACCCTCAACTGGCAGTACTGTACTTAATCAAGCATCTTCCACTATCCATTTAACACAACATTCTGTAGGTGAGTACCCAAATACTGTATACTGCACATTTCTTGATTTTTTAATGTTAAAAATAGCCTCGGTAGATATAACTCTCCGTTATCCGGTACTTTCGATAAACCGGCACCACGCCGGTCCCATCGATGCCGGATAAACGAAAGTTTCCTGTAGTTACAACCAGAGCACAGGGTGCGCAAGTGATGGACAGTGATGGGATTGTTTGCCTAACAATGATGTTCAGTAATTGTATACATTTCCACAATAGGAGTAGGCCAATCAGCCCTCGAGCCTGCTCCAGCATTCAATTAGACCATCTCTTAATGTCTCTTAATCTCTCCTGCCTTCCATCTAGAGCCATCTTTTGTTTCTTAACTTGTCCCATTACCATCTCCTTTTGCCTTGCACCATCTCTTAATGTCTCTTAATCTCTCCTGCCTTCCATCCTATCACAGACCTTCCCTTTTGTTCTTTCCTCCCCTCCCCCCTTTCCCATCCCCTGCACTTGCTTAAAAACCTGTTCCATCTCCAGTTTTTTCCAGTTCTGACGAAGGGTCATCGACCTGAAACGTTAACTCTGTTTCTCTCTCCACAGATGCTGCCTGGCCTGCTGAGTATTTCCAGCATTTTCTGTTTTTATTTCAATTAGACCATGGCTGACCTGTATGCTAATTCAATTTCCCCATCTCTGATTCATAGCCTTCTCTTTTCCCCTCAGAATAGAGAAGGCTAAGAGGAGATTTGATAGAGGTATTTAAAATCATGAAGGGTTTAGATAGAATAAAGAACTGTTTCCAATGGTCGAAGGGTCGATAACCAGCGAGCACAGATTTAAGGTGATTGGGAAAAGAACCAGAGGCGACATGAGGAAAAACCTTTTTACGCAACGAGTGATTATGATTTGGAATGCACTGCCTGATACAGATTCAATAGTGGCCTTCAAAAGGGAATTGGATAAATACTTGAAGGAGAAAAAATTACAGGGATATGGGGAAAGAGTGGGGGAGTGGGACTAACTGGATTGCTCTTCTAAAGAGCTGTGTAGACTCGATGGGCCGAAAGGCCTCCTACTGTGTAGTACGATTCTATGATATCAATACATATCCTTACCTGACAAAAATCTATCAATCACATTTTTCAAGTTTTCAGTTGACCCCCAGCCTCAACAGCTTTTTGGGGGAGAGAGTTCCAGATTTCCACTACCCTTTGTGGGAAGAGGTGATTCCTGACATCACTCCTGAATGGCCGAGCTCTAATTTTAAGGTTATGCCCCCTTAATCTGGACTCTCCTCACCAAAGGAAACAGTTCCTACCCTATCAACTCCTTTAATCATCTTAAACACCTCAATCATATATAAATGCAAGTCTTTCTTTCTTTATAACAAAAATCTACCCAACTAATTTTTGAAATTTTCAATTTAGTCCCAGTGTCAATAGATATTGGAGGAGAGAGTTTCAGATTTCCACTACCCTTTGTGTGAAGAAGTGCTTTGTGACATCACCCCTGACCAGCCTAGCCTTATTGTAAGTTTATGCCCCTTGCTCTGGATTTCCTCACCATCAGAAATAGTTTCTATCTATCTACTCTATCAACTACTTTAATCATCTTAAACACCTCAATTATAGCAGCACTTAATCACGAGGTTATACTGTCTACTGGATGGAGTGAGCTTGATGGGCCTGATAGTCTTTATCTACTGATAGTCTTTTTGTACCTTTGTTTGTGCAGACTGGGGATTGACTCTGTGCCCTGCCTGATGTGTGGCTCAGAGAGTTCACCCAGTCAGTAACTGAGCCCAGGGACAATCCAAGGGTCAGTGCTGGGGCCACTGCTTTTTTTGATATATATATATATATATATAAATGACCTAGATATTAGAATACAGAGTAGAATTTCTAAATTTGCCGATGACACCAAGCTTGGGGGTATGGCAAACAGTGAGGAGGATACCAATCGACTACAACAGGACATAGAAAGACTAGCAGAATGGGCAGACAAGTGGCAGATGGAAGTTAATACAGAGAAGTGTGAGGTGATGCATTTTGGCAGAAGGAACAGGGAGAGGCAATATACACTTAATGGCACAGTTTTAAAGAGTGTGCAGGGATAGAGGGACCTGGGAGTTAATGTGCATATGTCCCTGAAGGTGGCGGGACATATTGAGAGAGTGGTTAGCAAAGTATATGTGATGTTGGGCTTCATAAATAGAGGTATTGAGTACAAAAGTAGAGAAGTTATGCTGAACCTTGATAACGCGCTGTTTAGGCCACAACTGGAGTATTGTGTCCAGTTCTGGTCACCACACTTTAGGAAGGATGTGAAGGCTCTTGAGAGGGTGCAGAGGAGATTTACCAGAATGGTTCCGGGGATGGGGGATCTTAGCTACAAGGACAGGTTGGAGAAGCTGGATTTGTTTTCATTAGAGCAAAGGAGGTTGAGGGGTGATTTGATAGAGGTGTACAAGATTATGACGGGTTTGGATAGGCTAGACGGGGAAAGGCTGTTCCCACTAGTTGATGGTACAAGGACTAGGGGACACAGATTTAAGGTTTTGGGCAAGAGATACAGGGGGAATGTGAGGAAAAACTTTTTTACAAAGCGAGTGGTGAGGACCTGGAATTCGCTGCCGACGGAAGTGGTGGAAGCAGAGACACTCAATGTTTTCAAGGGGAGACTGGATAGGCACTTGAGGGAAATAAACTTGCAGGGCTACGGGGATAGAGCAGGGGAATGGGACTGACTGGATTGCTCTACAGAGAGCCGGCACGGACTCGATGGGCTGAACAGCCTCCTTCTGTGCCATATGACTCTATGGGGGAGAAATTCAGTATCGCCCCATTTGGGGCGCAATTATCGGCCGGGCGCAAAGATTAGCGCCTGGCGCCTGGCGCCTGGCGCCTGGCGCTAATTATCGCCACCGACTGCAAACTTGATCCCTGGAGGTGATTGGAGAGCTAAATCAGGCGCTTCACACCTGTCTTAAGGCGCAAAGGCCGAGGAGCGAGGCGCTAACTCAGAGCGCTGGCGAAGCTCATGTGATGTCAGTCAGCAATGGAACACAGACACAATGGCGCCGGCCAGTTCTTAAAGGGGAGGGTTGATCTTGCTCTCCATCCACATCCTGCTCATTGCAGCCTTGAATCTCGGCCTGTAGAGACCTGCACATCAAATCTGCTGGAAAGAACAATGGAGAGTACCAGGAAAGATCTCAGAGTGCAGCCCCCACAGTCTCTTTTAAATCGATACATAGATACATAGATACATAGAAGATAGGAGCAGGAGTAGGCCATCCGGCCCTTCGAGCCTGCTCCGCCATTTAATGAGATCATGGCTGATCCTCCAATTCAGTATCCCGTCCCCGCCTTCTCTCCGTAACCCTTAACCCCTTTTGCCTGTAGAAATATATCTAAATCCCTCTTAAATATATTTAATGAGCTGGCGTACACTGCCCTCTGTGGCAATGAGTTCCACAGGTTCACCACCCTCTGAGTGAAGAAATTCCCCCTCATTTCTGTCCTAAATGGTTTAGCCCTTATCCTTAAATTATGTCCTCTAGTTCTGTTCTCACCCGCCAAGGGAAACATTCCTTCTGCATCTAGTCTGTCTAGACCTGTCAGAATTTTATACACTTCTATGAGGTCCCCTCTCAATCTTCTAAACTCCAGTGTGTACATCCCTAAACTACATAGTCTCTCCTCATAGGTCAATCCCGCCATTCCTGGTATCAGCCTGGTGAATCGCCGCTGCACCCCCTCCATGGCAAGAACATCTTTCCTCAGATGAGGCGACCAAAACTGTACACAGTACTCGAGGTGTGGTCTCACCAGTGCCCTGTACAGCTGCAGCAAGGTATCCCTGTTCCTGTATTCCAACCCTTTTGCTATGAAGGCCAGCATACCGTTTGCCTTCTTGACCGCCTGTTGCACCTGCATGCTCGCCTTCAGTGACTGGTGTACAAGAACACCCAGGTCTCTCTGTACTTCCCCCTCTCCCAATTTATTGCCATTTAAATAATAATTTGCCCTCCCGTTCCTGCACCCAAGGTGGATAACTTCGCACTTGTCCACATTATAGTGCATCTGCCATTTATCCGCCCAATCACCCAGTCTGTCCAAATCGCTCTGGAGCTTCCTGGTCTCCTCCTCTGAGCCCACCCCCCCTCCTAGTTTAGTGTCGTCTGCAAATTTGGAAATGCTGCATCCGACTCCCTGATCCAGGTCATTAATGTAAATTGTGAACAGCTGGGGACCCAGGACAGATCCCTGCGGTACCCCACTTGTTACTGCCTGCCATTCAGAAAATGAGCCGTTTATTCCAACTCTCTGTTTTCTATCTGACAGCCAGTTCTCTATCCACGTCAATACTTTCCCCTTTATCCCATGAGCTTCAATTTTCCCTGCTAATCTTTTATGTGGGACCTTATCGAAGGCCTTTTGGAAGTCCAGGTACACCACATCTACTGGCTCTCCCCCATCTATTTTACCAGTTACTCCCTCAAAAAATTCCAATAGATTAGTCAAACACGATTTACCCTTTGTAAATCCATGTTGACTCTGTCCTATCCTGTCCCCATTTGCTAAGTGCTCCGCTATTTCATCCTTAATGATGGACTCCAGCATTTTGCCCACAACTGATGTAAGGCTTACAGGTCTGTAATTACCTGCTTTTTCCCTACCCCCCTTTTTGAATAGTGGGGTAACGTTAGCTACCCTCCAATCCATGGGCACTGTTCCCGAGTCTAATGAATTCTGAAAAATCATACTTAGTGCATCCGCTATCTCTAGGGCCACCTCCTTCAGCACCCTAGGATGCATGTTATCAGGCCCTGGGGATTTGTCCGCCTTCAATCCCTTTAGCTTCCTTAACACCATATCCTTAGAGATATTGATTTGCGTCAGTTCCTCCTTTGCAAATGTCCCTATTTTTCCCGATATCCCAGGGAGGTTTTTTGTGTCTTCCTTCGTAAAGACTGACCCAAAGTATGCATTTAGTTGGTCTGCCATTTCCTTATTTCCCGTTATATATTCCCCCGTATCTGACTGCAATGGGCCAACTTTGGTTTTCACCAGTCTTTTCCTCTTGATATACTTATAAAAGCTTTTGGAGTTAGTTTTTATATTTTCCGCCAGCTTGCTTTCGTAAGCTATTTTGCCCCTCTTGATTAAGCCCTTTGTCCTCCTTTGCTCTATCTTAAACTGTTCCCAATCTTCCGCTCTGGCGCTTTTTTTGGCTATTTTATACGCCCTATCTTTGGATTTTATGCTGTCTCTAATTTCCCCTGTTATCCACGGTTGAGTCACCTTTTTAGATTTCCTTTTATGCCAGATTGGTATAAACAATTTTTGCAATTTTGTCATTCTATCTTTAAATGCTTGCCATTGTTTATCTACCTCCAGTCCTCCCAGGAACGTTGTCCAATCAGACCTACTCAGTTCCCGTCTAATGGCATCATAATTCCCCTTGTTTAAATTCAGGACCTTAGTATCTGAGTCAATTTCTTCGCTCTCCATTTCGAGTGAGAAATCGATCATGTTATGATCGCTCTGACCCAAGGGTCCCCGTACAACAAGATTACTAATTAGTCCCTTCTCATTGCACAGTACCCAGTCCAATATAGCCTGTTTCCGAGTTGGTTCCTCGACATATTGATCCAGATAACCATCCCTTAAACACTCAAGGAATTCCTCCTCCTCATTATTTTTACTGATTAGGCTATTCCAATCTATATGTAAGTTAAAGTCACCTATGATGACAGCTGTGCTCTTATTGCACGCTTCTCTAATTTCCCTCGTGATGCCCTCCCCAACCTCTATTTTACTATTTGGAGGTCTATATACCACTCCTATTAATGTTTTTCGCCCCTCGCTATTTCTTAGCTCCACCCATATAGATTCTGTATTAACTGAGTTAATATCCTTCCTTTCAATTGCATTTATCCCTTCTTTTACCAGCAATGCTACCCCTCCTCCCTTTCTTTTTTGTCGATCCTTCCTAAATACTGAATACCCCTGTATGTTAAGCTCCCAGCCCTGCTCACCCTGCAACCATGTTTCCGTAATCCCAATTAGATCATAATTATTAACCTCTATTTCCACAGCTAATTCATCTACCTTGTTCCTTGATACAAGGAAGGGCAAATCAAAATGAACCTGCAAAGTGCTGCTCAGTACCCAAAACTCCTTCACACAGCGTTGAATCTCTCCAGAAGTCTCTCTCTCTCTCTCTCAGAATGCGTAGTTCAAAAATGTCACCAACAATAAAAGGCAGGAAGCGGTCGCCTTTAAATAGTGCTCCCCCAGTCCCTTCCTGACTGCAAAACGCTCCCCTCAACCTGTCGTTGCTAGCGGCAGGCGGTAAGGCAGGGGGCGCCACTCAATATCCGCTCCGGGGCGTTACCGGGGCGTTGCGCATTCGACTGACGTCACGATCTGCCGGCGCAGGAGATCGTGGCGGTAGTGTTTAGCGCTGCCGCAAAATGTCTAGTTAATTTCACGATCGGCGCAAACATCGCTGCGCCCGGGCGCTAGATGCTTTGCGCCCCATTAGCGCCCTCTTAAGGCGCTAACGGGAGGCGCAACCAACTGAATTTTTCCCCCTATGACTCTATGACAAACCGCAAATATCTTCCTTTGTGCTAGGTATGACTCCAGCCAGTGGAGAGTTTTCCCCCTGATTCCCATTGACTTCAATTTTACTAGAGCTCCTTGATGCCACACTCAGTCAAATGCTGCCTTGATGTTAAGGGCAGTCACTCTCACCTCACCTCTGGAATTCAGCTCTTTTGTCCATGTTTGGACCAAGGCTGTAATGAGGTCTGGAGTCAAGCGGTCCTCGCGGAACCCAAACTGAGCATCAGTGAGCAGGTTACTGGTGAGTAAGTGCCGCTTGATAGCACTATTGACGACACCTTCCATCACTTTGCTGAGGATTGAGAGTAGACTAATGGGGCAGTAATTGGCCGGATTGGATTTGTCCTACTTTTTGTGGACAGGACATACCTGGGCAGTTTTCCACATTGTCGGGTAGATGCCAGTGTTGTAGTTGTACTGGAACAGCTTGGCTAGAGGCATGGCTAGTTCTGGAGCACATTCTTCAGCACGACTGCCGGGATGTTGTCGGGGCCCATAGCCTTTGCTGTATCCAGTGTGCTCAGCCATTTCTTGATGTTACGCGGAGTCAATCGAATTGGCTGAAGACTGGCTTCTGTAATGGTGGGGACCTCAGGAGGAGGCCGATATGGATCATCCACTCAGCACTTCTGGCTAAAGATGGTTGCAAACACTTCAGCCTTGTCTTTTGCACTCACGTGCTGGGCTCCGCCATCATTGAGCATGGGGATATTCATGGAGCCTCCTCCTCCCGTTAGTTGTATAATGGTCCACCGCCATTCACGACTGGATGTGGCAGGACTGCAGAGCTTTGATCTGATCCGATGATTATGGGATCGCTTAGATCTGTCTATAGCATGCTGCTTCCGCTGTTTAGCATGCATGTAGTCCTGTGTTTCAGTTTCCCCAGGATGGCAACTCGTTTTTAGGTACGCCTGATGCTGCTCCTGGCATATTCTTCTGCACTCCTTATTGAACCAGTGTTGGTCCCCTGGCTTGATGGTAATGGTAGAGTGAGTGATATGCTGGGCCATGAGGTTACAGATTGTGGTGGAATACAATTCTGCTGCTATTGATGGCCCACAGCGCCTCATGGATGCCCAGTTTTGAGTTGCCAGATCTGTTCTGAATCTATCCCATTTAGCACGGTGGTAGTGCCACACAACACGATGGAGGGTGTCCTCAGTGTGAAGATGGGGCGTCGTCTCCACAGTGACTGTGCGGTGGTCACTGCTACCAATACTGTCATGGACAGATGCATCTGCGACAGGTAGATTGGTGAGGACGAGGTCAAGTAGGTTTTTCCCTTGTGTTAACTCTCTCACCACCTGCCGCAGGCCCAATCAGGGCAGCTATGTCCTTCAGCTCGGCCAGTAGTGGTGCTACCGAGCCACTCTTGGTGATGGACATTGAAGTCCCCCACCCAGAGTACATTCTGTGCCCTTGCTACCCTCAGTGCTTCTTCCAAGTGATGTTCAACATGGAGGAGTACTGATTCATCAGCTGAGGAAGGTAATCAGCAGGAAGTTTCCTTGTCCATGCTTGACCTGAAGCCATGAGACTTCATGGGGTCCGGAGTCAATGTTGAGGACTCCCAGGGCCACTCCCTCCCGAGTGTATACCACTCTGCCACCACCCCTGGTGTGCCTGTCCTGCCGGTGGGACAGGATGGTGATGGAGAAGTCTGGGACATTGGTTGAAAGATATGATTCTGTGAGTATGACTATGTCAGGCTGTTGCTTGACTAGTCTGTGGGACAGCTCTCCCAATTTTGGCACAAGTCCCAGATGTTAGTGAGGAGGACTTTGCAGGGTCGACTGGGCTGGGTATGCCGCTGTCGGGTCTGAAGCCGGTGCCTAGGTCGATGCTGGGTGGTCCGTCTTGCTTTATTCTTATTATTGTTGTTTCTCATAGCGGTTTCTTACAAACGAGTGGCTTGCTAGGCTATTTCAGAGGGCAGTTAAGAGTCAACCACGTTGCTGTGGGTCTGGAGTCACATACAGGCCAGACCGGGTAAGGACGGCAGATTTCCTTCCCTAAAGGACATTAGTGGAGCTGAGCGGTGGACCTGCGAGAGGCACAGAGTCGGCGAGAGGAACTCAATGCAGGAGTGATGTCAGAATTCAGAAATGACAGTGGCACCAGGGATCTGATTGGTGAGTTGCTGGTGGGTATTTTCTTTTAAGTTTTTGTTAAGTTTTAAGTGTATTTCTGCCAGTTAGTTCTTAGCCTATTAATAGAGGGAGAGAGCTGATTAGTGAGTAGCTGGTGAGTGTTTTTTATTAAGTTTTTCAGTTTATTTCTGTCAAGGTAGTTCATAGTATATTATATAGAGGCATGGCAGGGCAGCTCAGTCCCGTGGAGTGCACATCCTGTGCCATGTGGGAAGTCCTGGACGCTTCGCGTATCCTGGACGACCACATGCGCGGGAAGTGTCGGCAGCTACAGCAGCTCGAGCTCCGGGTTTCGGAGCTTGGGCGGTGGCTAGATTCACTGCAGTGCATCCGCGAGGCTGAGAGTTACATGGATAGCACGTTTCTGGAGGTTGTCACCCCACAGCTTAAGAGTGTGCAGCCAGAGAGGGAATGGGTGACCGTCAGACAGAAGAGGAGGACCAGGCAGGTAGTGTAGGAGACCCCTGTGTGCATCTCGCTCGCTAACCAGTATTCAGTTCTGGATACTGGTGAGGGCGATGGTTCCTCTGGGGAGTGCAGCCAGAGCCAAGTCCACGGCACCACGGGTGGCTCAGCTGCACAGGTTGGGAGGAAGAAGAGTGGAACAGAAATAGTGGTAGGGGATTCGATAGTTAGGGGAATAGACAGGCATTTCTGTGGCCACAGACGTGACTCCAGGATGGTATGTTGCCTCCCTTGTGCCAGGGTCAACGATGTCACTGAATGGCTGCAGGACATTCTGAGGGGGGAGGGTGAACAGCCAGAGGTCATGGTCCATATTGTTACCAATGACATTGGTAGAAAGAGGGATGAGGTCGTGCAGGCAGATTTTAGGGAGCTAGGAAAGAGATTAAAAAGCAGGACCTCAAAGGTAGTAATCTCCAGATTACTCCCGGTGCCACGTGCTAGTGAGTACAGAAACAGCAGGATAGAGCAGATGAATGCGTGGCTGGAGAGATGGTGCAGGAGGGAGGGCTTTAGATTCCTGAGGCATTGGGACCGTTTCTGCTGGCGGTGGGACCTGTACAAGCTGGACGGGTTGCACCTCAACAGGACCGGAACCAATATGCTCGTGGCGGTGTTTGTTAGTGTTGTTGGGGAGGGCTTAAACTAGCTTGGCAGGGGGATGGGAACCTGAGAGTGGATTCAGAAGGGAGAGATGCAAAGCTGGAAATGGAAGGCAGAAAATTAGTAAGCGAGTTTGGCCGGCAGAGGAAACAAAGGCTAGAAAATAGACAACAAGGGAGTCTGGCAGTGCTAAATGGTATATACTTCAACGCAAGGAGTCTAGGGAATGAAACAGATGAGCTGAGGGCACAGATAAACACGTGGGAGTATGATATTATAGCTATTGCTGAGGCATGGCTGAAAGAAGGGCAGGAATGGCAGCTCAACATTCCTGGTTGCAGGGTTTTCAGACGCGACAGAGAGGGGGATAAAAAAAGGAGGGGAGGGGTCGCAATATTGATTAAAGAATCAATTATAGCTGTGAGGAGGGAGGATATCTTAGAAGGATAATCAAATGAGGCCATATTGGTTTGAACTGAAAAACAAAAAAGGGGCAATCACACTGCTGGGAGTGTATCATAGACCTCCGAACAGTCAGAGGGAGATAGAAAAGCAAATATGTAGGGAAATTTCTGACTCTAGTGAACCAGTTGGGTTTATATGACAATCCGGTAGTTTCATGGTCACCATTACTGATACTAGCGTTTTATGCCAGATTTTGGGCAACACGGTGGCATAGTGGTTAGCACTGTTGCCTCACAGCACCAGGGACCCGGGTTCGAATCTGGCCTCAGGTGACTGTCTGTGTGGAGTTTGCACATTCTCCCCGTGTCTGCGTGGGTTTCCTCCAGGTGCTCCGGTTTCCTCCCACAGTCCAAAGATGTGTGGGTTAGGTTGATTTGGCTATGATAAATTGACCCTTAGTGTTAGGGGGGATTAAATACGTGAGGTTACAGGGAATAGGGTGGGATATGTGTCGGTGCAGGCTTGATGGGCCGAAATGGCCTCTATCTGTACTGTGGGGATTCTGTGATTTAATTAATTAACTGAATTTAAATTTCCCCAGCTGCCGTGGTGGGATTTGAACTCATGTCTCTGGATCATTAGTCCAGGCCTACTGGATTAACCCAATCTTTCTTTCCCTCTCTTTATTTCTCTTTCTGTACCTGATGTGACGTTGAATTCACCCACTCTAATTCTCCCTCCTTCGCGCTGTTTATTTTTCAATCCTTCAGTCTGATTGGCTAAGCAGGTACACAGTTGCTTGCCCTGTTCACTCAGATCCCAGATGGCCAGTTTCCCCTCGCTGCGCCGCTGTCAGCGCGCACTTGCAGCAACGTGCCGAGCAAAAAGATATCATGGCGATTAAACGGGCAAGGGCAAGTGTAACTAACAGCGGACACCATTAGATGGCTTGCTGCAGCGAAATAAAGCCTGTTATATCTCAAGGTAATTACTGCGCCCTTAATGTGCAGCCTTTCTGTTTGTTAAAGTGTTATTTAGACCCACTTGTGCCTCAGTAGTCAGTGATTATTCAACAGGTATCACATTCTGCATGCGTGTGTTTCGGTGCCACCCATAATTATCAATGCGTACTACTCTTAATTTATTTTGTCGTGATTATATAAATGGCATGAGTCACGCAACTCGGGTCGCCATCTCTGGTTGGACGGATTCCTGGAGCTTTTATCACGTGACCTCCTGCCTCCAACCGCCCTTTTTTTCCCCGTCTCCCAATGTTTTTGCAACTAATAATCGAAAGTGTTTTAAAGAAAATGGAAAAAAAAAATCACCATTTTCTTTCAAGCCCCGTTGATTTTTCTCCCGGGTTTTCTCACAGCAGCATCCAGGAGATTAAATTCCTGGAGACTCCAGGATATCCTGGAAAATTGGAAACCCAACACACAACTCTGCCTCTCAGTACATGGTTGGGTACGGATGCCAGTCTTGTCTTGCTTTCACAGAATCACAGAATCCCCACAGTGCAGATAGAGGCCATTTCGGCCCATCGAGCCTGCACCGACACATATCCCACCCTATCCCCGTAACCCCACGTATTTAATCCCCCCTAACACTAAGGGGTAGAAATTAGGTCGCGCCCCATTTGGGGCGCAAATATCGTCCGGACGCAAATATTAGCGCCTGGCGCTAATTATCGGCACTGACGGGAAACTTCACTTTTACCGCCCCGGGAGGTGAGTGGAGCGCTAAAGCAGGCGCTGCACACCTGTCTTAAGGCGCAAAGGCCGAGCAGTGAGGCGCTAACTCGGAGCGCTGGCGAAGCTCATGTAATGTCAGTCAGCAATGGAACACACACACAATGGCACGGGCCAGTTCTTAAAGGGGATGGTTAATCTTGCTTTCCATCCACATCCTGTTCATTGCTGCCTTGAATCTCGGCCTGGAGAGACTTGCACATCAAATGTGCTGGAAAGAACAATGGAGAGCACCAGGCAAAGAGCTCAGAGTGCAGCTCCCACGGTCTCTGCTAAATCGATACAAGGAATGGCAAATCAAAATGAACCTGCAAAGTGCTGCTCAGTACCCAAAACTCCTTCACACAACGTTGAATCTCTCCAGAAGTCTCTCCCTCTCTCTCTCAGAATGCGTAGTTCAAAAATGCCACCAACAATAAAAGACAGGAAGAGGCCCCCTTTAAATAGCGCCCCCCCCAGCCCCACAGCGATTGATAGCGTTCCAGTCTTCTGGTCGTTGGAAGCGCCAGGCGGTAAGGCAGGGGGCGCCACTCAATTTCGGCCACGGGGCGCCCCAAGGGCGTTGCACCATGGAATGACGTCACAATCTGCGCGCGCAGGTGGTCGCAGCGGTAAGCTTTAGCGCCGCCGCACAATCTCAAGTTAAGTTCTCGAGCGGCGCAAACATCGCTGCGCCCGGGCGTTAGCGGCTTTGCGCCCCATTAGCGCCTTCTTAAGGCGCTAACGGGTGGCGCAACCAAGTGAATTTTTACCCCTAAGGGTCTGTCTTGTTTCCCTCACTCAATTCTTCACCCCAACCCCCTCCCCACTAGTATTTGTTTAGTGCCAATTCACAACTTTGTTGTTTAATCGGACTTTGGAGGAGTTCCTTGACGTGGCCTGGGACATTGAAAGTGCCGCTGGTGCTTTAGTGACTGAATAAGCCCAATCCAGTTTTTACTGACTGGGGATTTGACGATTTAGTTACTGGAACATTTGGGGATCACATGACAGAATTCCATCCACTTATAATTCCATCCAATGTACCTTTCCGAAGGGAACTGGATATATGCATGAAAAGGAATAATTTGCAGCTCTATGGGAAAAGAGCAGGAGAGTGGGACTAATTGGAAAGCTCACTCAAAGAGCCGGCACAGGCATGATGGGCCGAATAGCCTCCTTCTGTGCTGTATAATTCTATGACTTGTCACAGAGTTATCACCCTCAGGAACAAACGTGTGCAACATGTGGTTGAGGGTGGGATTACTACGGTTCTTTAAAGGGGAATTTGACAAGTTCCTGAGGACATTGCCAGTTACAGTGAGTTAGTGGTTAATTTAGATTGTGATGTGTTGGGAGCAAGAGTGATCTCCCGGAGCCTCAGGGAGTTGGAGAGCAATTGGCCAGAGGTTTTTCCTGAATTGAAAACGTTTCTTTGTCTGTTCCCAGAGATAGCGTTACTGGCAGGTGGGACGGCAGCGTGCGAGGTTATACTGAATACTGGATGGGGCGAGCTTGATGGGCCTGATAGTCTTTATCTACTGATAGTCTTTTTGTACCTTTGTTTGTGCAGACTGGGGATTGACTCTGGGCCCTGCCTGGTGTGTGGCTCAGAGAGTTCACCCAGTCAGTGACTGAGCCCAGGGACAATCCCCATTCTCCAATCCCCCATCGGAGAACTCATCTCTTCCCCTTTCTGCCCCTTGCACAAATCAGGAGAAACACAGTAAGTTTGTTCATTTTCATTCCAGCTTTATTTCCAGATGTGAAATTGTTCACATTTCAGTCATTGAAACAACGTGACTTGCAATAGACGAAACATCACGGACAGGAAATGACACTCTGGTCCATCCAGCCTGTCCCACACAACTGTGATGCCTTGTCCATCGCAATATATAGACTCCCCACCCCACCCAAGACCATGTGATCTCCTGGGAGAGGCGAAAAACCAGACATAAAAACCCAGGCCAATTTGGGAAAAGAAAATCTGGGAAATTCCTCTCCGACCCCCTTAGGCGATCGAAACTAGTCCAGGAGATCACTCTGGTCCTGATAAGTCTATGCATTCTAAGGCAATTGCTTTTCCACTTCGACTCTGCTGACATCAACTGAACACAGGCCTCGGAGCCTGGCCTCCAACGATCTCCAGTCCAGCTCTGTACCAGCAGCCACAACCCCCACATTCAGCGATGACTTGAAACCGGTCGGCGGGTTGTCTAGAGGTCCCACTTTTGCGTTGTTCCAGCTTGAACGAAAACTAGCACCAACATTTTCTTTAAAGTTCTAACTGTGAAACGCTTTAATTTGCTGGGAGCTGATGCCATTCCTTTAGGCTGTGGCGTGCTCAGTGGATTGGAATTGAGTTACTGAGCCAGCAATGATTGGATGAAACATCAGCTCCTAAACATTGACGGGCCGAATGGGGGAATGTGGATCTAATTATCGGGATTCATCGGCACAATTTGCCTGGGGAAAATCTCTTAAGGCATGACCTCCTTTTAAGACATTTTGCTGGATGTCCTAACTTTGGAGAGCAGAGCCACAGGATTTTCCCCTCCCTCCCCGGCTCCCGTGCAGCGTTAACTTTTACACACCCCAGAACTCAGTTTGTTGACACCCAAATACAACCCAGAACGAGGAAAAGAAACCAAACACTCCCCACAAGACCCAAGAGACAACCAGGTGGGTGGAAAATGCCGAGTCACTTGAAGAATGAAGAGGAGCTTCCAAGGGAGCAGCTGACAAGGGAGCTGATCTTCATTCGGGCATTCCGCACACACTGCTGGTGACTAACCAAGTAGTACTGAGGACAAGGAGGATGGAGGTACTTGTATGGGAACAGAGGCTTAAGTGACCAGGACAGACACAATAAAGTGAGCATTTCCCATGAGTGCCACACTGCTGGTACACCCTAATCTGATGGGCAGTCCATCTCAACAACCAGGCCATCAATCAGAAGCTGGCAGGATCCAAATCCAGATCCTGACGGTTCAGCTTACTGTTTGGATCCGGCGCTGGCGCCCGTGAATAACACCCACTTTGATCTATTTGTTCTGGGACCTTCCAAAATTCTATAGATTCTGGAACAGTTCCTGCAGATTGGAGGGTGGCAAATGTAACCCCACTATTTAAAAAAGGAGGGAGGGACAAAACAGGGAACCACAGTGTTAGCCTAACATCAGTAGTAGGGAATATGCTAGAGTCTATTATAAAGGACGTGATAGCAGGAC
This sequence comes from Squalus acanthias, assembly GCA_030390025.1. NCBI lineage: Eukaryota > Metazoa > Chordata > Chondrichthyes > Squaliformes > Squalidae > Squalus > Squalus acanthias. The sequence goes on along the minus strand of CM059434.1, from coordinate 11,131,128 downwards.
ACTTAGAAAATATCAACGGGATTAGACAAAGTCAACATGGATTTATGAAAGGGAAATCGTGTTTGACAAACCTACTGGAGTTTTTTGAGGATGTAACTGGTGGAATAGATAAGGGAGAACCAGTGGATGTGGTGTATTTGGATTTTCAGAAGGTCTTTGATAAAGTCTCACATAAGAGGTTAGTGTTCAAAATTAAAGCGCATGGGATTGGGGTAATATACTGGCATGGATTGAAAATTGGTTAACAGACAGGAAACAGAGAGTAGGAATAAATGGGTCTTTTTTGGGGTGGCAGGCGGTGACTAGTGGGGTACCACAGGGATCAGTGCTTGGGCCCCAGCAATTCACAATATCTATCAATGATTTGGATGAGGGAACCAAATATAATATTTCCAAGTTTGCTGACGACACGAAACTAGGTGGAATTGTGAGTTGTGAGGAGGATGCAAAGAGGCCTCAAGGTGATTTAGACAAGTTGAGTGAGCGGGCAAATACATGGCAGATGCAGTACAACGTGGATAAATGTGAAGTTAGCCACTTCGGTAGGAAAAACAGAAAGGTAGAGTATTATTTAAATGGTGATAGATTGGGAAATGCTGATGTACAAAGGGACCTGGGTGTCCTTGTGCACCAGTCACTGAAAGCAAACATGCAGATGCAGCAAGCAGTTAGGAAGGCAAATGGTATGTTGGCCTTCATTGCAAGAGGATTTGAGTACAGGAGCAAGGATGTCTTACTACAGTTATACAGGGCCTTGGTGAGACCACACCTAGAGTACTGTGTGCAGTTTTGGTCTCCTTACCTAAGAAAGGATATACTTGCCATAGAGGGAGTGCAGCGAAGGTTCACCAGACTGATTCCTGGGATGGCAGGACTGTCGAATGAGGAGAGATTGGGTTGACTAGGCCTGTATTCACTAGAGTTTAGAAGAATGAGAGGGGATCTCATTGAAACGTATAAAATTCTGACAGGGCTAGACAGTCTGGATGCAGGGAGGATGTTTCCCCTAGCTGGGGGATCTAGAACGAGTGGTCACAGTCTCAGGATACGGGGTAGGACATTTAGGACTGAGATGAGGAGAAATTTCTTCACTCAGAGGGTGGTGAACCTGTGGAATTCTCTACCACAGAAGGCTGTGGAGGCCAAGTCACTGAATATATTTAAGAAGGAGAGAGAGAGATTTCTAGACACAAAAGGCATCAAGGTGTATGGGGAGAGAGCGGGAATATGGTATTAAGATAGAGGATCAGCCATGATCATATTGAATGGTGGAGCAGGCTCGAAGGGCCGAATGGCCGACTCCTGCTCCTATTTTTCTATGTTTCTATGACCTGGAGTCTGTTCCCTTGCAGGATCCGCCCTTCTCACCCTGAGTACCAGTTGGACAGTGTCCAGCAGTGTGTGGAGGATGTCAGAATGAAAAATAAAGATAACCTAAATAAAGTAGGTTCGTCTTTACTCTTCAAATGACTTGGCATTCTCCCGTGGGCTCCTGAGGTCAAACTGTCAGTATTCAACTCCCGGGTGTCCGAGAAGCACGGTTTGTGAGGCAACTAAAGGGTTAACCAGAACCACCTTCTGCTGCAATTTTCTGTAGCATCCTGGAGACCAGGCAACTCTGAGCAACAGGATCTAGAAACAAAAGAACGAAAGACAGTCCAGCCTCCGCCCTGACTGCCTGAGGTCCTCGAGCAGATTGGTGATTGTCCAGTGATGCGAGCAAGTCGATCGATCTGGTAACCCCCCAAGTCCTGAAGATGATCTGGACTACCTCAGTGTGGATCAGCTACTAGTTAGGATGAACTACAGAGTGGCTGAGTGTGCCGACTGTTGTGTTGTCAACCTCGGCCAAAGGTGGCACCAAGAGTGTCACCCCATCGATCAAACACCAATGGGAAGCAACACGTCATCTTGACAGAGGGACCCAGGAAGGAGACATGACGGTCAGGAAAAGACTCTCTGGTCCATCCAGCCTGTCCCACACAACTGTGATGCCTTGTCCATTGCAATATATAGACCCCCCACCCCACCCAAGACCATGTCATCTACTGGGAGAGGCAAAAAGCCAGACATAAAAACCCAGGCCAATTTGGGGAAAAAATCTGGGAAATTCCTCTCCGACCCCCTTAGGCGATCGAAACTAGTCCAGGAGATCATTCTGGCCCTGATAAGTCTATGCATTCTAAGACAATTGCTTTTCCACTTCTACTCTGCTGACATCAACTGAACACAGGACTCAGAGCCTGGTCTCCAACGATCTTCAGTCCAGCTCTGTACCAGCAGCCACAATCCCAACATTCAGCGATGACTTGAAACTGGTCAGCAGGTTGTCATAGAGTCATAACGGCACAGAAGGAGGCCATTCGGCCCATCGAGTCCATGCCGGATCTCTGCAGAGCAATCGAGTCAGACCCATTCCCCTGCTCTATCCCCGTAGCCCTGCAAGTTTATTTCCTTCAAGTGCCTATCCAGTCTCCCCTTGATAACATTGAGTGTCTCCACTTCCACCACTTCTGTCGGCAGCGAGTTCCAGGTCCTCACCACTTGCTGCGTTAAAAAGTTTTTCCTCACATCCCCCCTGTATCTCTTGCCCAAAACCTTAAATCTGTGTCCCCTAGTCCTTGTACCATCAACTAGTGGGAACAGCCTTTCCCCGTCTAGCCTATCCAAACCCGACACATTAACTCCCAGGTCCCTCTGTCCCTGCACACTCTTTAAAACTGTGCCATTAAGTGTATATTGCCTCTCCCTGTTCCTTCTGCCAAAATGCATCACCTCACACTTCTCTGTATTAAATTCCATCTGCCACTTGTCTGCCCATTCTGCTAGCCTTTCTATGTCCTGTTGCAGTCGCTTGGTATCATCATCACTGTTTGCCACACCCCCAAGTTTGGTGTCATCAGCAAATTTAGAAATTCTACTTTGTATTCCAATATCCAGGTCATTTATATATATATCAAAAAAAGCAGTGGCCCCAGCACTGACCCTTGGGGAAGACCACTGTCTACCATCCTCCAGTCTGAAAAACAGCCATTTACCACAACTCGCTGTTTTCTGTCCTTAAGCCAATTCCTTATCCAAGCCGCCACTGACCCACCTATTCCGTGAGCCTCAATTTTGTTAACCAGCCTTCTATGTGGTACTTTGTCAAACGCCTTCCTAAAATCCATGTAGACAACATCCATTGCATTCCCTTTATCAACCCTCTCTGTTACTTCATCAAAAAATTCAATTAGATTAGTGTCTAGAGTTCCCACTTTTGTGTCATTCCAGCTTGAACGAAAACTGTCCCCAATCTTTTTTTTAAATGCTAACTCTGACACCCTTAATTTGCTGGGAGCTGATGTCATTCCTTTCGGCTGTGGTGTGCTCAGTCGATTGGAATTTCATTACTGAGACAGCAATAATTGTATGAAACATCAGCTCCTAAACATTGACGGGCCGAATGGGGTGGAATGTGAATCTAATTATCGGGATCCATCGGCACAATTTGCCTGGGGAAAATCTCTTAAGGCATGACCTCCCTTTTAAGACATTTCATTTGACGTCCTAGCTTTGGTGGGCACACCCAAATGTGTTTCCCCTTGACAGAGGGATCCAGGAAGGAGTCCCACCCTTTTTGTTGGCTTACAGTATTGTCTGTCTGGAGACACTTCGGGCTGGATTTTGTGAATGGAGGCGAGTTGGAGGCGGGACTGCTGCTTGTCGTGTCAATGTCCCACCTCTATCCTCGCCTGACCATTCAGAGGGATTTTCCCCTGATTGAGCTTGTTAAGCCCGCCCTGCGGGCTAAGCAGTCCAATCAGGGAACAAGTCACTGACAGATCACGTCAACGTCAGACGTGTTATCTGTCAAGACATCTTGAAAGAAGAAATGACAGCGTTTGACAGCTCTGTGAAGCTGTCAAACACTGACATTCTCTTTAGTTTGATGAGTCTTCTGTGGTGAGGACTCATCAAACATTGCAAATTAGTAAATTTAAGATGTCTGATGGATCGGAGGGTCCATCAGCCATTACCTGAAATTGACAAGGTGGATGTCCGCTCTCCCGATCCACCGTGGCTAAAGGCTATAGAAGGAAAAAAGGTAAGTGAACACTTTTTTAAACTAATCACTCACCTTGCGTACTTACCACTCCACACTTGCACCCATCACTCAACTCTACACCTTACTTCCACAGGTGCCTCCGACCACCGCAGACCTCCTCCACGTCTCCTCCAACCCGGCAGGATTCTCCGAGGTTGGGAAGCCTTCACCTGTAAAGGTAAAATGGCACTAATCCTTTTTTCTGCCTGTTAACTACCTGAAGCAGCACATCTTCCCGCCTCCTGGCAAGTGGGCACGGAGGCGGGATGGGGGCGGGTTTGCCATCCGCCCCCAATTTCTCCGATTTTACGGGCTGTCCCGCCTCCATGCCCGCCTCCTCGGGGCTTGGAAAATCCAGCCCATTGACTTACCCAGCACTGAGTCTGAAAGTGGAAAATGTCCTATTGTACAGTTCACACCCCAAGCCTGTTGAAATGGCAAGTGAACTGATTGGCCCAGAAGCCCATTCATCCTGAATGTGGCTCTCACCCATATGTTGAAGAATTAGCTGGAGAGCCTGATGGCTGTAGCACCAACCCCTGGAGAACACAGTGCTCCCAGAACCACCAGCTCTTGTTCAGATGCTGCGACAAAGGGAGACCTGTGTAAGCATTACTGGCGGAGTGATAGTCATCTAGAAGGCTCAGCTCGAGAAATATCTCCAACAGTTGAGCCTTCTGGATGACTATCACTCGCTCTCGGTGTGGATGGTAGAAGACCATGATGTCACCTGCCAGAATACCCACCAGTAAATGGTTCCTCTGATGGTCAAACCAAACCACGTTGTGCAAAACATGGAAGCTGAAGATGCAAATACAGAGGATACTCACTAATTCTGGTCTCCTGGACCAGATTGATCCACTTCCTCAGGGAAGTACTGGAAATGGCCCACCCACCCAACTCTATGGTGGGCTATACAGGCATGATCACTGCTTGGGGAGGTGGAGAAGGACAGGGTCTCGAAGGTTACTTGTTGCGAGCTCCCTGTATTCCAGGTCCTAATCTGGAATGAAGGGCTAGCATGGTACAAAGGACATTGCGGTCCGGATAAAGCCTTGGAAAGGCTGGTGGTGGTGAGTGGATTGGTGGTGGTGAGTGGATTGGTGGTGCTGAGTGGAAGGGGCCTATAGATGGGATGGGCTAAGCTACAAAGTGAGCAGTGTCCCCCACCCTTGTGGGCCAATTCGGGAATGCCTGAAGGTTCTGCTGCAGCAGCTCCTCCACTTCATAGAATCATAGAAAGTTACAGCACGGAAGGAGGCCATTTCAGCCCATCGTGCAAACCGTCTGGCTTGTAGAGGTCCAACCTCCCCCAGAAACGGTTCCAATTCCTCAGGAATCTAAAGCCCTCCCTCCTACATCATCTCCCCAGCCACGCATTCATCTGCTCTATCTTCCTATTTCTGAACTCACTAGCACGTGGCACTGGTTTGAGGTCCTGCTTTTTAACCTCTTTCCAAGCTCCCTGAACTCTGCCTCCAGGACCTCATCCCTCTTCCTACCTATGTCGTTGGTACCGATATGGACCACGACCTCTGGCTGCTCACCCTCCCGCCTCAGAATGCCCTGCAGCCGTTCAGTGACATCCTTGACCCTGGAACCAGGGAGGCAACATACCATCCTGGAGTCACGTCTGCGGCCGCAGAATCGTCTGTCTGCTCCCCTAACTATTGAATCCCCTATCACTATTGCTCTCCCTCTCCTCTTCCCCCCCGCCTGTGCAGCTGAGCCTTCCATGGTGCTGTAGACTTGGCTCTGGCTGCACTCTCCAGAGGAACCATGGCCCTCACCAGTACTCAGCACTGAATACTGGTTGGTGAGCAAGATGGGCTCAGGGGACTCCTGCACTACCTGCCTGGTCCTCCTCTTCTGTCTGATGGTCACCCATTCCCTCTCTGCCTGCACACTCTTAAGCTGTGGGGTGACCACCTCCCGAAACGTGCTATGCACGTAGCTCTCAGCCTCGTGGATGCACAGCAGTGACTGCAGCCGCCGCTCAAGCTCCGTAACCCGGTGCTCGAGCTGCGGTAGCTGGAGACACTTCCCGCACATGTGGTCGTCCAAACCATGGGAGGTGTCCCGGGTGAGCTGCCCTGCCATACCTCTAATTAACCTCTAATTTACTAAACTAGCTGGAAAAAACTTTAAGAAAGCCAAGTAAAAACACTTCCCAGATACTCACCAATCAGCTCCCTCCCCTTGTGCCGACGTCACTTTTGACTTCTGACGTCACTCTTTGAAAATTCTGCCGGTGCTGTGTTGGTACCGCCGCCGCCTCGCCGCTCCTCCCAGGTCCGCTCTGCCGCCGCTGCTGCTGCTGCTGTGGGGCCTACCTGCACCTCAGGCTCTCTTTATACCATCGCCGCCGCCTCGCCGCTCCTCCCAGGTCCGCTCTGCCGTCGGTGCTGCTGCTGGTTTGGGGCCTACCTGCGCCTCAGGCTCTCTTTATACCACCGCCACCGGCTCGCCGCTCCTCCCAGGTCCGCTCTGCCGTCGGTGCTGCTGCTGCTGTGAGGCCTACCTGCACCTCAGGCTCTCTTTATACCATCGCCGCCGCCTCGCCGCTCCTCCCAGGTCCGCTCTGCCGTCGGTGCTGCTGCTGGTTTGGGGCCTACCTGCGCCTCAGGCTCTCTTTATACCATCGCCGCCGCCTCGCCACTCATAGAATCATAGAAAGTTACAGCACGGAAGGAGGACATTTTGGCCCATCATGTCCGCGCAGGCCAACAAAGAGCTATCCAGCCTAGTTTTGAATCCAACTTGACACTTTGCCCTGGATCCCATGGGCTTTTAACTTCGTGACCAGTCTGCCATGAGGAACCTTATCAAAAGCCTTGCTAAAGTCCATATACACTACATCAAACACACTACCCTCATCTACCCTCCTTGTTACCTCCTCAAAAAATTCAATTAATTTTGTCAGACACAACCTTCCCTTAACAAATCTGTGCTGACTATCCTTGATTAATCCGTGACATTCTAAATGAAGATTTATCCTGTCTTTCAGAATTCTTTCCAATAATTTTCCCACCACCGAGGTTAGGCTGACTGGCCTGTAATTACTCGGTCTATCCTTTTCTCCCTTTTTAAACAAGGGTACCACATTAGCAGTCCTCCAGTCTTCCGGCACCACACCTGAAGCCAGAGAGGATTGAAAAATGATGGTCAGGGCCTCTGCTATTTCCGCTTTTGCTTCGCTTAACAGCCTGGGATACATTTCATCCGGGCCTGTGGATTTATCCACTTTTAAAGCTGCTAAACCCCTTAATACTTCCTCTCTCACTATGTTTATTTCATTTAATATTTCACACTCCTCCCCACCGATAGCAATGTCTGCTTCGCCCCTCTCCTTTGTGACAACAGACGCAAAATATTCATTAAGAACCCTACCGACCTCTCCCGCCTCCACACACAGATTACCCTCATGATTTCTAATAGGCCCTACCCTATCTTTAGTTATCCTCTTACTCTTAATATATTTATAAAACATCTTTGAGTTTTCCTTGATTTTACTTGCCAAGAATTTTTCATGCTCTCTCTTTGCTTTCCTAATATAATTTTTAATTGCACCACTGCACTTTTTGTACTCCTCTAAAGATTCTGGAGTATTTAGCCCTCGCTATCGTTCATACGCCTCCCTTTTTTTCTTTATCCTACCGTGCATGTCTCTAGACATCCAGGGGGCTCTAGATTTATTAGTTCCACCTTTTTTCTTTAAGAGCTCATGTTTGGTCTGAACCCTCCGGATCTCGTCCTTAAAGCCTCCCACTGCTCTGACACTGATTTACCTTCAAGTAGCTGTTTCCAGTCCACTATGGCTAAATCCCCTCTGAGCTTAGCAAAATTTGCTTTTCCCCAATTTAGAATTTTTATTTCTGGTCTATCCTTGTCCTTTTCCAAAATTACCTTAAATCTAACAGAATTATGGTCACTAGCAACAAAATGCTCCCCCACTGATACGCCTTCTACCTGCCCAGCTTCATTCCCTAAAACTAAGTCCAGAACCGCCCCCTCCCTTGTTGGGCTTGCTGGCTAAAAAAGTTCTCCTGGATGCATTTCAGGAATTACGCACCTTCTACAACCTTCTCACTAATTTTATCGCAGTTAATATTGGGGTCGTTGAAATCCCCTACTATTACTGCCCTATAGTTTTTGCACTTCTCAGAAATTTGTCTCCATATTTGTTCTTCTATCTCCCTCTCAGTGTTTGGGGGTCTGTAGTACAGTCCCAGCCGTGTGATCGCCCATTTTTTGTTTTACAATTCGACCCAAAGGGCCTCGTTTGATGATCCCTCCAACATATCATCCTTCCTCACAGCTGTAATAAATAGTTTCTTTAATCTATACCGCGACCCCCCCTCTCTATCCCGTCTGAAAATCCTGTAACCAGGAATGTTGAGCTGCCATACCTACCCCTCTTTCAGCCACGTCTCTGTAATAGCTACATTATCATAGTCCCAAGTATCTACCTGTGCCCTCAGCTCATCTGCCCTGTTCGCTATACTCCTTGCATTGAAGTATATACCATTTAGTACAGGCAAACCTCCTTGTTGACTACTATCTAGCCCTTGATTCCTCTGTCCTTCCAATTTACTTTCTATGTTTTTGTTTTCCAATTCCAGTTTTTCTTCCCTCCCTATTGACTCTATACTTAGGCTCCCATCCCCCTGCCAAGCTAGTTTAAACCCTCCCCAACAACACTAGCAAACCCTCCCGTGAGGATATTGGTCCCGTTCCCGTTGAGGTGCAAACCGTCTGGCTTGTAGAGGTCCTATCTCCCCCAGAAACGGTTCCAATTGCTCAGGAATCTAAAGCCCTCGCTCCTACACCATCTCTCTAGCCACGCATTCATCTGCTCTATCTTCCTATTTCTGAACTCACTAGCACGTGGCACTGGTAGTAATCCAGAGATTACTACCTTTGAGGTCCTGCTTTTTAACCTCTTTCCAAGCTCCCTAAACTCTGCCTGCAGGAACTCATCCCTCTTCCTACCTATGTCATTGGTACCGATACGGACCACAACCTCTGGCTGTTCACCCTCCCGCCTCAGAATGCCCTGCAGCCGTTCAGTGACATCCTTGACCCTGGAAACAGGGAGGCAACATACCATCCTGGAGTCACGTCTGTGGCCGCAGAATTGTCTGTCTGCTCCCCTAACTATTGAATCCCCTATCACTATTGCTCTCCCTCTCCTCTACCCACGCCTGTGCAGCTGAGCCTTTCATGGTGCTGTGGACTTGGCTCTGGCTGCACTCCCCAGTGGAACCATAGACCTCACCAGTACTCAGCACCGAATACTGCTTGGTGAGCAAGATGGGCTCAGGGGTCTCCTGCACTAGCTGCCTGGTCCTCCTCTTCTGTCTGACGGTCACTCATTCCCTCTCTGCCTGCACACTCTTAAGCTGCGGGGTGACCACCTCCCGAAACGTGCTATCCACGTAGCTCTCAGCCTCGCGGATGCACAGCAGTAACTGCAGCCGCCGCTCAAGCTCCGTAACCCGGTGCTCGAGCTGCTGTAGCTGGCGACACTTCCCGCACATGTGGTCGTCCAGACCATGGGAGGTGTCCAGGACATCCCACATGGTATAGGATGTGCATTCCACGGGTGTGAGCTGCCCTGCCATACCTCTAATTAACCTCTAATTTGCTAACCTAGCTGGAATAAAATTAAAAACTTTAAGAAAGCCAAGTAAAAACACTTCCCAGATACTCACCAATCAGCTCCCTCCCCTTGTGCCGACGTCACTTTTGACTTCTGACGTCACTCTTTGAAAATTCTGCCGGTGCTGTGTTGGTTCCGCCGCCGCCTCGCCGCTCCTCCCAGGTCCGCTCTGCCGTCGCTGCTGCTGCTGCTGTGGGGCCTACCTGCGCCTCAGGCTCTCTTTATCCCATCGCCGCCGCCTCACCGCTCCTCCCAGGTCCGCTCTGCCGCCGCCGCTGCTGCTGCTGTGGGGCCTACCTGCACCTCAGGCTCTCTTTATACCATCGCCGCCGCCTCACCGCTCCTCCCAGGTCCGCTCTGCCGTCGGTGCTGCTGCTGGTTTGGGGCCTACCTGCGCCTCAGGCTCTCTTTATACCGTCGCCGCCGCCTCGCCACTCATAGAATCATAGAAAGTTACAGCACGGAAGGAGGACATTTCGGCCCATCATGTCCGCGCCGGCCAACAAAGAGCTATCCAGCCTAGTTTTGAATCCAACTTGACACTTTGCCCTGAATCCCATGGGCTTTTAACTTCGTGACCAGTCTGCCATGAGGAACCTTATCGAAAGCCTTGCTAAAGTCCATATACACTACATCAAACACACTACCCTCATCTACCCTCCTTGTTACCTCCTCAAAAAATTCAATTAATTTTGTCAGACACGACCTTCCCTTAACAAATCTGTGCTGACTATCCTTGATTAATCCGTGACTTTCTAAATGAAGATTTATCCAGTCTTTCAGAATTCTTTCCAATAATTTTCCCACCACTGAGGTTAGGCTGACTGGCCTGTAATTACTCGGTCTATCCTTTTCTCCCTTTTTAAACAAAGGTACCACATTAGCAGTCCTCCAGTCTTCCAGCACCACACCTGAAGCCAGAGAGCATTGAAAAATGATGGTCAGGGCCTCTGCTATTTCCTCTTTTGCTTCGCTTAACAGCCTGGGATACATTTCATCCGGGCCTGTGGATTTATCCACTTTTAAAGCTGCTAAACCCCTTCATACTTCCTCTCTCACTATGTTTATTTCATCTAATATTTCACACTCCTCCCCCCCGATAAAAATGTCTGCTTCGCCCCTCTTCTTTGTGAAAACAGACGCAAAGTAGTCATTAAGAACCCTACTGACGTCTCCCGCCTCCACACACAATTACCCTCATGATTTCTAATAGGCCCTACCCTATCTTTAGTTATCCTCTTACTCTTAATATATTTATAAAACATCTTTGAGTTTTCCTTGATTTTACTTGCCAAGAATTTTTCATGCTCTCTCTTTGCTTTCGTAATATAATTTTTAATTCCACCCCTGCACTTTCTGTACTCCTCTAAAGATTCTGGAGTATTTAGCCCTCGCTATCGTTCATACAGCTCCCTTTATTTTTTTATCCTACCTTGCATGTCTCTAGACATCCAGGGGGCTCGAGATTTGTTAGTCCCACCTTTTTTCTTCAAGGGCTCATGTTTGGTCTGAACCCTCCGGATCTCGTCCTTAAAGCCTCCCACTGCTCTGACACTGATTTACCTTCAAGTAGCTGTTTCCAGTCCACTATGGCTAAATCCCCTCTGAGCTTAGCAAAATTTGCTTTTCCCCAATTTAGAATTTTTATTCCTGGTCTATCCTTGTCCTTTTCCAGAACTACCTTAAATCTAACAGAATTATGGTCACTAGCAACAAAATGCTCCCCCACTGATACGCCTTCTACATGCCCAGCTTCATTCCCTAAAACTAAGTCCAGAACCGCCCCCTCCCTTGTTGGGCTTGCTATATACTGGCCAAAAAAGTTCTCCTGGATGCATTTCAGGAATTACGCACCTTCTACACCGTTCACACTAATTTTATCCCAGTTAATATTGGGGTCGTTGAAATCCCCTACTATTACTGCCCTATAGTTTTTGCACTTCTCAGAAATTTGTCTCCATATTTGTTCTTCTATCTCCCTCTCACTGTTTGGGGGTCTGTAGTACAGTCCCAGCCACGTGATCGCCCATTTTTTGTTTTACAATTCGACCCAAAGGGCCTCGTTTGATGATCCCTCCAACATATCATCCTTCCTCACAGCTGGAATAAATAGTTTCTTTAATCTATACCTCGACCCCCCCTCTCTATCCCGTCTGAAAATCCTGTAACCAGGAATGTTGAGCTGCCATACCTACCCCTCTTTCAGCCACGTCTCTGTAATAGCTATAATATCTTAGTCCCAAGTATCTACCTGTGCCCTCAGCTCATCTGCCTTGTTCGCTATACTCCTTGCATTGAAGTATATACCATTTAGTACAGGCAAACCTCCTTGTTGACTACTATCTAGCCCTTGATTCCTCTGTCCTTCCAATTTACTTTCTATGTTTTTGTTTTCCAATTCCAGTTTTTCTTCCCTCCCTATTGACTCTATACTTAGGCTCCCATCCCCCTGCCAAGCTAGTTTAAACCCTCCCCAACAGCACTAGCAAACCCTCCCGTGAGGATATTGGTCCCGTTCCCGTTGAGGTGCAAACCGTGTGGCTTGTAGAGGTCCTATCTCCCCCAGAAACGGTTCCAATTCCTCAGGAATCTAAAGCCCTCGCTCCAACACCATCTCTCTAGCCACGCATTCATCTGCTCTATCTTCCTATTTCTGAACTCACTAGCACGTGGCACTGGTAGTAATCCAGAGATTACTACCTTTGAGGTCCTGCTTTTTAACCTCTTTCCAAGCTCCCTAAACTCTGTCTGCAGGACCTCATCCCTCTTCCTACCTATGTCGTTGGTACCGATATGGACCACGACCTCTGGCTGTTCACCCTCCCGCCTCAGAATGCCCTGCAGCCGTTCAGTGACATCCTTGACCCTGGAACCAGGGAGGCAACATACCATCCTGGAGTCACGTCTGCGGCCGCAGAATCGTCTGTCTGCTCCCCTAACTATTGAATCCCCTATCACTATTGCTCTCCCTCTCCTCTTCCCACGCCTGTGCAGCTGAGCCTTTCATGGTGCTGTGGACTTGGCTCTGGCTGCAGTCCCCAGAGGAACCATAGACCTCACCAGTACTCAGCACCGAATACTGGTTGGTGAGCAAGATGAGCTCAGGGGTCTCCTGCACTAGCTGCCTGGTCCTCCTCTTCTGTCTGACGGTCACCCATTCCCTCTCTGCCTGCACATTCTTAAGCTGCGGGGTGACCAGCTCCCAAAACGTGCTATCCACGTAGCTCTCAGCCTCGCGGATGCACAGCAGTGACTGCAGCCGCCGCTCAAGCTCCGTAACCCGGTGCTCGAGCTGCTGTAGCTGGCGACACTTCCCGCACATGTGGTCGTCCAGACCATGGGAGGTGTCCAGGACATCCCACATGGTACAGGATGTGCATTCCACGGGTGTGAGCTGCCCTGCCATACCTCTAATTAACCTCTAATTTGCTAACCTAGCTGGAATAAACTTAAAAACTTTAAGAAAGCCAAGTAAAAACACTTCCCAGATACTCACCAATCGGCTCCCTCCCCTTGTGCCGACGTCACTTTTGACTTCTGACGTCACTCTTTGAAAATTCTGCCGGTGCTGTGTTGGTTCCGCCGCCGCCTCGCCGCTCCTCCCAGGTCCGCTCTGCCGTCGCTGCTGCTGCTGCTGCTGTGGGGCCTACCTGCACCTCGGGCTCTCTTTATACCATCGCCGCCGCCTCGCCGCTCCTCCCAGGTCCGCTCTGCCGTCGCTGCTGCTGCTGCTGTGGGGCCTACCTGCGCCTCAGGCTCTCTTTAAACCGCCGCTGCCACCTCGCCGCTGATAGAATCATAGAAAGTTACAGCACGGAAAGAGGACATTTCGGCCCATCATGTCCGCGCCGGCCAACAAAGAGCTATCCAGCCTTATCCCACTTCCCAGCTCTTGGTCCATAGCCCTGCAGGTTAGAGCATCCCAAGTGCACCTCCAAGTACTTTTTAAATGTGGTTACAGTTCCTGCCTCTACCATCCTTTCAGGCAGTGAGTTCCAGATCCCCACAACCCTCTGGGTGAAGAAATTTCCCCTCAAATCCCCTCTAAACCTTCCACCAATTATTTTAAATCTGTGCCCGCTGGTTTTTGACCGCTCTGCTAAGGGAAATAGGTCCTTTCTATCCACTTTATCTATGCCCCTCTTAACTTTATACTCTTCAATGTCTCCCCTCAGCCTCCTCTGTTCTAAGGAAAACAGACCCAGCCTATCCAGTCTTTCCACATAGCTAAGATTCTCTACTCCCGGCAACATCCTTGTGAATCTCCTCTGTACCCTCTCTAGTGCAATCACATCCTTCCTGTAATATGGTGACCAGAACTGCACGCAGTACTCTAGCTGAGGCCTAACTAGTGTTTTATACAGTTGAAGCATAACTCCCCTGCTCTTGTATTCTATGCCACGGCTAATAAAGGCAAGCATTCCGTATGCCTTCTTAACCACCTTATCTACTTGGCCTGCTACCTTCAGGGATCTGTGGACATGCACTCCAAGGTCCCTTTGTTTCTCTACACTACCATTTAATGTGTATTCCTTTTCCTAATTAGCCCTCCCCAAATGCATTACCTCACACTTCTCCGGATTGAATTCCATTTGCCACTGTTCTGCCAACCTGACCAATTTATAGATAGCTTCCTGCAGTCTACAGCTTCCTTCTTCAGTATCAACCACACAGCCGATTTTAGTATCATCTGCAAACTTCTGCAATCATACCCCCTATATTCAAGTCACGATCGTTGATATATACCACAAAAAGCAAGGGACCTGCTACTGAGCCCTGCGGAACCCCACTGGAAACAGCCTTCCAGTCACAAAAACACCCATCAACCATTGCCTTCCGCTTCCTGTCTCCGAGCCAGTTTTGAATCCAACTTGACACATTGCCCTGGATCCCATGGGCTTTTAACTTCGTGACCAGTCTGCCATGAGGAACCTTATCAAAAGCCTTGCTAAAGTCCATATACACTACATCAAACACACTACCCTCATCTACCCTCCTTGTTACCTCCTCAAATAATTCAATTAATTTTGTCAGACACGACCTTCCCTTAACAAATCCGTGCTGACTATCCTTGATTAATCCGTGTCTTTCTAAATGAAGATTAATCCAGTCTTTCAGAATTCTTTCCAATAATTTTCCCACCACTGAGGTTAGGCTGACTGGCCTGTAATTACTCGGTCTATCCTTTTCTCTTTTTTTAAACAAGGGTACCACATTAGCAGTCCTCCAGTCTTCCGGCACCACACCTGAAGCCAGAGTGGATTGAAAAATGATGGTCAGGGCCTCTGCTATTTCCTCTTTTGCTTTGCTTAACAGCCTGGGATACATTTCATCCGGGCCTGTGGATTTATCCACTTTTAAAACTGCTAAACCCCTTAATACTTCCTCTCTCACTATGTTTATTTCATCTAATATTTCACACTCCTCCCCCCCGATAAAAATGTCTGCTTCGCCCCTCTCCTTTGTGAAAACAGACGCAAAGTATTCATTAAGAACCCTACCGACGTCTCCCGCCTCCACACACAATTACCCTCATGATTTCTAATAGGCCCTACCCTATATTTAGTTATCCTCTTACTCTTAATATATTTATAAAACATCTTTGAGTTTACCTTGATTTTACTTGCCAAGAATTTTTCATGCTCTCTCTTTGCTTTCCTAATATAATTTTTAATTGCACCACTGCACTTTTTGTACTCCTCTAAAGATTCTGGAGTATTTAGCCCTCGCTATCGTTCATACGCCTCCCTTTTTTTCTTTATCCTACCGTGCATGTCTCTAGACATCCAGGGGGCTCGAGATTTGTTAGTCCCACCTTTTTTCTTTAAGGGCTCATGTTTGGTCTGAACCCTCCGGATCTCGTCCTTAAAGCCTCCCACTGCTCTGACACTGATTTACCTTCAAGTAGCTGTTTCCAGTCCACTATGGCTAAATCCCCTCTGAGCTTAGCAAAATTTGCTTTTCCCCAATTTAGAATTTTTATTCCTGGTCTATCCTTGTCCTTTTCCAAAATTACCTTAAATCTAACAGAATTATGGTCACTAGCAACAAAATGCTCCCCCACTGATACGCCTTCTATATGCCCAGCTTCATTCCCTAAAACTAAGTCCAGAACCGCCCCCTCCCTTGTTGGGCTTGCTACATACTGGCTAAAAAAGTTCTCCTGGATGCATTTCAGGAATTACGCACCTTCTACAACCTTCTCACTAATTTTATCCCAGTTAATATCAGGGTCGTTGAAATCCCCTACTATTACTGCCCTATAGTTTTTGCACTTCTCAGAAATTTGTCTCCATATTTGTTCTTCTATCTCCCTCTCACTGTTTGGGGGTCTATAGTACAGTCCCAGCCGCGTGATCGCCCATTTTTTGTTTTACAATTCGACCCAAAGGGCCTCGTTTGATGATCCCTCCAACATATCATCCTTCCTCACAGCTGCAATAAATAGTTTCTTTAATCTATACCGCGACCCCCCCTCTCTATCCCGTCTGAAAATCCTGTAACCAGGAATGTTGAGCTGCCATACCTATCCCTCTTTCAGCCACGTCTCTGTAATAGCTACAATATCATAGTCCCAAGTATCTAAATGTGCCCTCAGCTCATCTGCCTTGTTCGCTATACTGCTTGCATTGAAGTATATACCATTTAGTACAGGCAAACCTCCTTGTTGACTACTATCTAGCCCTTGATTCCTCTGTCCTTCCAATTTACTTTCTATGTTTTTGTTTTCCAATTCCAGTTTTTCTTCCCTCCCTATTGACTCTATACTTAGGCTCCCATCCCCCTGCCAAGCTAGTTTAAACCCTCCCCAACAGCACTAGCAAACCCTCCCGTGAGGATATTGGTCCCGTTCCCGTTGAGGTGCAAACCGTCTGGCTTGTAGAGGTCCTATCTCCCCCAGAAACGGTTCCAATTGCTCAGGAATCTAAAGCCCTCGCTCCTACACCATCTCTCTAGCCACGCATTCATCTGCTCTATCTTCCTATTTCTGAACTCACTAGCACGTGGCACTGGTAGTAATCCAGAGATTACTACCTTTGAGGTCCTGCTTTTTAACCTCTTTCCAAGCTCCCTAAACTCTGCCTGCAGGACCTCATCCCTCTTCCTACCTATGTCGTTGGACCACGACCTCTGGCTGTTCACCCTCCCGCCTCAGAATGCCCTGCAGCCGTTCAGTGACATCCTTGACCCTGGAACCAGGGAGGCAACATACCATCCTGGAGTCACGTCTGCGGCTGCAGAATTGTCTGTCTGCTCCCCTAACTATTGAATCCCCTATCACTATTGCTCTCCCTCTCCTCTCCCCACGCCTGTGCAGCTGAGACCTTTCATGGTGCTGTGGACTTGGCTCTGGCTGCACTCCCCAGAGGAACCATAGACCTCACCGGTACTCAGCACCGAATACTGGTTGGTGAGCAAGATGGGCTCAGGGGTCTCCTGCACTACCTGCCTGGTCCTCCTCTTCTGTCTGACGGTCACCCATTCCCTCTCTGCCTGCACATTCTTAAGCTGCGGGGTGACCACCTCCCGAAACGTGCTATCCACGTAGCTCTCAGCCTCGCGGATGCACAGCAGTAACTGCAGCTGCTGCTCAAGCTCCGTAACCCGGTGCTCGAGCTGCTGTAGCTGGCGACACTTCCCGCACATGTGGTCGTCCAGACCATGGGAGGTGTCCAGGACATCCCACATGGTATAGGATGTGCATTCCACGGGTGTGTTATGCCCTGCCATACCTCTAATTAACCTCTAATTTGCTAACCTAGCTGGAATAAAATTAAAAACTTTAAGAAAGCCAAGTAAAAACACTTCCCAGATACTCACCAATCAGCTCCCTCCCCTTATGCCGACGTCACTTTTGACTTCTGACGTCACTCTTTGAAAATTCTGCCGGTGCTGTGTTGGTACCGCCGCCGCCTCGCCGCTCCTCCCAGGTCCGCTCTGCCGCCGCTGCTGCTGCTGCTGTGCGGCCTACCTGCACCTCAGGCTCTCTTTATACCATCGCCGCCGCCTCGCCGCTCCTCCCAGGTCCGCTCTGGCCCGCTGCTGCTGCTGCTGTGCGGCCTACCTGCACCTCAGGCTCTCTTTATACCATCGCCGCCGCCTCGCCGCTCCTCCCAGGTCTGCTCTGCCGTCGGTGCTGCTGCTGGTTTGGGGCCTACCTGCACCTCAGGCTCTCTTTATACCATCGCCACCGCCTCGCCACTCATAGAATCATAGAAAGTTACAGCACGGAAGGAGGACATTTCGGCCCATCATGTCCGCGCTGGCCAACAAAGAGCTATCCAGCCTAGTTTTGAATCCAACTTGACACTTTGCCCTGGATCCCATAGGCTTTTAACTTCGTGACCAGTCTGCCATGAGGAACCTTATCAAAAGCCTTGCTAAAGTCCATATACACTACATCAAACACACTACCCTCATCTACCCTCCTTGTTGCCTCCTCAAAAAATTCAATCAAGTTTGTCAGACACGACCTTCCCTTAACAAATCTGTGCTGATTATCCTTGATTAATCCGTGACTTTCTAAATGAAGATTTATCCAGTCTTTCAGAATTCTTTCCAATAATTTTCCCACCACTGAGGTTAGGCTGACTGGCCTGTAATTACTCGGTCTATCCTTTTCTCTTTTTTTAAACAAGGGTACCACATTAGCAGTCCTCCAGTCTTCCGGCACCACACCTGAAGCCAGAGTGGATTGAAAAATGATGGTCAGGGCCTCTGCTATTTCCTCTTTTGCTTTGCTTAACAGCCTGGGATACATTTCATCCGGGCCTGTGGATTTATCCACTTTTAAAACTGCTAAACCCCTTAATACATCCTCTCTCACTATGTTTATTTCATCTAATATTTCACACTCCTCCCCCCCGATAAAAATGTCTGCTTCGCCCCTCTCCTTTGTGAAAACAGACGCAAAGTATTCATTAAGAACCCTACCGACGTCTCCCGCCTCCACACACAATTACCCTCATGATTTCTAATAGGCCCTACCCTTTCTTTAGTTATCCTCTTACTCTTAATATATTTATAAAACATCTTTGAGTTTTCCTTGATTTTACTTTCCAAGAATTTTTCATGCTCTCTCTTTGCTTTCCTAATATAATTTTTAACTGCACCACTGCACTTTCTGTACTCCTCTAAAGATTCTGGAGTATTTAGCCCTCGCAATCGTTCATACGCCTCCCTTTTTTTCTTTATCCTACCGTGCATGTCTCTAGACATCCAGGGGGCTCGAGATTTGTTAGTCCCACCTTTTTTCTTTAAGGGCTCATGTTTGGTCTGAACCCTCCGGATCTCGTCCTTAAAGCCTCCCACTGCTCTGACACTGATTTACCTTCAAGTAGCTGTTTCCAGTCCACTATGGCTAAATCCCCTCTGAGCTTAGCAAAATTTGATTTTCCCCAATTTAGAATTTTTATTCCTGGTCTATCCTTGTCCTTTTCCAAAATTACCTTAAATCTAACAGAATTATGGTCACTAGCAACAAAATGCTCCCCCACTGATACGCCTTCTACATGCCCAGCTTCATTCCCTAAAACTAAGTCCAGAACCGCCCCCTCCCTTGTTGGGCTTGCTATATACTGGCTAAAAAAGTTCTCCTGGATGCATTTCAGGAATTACGCACCTTCTACACCGTTCACACTAATTTTATCCCAGTTAATATTGGGGTCGTTGAAATCCCCTACTATTACTGCCCTATAGTTTTTGCACTTCTCAGAAATTTGTCTACATATTTGTTCTTCTATCTCCCTCTCACTGTTTGGGGGTCTATAGTACAGTCCCAGCCGCGTGATCGCACATTTTTTGTTTTACAATTCGACCCAAGGGCCTCGTTTGATGATCCCTCCAACATATCATCCTTCCTCACAGCTGTAATAAATAGTTTCTTTAATCTATACCGCGACCCCCCCTCTCTATCCCGTCTGAAAATCCTGTAACCAGGAATGTTGAGCTGCCATACCTACCCCTCTTTCAGCCACGTCTCTGTAATAGCTATAATATCATAGTCCCAAGTATCTACCTGTGCCCTCAGCTCATCTGCCTTGTTCGCTATACTCCTTGCATTGAAGTATATACCATTTAGTACAGGCAAACCTCCTTGTTGACTACTATCTAGTGCTTGATTACTCTGACCTTCCAATTTACTTTCTACGTTTTTGTTTTCCAATTCCATTTTTTCTTCCCTCCCTATTGACTCTGTACTTACGCTTACATCCCCTCCCAAGCTAGTTTAAACCCTCCCCAACAGCACTAGCAAGCCCTGCCGCGAGGATATTGGTCCCGTTCCCGTTGAGGTGCAAACCGTGTGGCTTGTAGAGGTCCTATCTCCCCCAGAAACGGTTCCAATTCCTCAGGAATCTAAAGCCCTCGCTCCTACACCATCTCTCTAGCCACGCATTCATCTGCTCTATCTTCCTATTTCTGAACTCACTAGCACGTGGCACTGGTAGTAATCCAGAGATTACTACCTTTGAGGTCCTGCTTTTTAACCTCTTTCCAAGCTCCCTAAACTCTGCCTGCAGGACCTCATCCCTCTTCCTACCTATGTCGTTGGTACCGATATGGACCACGACCTCTGGCAGTTCACCCTCCCGCCTCAGAATGCCCTGCAGCCGTTCAGTGACATCCTTGACCCTGGAACCAGGGAGGCAACATACCATCCTGGAGTCACGTCTGCGGCCGCAGAATCATCTGTCTGCTCCCCTAACTATTGAATCCCCTATCACTATTGCTCTCCCTCTCCTCTCCCCACGCCTGTGCAGCTGAGCCTTTCATGGTGCTGTGGACTTGGCTCTGGCTGCACTCCCCAGTGGAACCATAGACCTCACCAGTACTCAGCACCGAATACTGCTTGGTGAGCAAGATGGGCTCAGGGGTCTCCTGCATTAGCTGCCTGGTCCTCCTCTTCTGTCTGACGGTCACCCATTCCCACTCTGCCTGCACATTCTTAAGCTGCGGGGTGACCACCTCCCGAAACGTGCTATACACGTAGCTCTCACCCTCGCGGATGCACAGCAGTGACTGCAGCCGCCGCTCAAGCTCCGTAACCCGGTGCTCGAGCTGCTGTAGCTGGCGACACTTCCCGCACATGTGGTCGTCCAGACCATGGGAGGTGTCCAGGACATCCCACATGGTACAGGATGTGCATTCCACGGGTGTGAGCTGCCCTGCCATACCTCTAATTAACCTCTAATTTGCTAAACTAGCTGGAATAAACTTAAAAACTTTAGAAAGCCAAGTAAAAACACTTCCCAGATACTCACCAATCAGCTCCCTTCCCTTGTGCCGACGTCACTTTTGACTTCTGACGTCACTCTTTGAAAATTCTGCCGGTGCTGTGTTGGTACCGCCGCCGCCTCGCCGCTCCTCCCAGGTCCGCTCTGCCGCCGCTGCTGCTGCTGCTGTGGGGCCTACCTGCGCCTCAGGCTCTCTTTATACCATCGCCGCCGCCTCGCCGCTCCTCCCAGGTCCGCTCTGCCGTCGCTGCTGCTGCTGGTTTGGGGCCTACCTGCGCCTCAGGCTCTCTTTATACCATCGCCACCGCCTCGCCACTCATAGAATCATAGAAAGTTACAGCACGGAAGGAGGACATTTCGGCCCATCATGTCCGCGCCGGCCAACAAAGAGCTATCCAGCCTAGTTTTGAATCCAACTTGACACTTTGCCCTGAATCCCATTGACTTTTAACTTCGTGACCAGTCTGCCATGAGGAACCTTATCAAAAGCCTTGCTAAAGTCCATATACACTACATCAAACACACTACCCTCATCTACCCTCCTTGTTACCTCCTCAAAAAATTCAATTAATTTTGTCAGACACGACCTTCCCTTAACAAATCTGTGCTGACTATCCTTGATTAATCCGTGACTTTCTAAATGAAGATTTATCCAGTCTTTCAGAATTCTTTCCAATAATTTTCCCACCACTGAGGTTAGGCTGACTGGCCTGTAATTACTCGGTCTATCCTTTTCTCCCTTTTTAAACAAGAGTACCACATTGGCAGTCCTCCAGTCTTCCGGCACCACACCTGAAGCCAGAGAGGATTGAAAAATGATGGTCAGGGCCTCTGCTATTTCCTCTTTTGCTTCGCTTAACAGCCTGGGATACATTTTATCCGGGCCTGTGGATATATACACTTTTAAAGCTGCTAAACCCTTTAATACTTCCTCTCTCACTATGTTTATTTCATCTAATATTTCACACTCCTCCCCCCCGATAAAAATGTCTGCTTCGCCCCTCTCCTTTGTGAAAACAGACGCAAAGTATTCATTAAGAACCCTACCGACGTCTCCCGCCTCCACACACAATTACCCTCATGATTTCTAATAGGCCCTACCCTATCTTTAGTTATCCTCTTACTCTTAATATATTTATAAAACATCTTTGAGTTTTCCTTGATTTTACTTGCCAAGAATTTTTCATGCTCTCTCTTTGCTTTCCTAATATAATTTTTAATTGCACCACTGCACTTTTTGTACTCCTCTAAAGATTCTGGAGTATTTAGCCCTCGCTATCGTTCATACGCCTCCCTTTTTTTCTTTATCCTACCGTGCCTGTCTCTAGACATCCAGGGGGCTCTAGATTTGTTAGTCCCACCATTTTTCTTTAAGGGCTCATGTTTGGTCTGAACCCTCCGGATCTCGTCCTTAAAGCCTCCCACTGCTCTGACACTGATTTACCTTCAAGTAGCTGTTTCCAGTCCACTATGGCTAAATCCCCTCTGAGCTTAGCAAAATTTGCTTTTCCCCAATTTAGAATTTTTATTCCTGGTCTATCCTTGTCCTTTTCCAAAATTACCTTAAATCTAACAGAATTATGGTCACTAGCACCAAAATGCTCCCCCACTGATACGCCTTCTACCTGCCCAGCTTCATTCCCTAAAACTAAGTCCAGAACCGCCCCCTCCCTTGTTGGGCTTGCTATATACTGGCTAAAAAAGTTCTCCTGAATGCATTTCAGGAATTACGCACCTTCTGCACCCTTCACACTAATTTTATCCCAGTTAATATTGGGGTCGTTGAAATCCCCTACTATTACTGCCCTATAGTTTTAGCACTTCTCAGAAATTTGTCTATATATTTGTTCTTCTATTTCCCTCTCACTGTTTGGGGGTCTATAGTACAGTCCCAGCCGCGTGATCGCACATTTTTTGTTTTACAATTCGACCCAAGGGCCTCGTTTGATGATCCCTCCAACATATCATCCTTCCTCACAGCTGTAATAAATAGTTTCTTTAATCTATACCGCGACCCCCCCTCTCTATCCCGTCTGAAAATCCTGTAACCAGGAATGTTGAACTGCCATACCTACCCCTCTTTCAGCCACATCTCTGTAATAGCTATAATATCATAGTCCCAAGTATCTACCTGTGCCCTCAGCTCATCTGCCTTGTTCGCTATACTCCTTGCATTGAAGTATATACCATTTAGTACAGGCAAACCTCCTTGTTGACTACTATCTAGTGCTTGATCACTCTGACCAACCAATTTACTTTCTACGTTTTTGTTTTCCAATTCCAGTTTTTCTTCCCTCCCGATTGACTCTGTACTTAAGCTCCCATCCCCCTCCCAAGCTAGTTTAAACCCTCCCCAACAGCACTAGCAAACCCTCCCGCGAGGATATTGGTCCCGTTCCCGTTGAGGTGCAAACCGTGTGGCTTGTAGAGGTCCTATCTCCCCCAGAAACGGTTCCAATTCCTCAGGAATCTAAAGCTCTCGCTCCTACACCATCTCTTTAGCCACGCATTCATCTGCTCTATCTTCCTATTTCTGAACTCACTGGCACGTGGCACTGGTAGTAATCCAGAGATTACTACCTTTGAGGTCCTGCTTTTTAACCTCTTTCCAAGCTCCCTAAACTCTGGCTGCAGGAACTCATCCCTCTTCCTACCTATGTTGTTGGTACCGATACGGACCACGACCTCTGGCTGTTCACCCTCCCGCCTCAGAATGCCCTGCAGCCGTTCAGTGACATCCTTGACCCTGGAACCAGGGAGGCAACATACCATCCTGGAGTCACGTCTGCAGCCGCAGAATAGTCTGTCTGCTCCCCTAACTATTGAATCCCCTATCACTATTGCTCTCCCTCTCCTCTCCCCACGCCTGTGCAGCTGAGCCTTTCATGGTGCTGTGGACTTGGCTCTGGAACCATAGACCTCACCAGTACTCAGCACCGAATACTGGTTGGTGAACAAGATGGGCTCAGGGGTCTCCTGCACTAGCTGCCTGGTCCTCCTCTTCTGTCTGACGGTCACCCATTCCCTCTCTGCCTGCACATTCTTAAGCTGCGGGGTGACCACCTCCCGAAACGTGCTATACACGTAGCTCTCAGCCTCGTGGATGCACAGCAGTGACTGCAGCCGCCGCTCAAACTCCGTAACCCGGTGCTCGAGCTGCTGTAGCTGGCGACACTTCCCGCACATGTGTTCGTCCAGACCATGGGAGGTGTCCAGGACATCCCACATGGTACAGGATGTGCATTCCACGGGTGTGAGCTGCCCTGCCATACCTCTAATTAACCTCTAATTTGCTAACCTAGCTGGAATAAACTTAAAAACTTTAAGAAAGCCAAGTAAAAACACTTCGCAGATACTCACCAATCAGCTCCCTTCCCTTGTGCCGACGTCACTTTTGACTTCTGACGTCACTCTTTGAAAATTCTGCCGGTGCTGTGTTGGTTCCGCCGCCGCCTCGCCGCTCCTCCCAGGTCCGCTCTGCCGCCGCTGCTGCTGCTGCTGCGGGGCCTACCTGCGCCTTAGGCTCTCTTTATACCATCGCTGCCACCTCGCCGCTCATAGAATCATAGAAAGTTACAGCACGGAAAGAGGACATTTCGGCCCATCATGTCCGCGCCGGCCAACAAAGAGCTATCCAGCCTAATCCCACTTCCCAGCTCTTGGTCCATAGCCCTGCAGGTTAGAGCATCCCAAGTGCACATCCAAGTACTTTTTAAATGTGGTTAGGGTTCCTGCCTCTACCATCCTTTCAGGCAGTGAGTTCAAAATCCCCACAACCCTCTGGGTGAAGAAATTTCCCCTCAAATCCCCTCTAAACCTTCCCCCAATTATTTTAAATCTGTGCCCGCTGGTTTTTGACCCCTCTGCTAAGGGAAATAGGTCCTTTCTATCCACTTTATCTATGCCCCTCATAACTTTGTACTCTTCAATAAGGTCTCCCCTCAGCCTCCTCTGTTCTAAGGAAAACAGACCCAGCCTATCCAGTCTTTCCACATAGCTAAGATTGTCTACTCCCGGCAACATCCTTGTGAATCTCCTCTGTACCCTCTCTAGTGCAATCACATCCTTCCTGTAATATGGTGACCAGAACTGCACGCAGTACTCTAGCTGAGGCCTAACTAGTGTTTTATACAGTTGAAGCATAACTCCCCTGCTCTTGTATTCTATGCCACGGCTAATAAAGGCAAGCATTCCGTATGCCTTTTTAACCACCTTATCTACTTGGCCTGCTACCTTCAGGGATCTGTGGACATGCACTCCAAGGTCCCTTTGTTTCTCTACACTACCATTTAATGTGTATTCCCTTTCCTAATTATCCCTCCCCAAATGCATTACCTCACACTTCTCCGGATTGAATTCCATTTGCCACTGTTCTGCCCACCTGACCAATTTATAGATATCTTCCTGCAGTCTACAGCTTCCTTCTTCAGTATCAACCACACAGCCGATTTTAGTATCATTTGCAACCTTCTGCAATCATACCCCCTATATTCAAGTCAAGATCGTTGATATATACCACAAAAAGCAAGGGACCTGCTACTGAGCCCTGCGGAACCCCACTGGAAACAGCCTTCCAGTCACAAGAACACCCATCAACCATTGCTTTCCGCTTCCTGTCTCCGAGCAGTTTTGAATCCAACTTCACACTTTGTCCTGGATCCCATGGGCTTTTAACTTCGTGACCAGTCTGCCATGAGGAACCTTATCAAAAGCCTTGCTAAAGTCCATATACACTACATCAAACACACTACCCTCATCTACCCTCCTTGTTACCTCCTCAAATAATTCAATTAATTTTGTCAGACACGACATTCCCTTAACAAATCCGTGCTGACTATCCTTGATTAATCCGTGTCTTTCTAAATGAAGATTTATCCTGTCCTTCAGAATTCTTTCCAATAATTTTCCCACCACTGAGGTTAGGCTGACTGGCCTGTAATTACTCGGTCTATCCTTTTCTCCCTTTTTAAACAAGGGTACCACATTAGCAGTCCTCCAGTCTTTCGGCACCACACCTGAAGCCAGAGAGGATTGAAAAATGATGGTCAGGGCCTCTGCTATTTCCTCTTTTGCTTCGCTAAACAGCCTGGGATACATTTCATCCGGGCCTGTGAATTTATCCAATTTTAAAGCTGCTATACCCCTTAATACTTCCTCTCTCACTATGTTTATTTCATCTAATATTTCACACTCCTCCTCCCCGATAAAAATGTCTGCTTCGCCCCTCTCCTTTGTGAAAACAGACGCAAAGTATTCATTAAGAACCCTACCGACGTCTCCCGCCTCCACACACAATTACCCTCATGATTTCCAATAGGCCCTACCCTATCTTTAGTTATCCTCTTACTCTTAATATATTTATAAAACATCTTTGAGTTTTCCTTGATTTTACTTGCCAAGAATTTTTCATGCTCTCTCTTTGCTTTCCTAATATAATTTTTAACTGCACCACTGCACTTTTTGTATTCCTCTAAAGATTCTGGAGTATTTAGCCCTCGCTATCGTTCATACGCCTCCCTTTTTTTCTTTATCCTACCGTGCATGTCTCTAGACATCCAGGGGGCTCGAGATTTGTTAGTCCCACCTTTTTTCTTTAAGGGCTCATGTTTGGTCTGAACCCTCCGGATCTCGTCCTTAAAGCCTCCCACTGCTCTGACACTGATTTACCTTCAAGTAGCTGTTTCCAGTCCACTATGGCTAAATCCCCTCTGAGCTTAGCAAAATTTGCTTTTCCCCAATTTAGAATTTTTATTCCTGGTCTATCCTTGTCCTTTTCCAAAATTACCTTAAATCTAACAGAATTATGGTCACTAGCACCAAAATGCTCCCCCACTGATACGCCTTCTACCTGCCCAGCTTCATTCCCTAAAACTAAGTCCAGAACCGCCCCCTCCCTTGTTGGGCTTGCTATATACTGGCTAAAAAAGTTCTCCTGAATGCATTTCAGGAATTACGCACCTTCTACAACCTTCACACTAATTTTATCCCAGTTAATATTGGGGTCATTGAAATCCCCTACTATTACTGCCCTATAGTTTTTGCACTTCTCAGAAATTTGTCTCTATATTTGTTCTTCTATTTCCCTCTCACTGTTTGGGGGTCTATAGTACAGTCCCAGCCGCGTGATCGCACATTTTTTGTTTTACAATTCGACCCAAAGGGCCTCGTTTGATGATCCCTCCAACATATCATCCTTCCTCACAGCTGTAATAAATAGTTTCTTTAATCTATACCTCGACCCCCCCTCTCTATCCCGTCTGAAAATCCTGTAACCAGGAATGTTGAGCTGCCATACCTATCCCTCTTTCAGCCACGTCTCTGTAATAGCTATAATATCATAGTCCCAAGTATCTACCTGTGCCCTCAGCTCATCTGCCTTGTTCACTATACTCCTTGCATTGAAGTATATACCATTTAGTACAGGCAAACCTCCTTGTTGACTACTATCTAGCCCTTGATTCCTCTGTCCTTTCAATTTACTTTCTATGTTTTTGTTTTCCAATTCCAGTTTTTCTTCCCTCCCTATTGACTCTATACTTAGGCTCCCATCCCCCTGCCAAGCTAGTTTAAACCCTCCCCAACAGCACTAGCAAACCCTCCCGTGAGGATATTGGTCCAGTTCCCGTTGAGGTGCAAACCGTGTGGCTTGTAGAGGTCCTATCTCCCCCAGAAACGGTTCCAATTCCTCAGGAATCTAAAGCCCTCGCTCCTGCACCATCTCTCTAGCCACGCATTCATCTGCTCTATCTTCCTATTTCTGAACTCACTAGCACGTGGCACTGGTAGTAATCCAGAGATTACTACCTTTGAGGTCCTGCTTTTTAACCTCTTTCCAAGCTCCCTAAACTCTGCCTGCAGGACCTCATCCCTCTTCCTCCCTATGTCGTTGGTACCGATATGGACCACGACCTCTGGCAGTTCACCCTCCCGCCTCAGAATTCCCTGCAGCCGTTCAGTGACATCCTTGACACTGGAACCAGGGAGGCAACATACCATCCTGGAGTCACGTCTGCGGCCGCAGAATCGTCTGTCTGCTCCCCTAACTATTGAATCCCCTATCACTATTGCTCTCCCTCTCCTCTCCCCACGCCTGTGCAGCTGAGCCTTCCATGGTGCTGTGGACTTGGCTCTGGCTGCACTCCCCAGAGGAACCATAGACCTCACCGGTACTCAGCACCGAATACTGGTTGGTGAGCAAGATGGGCTCAGGGGTCTCCTGCACTACCTGCCTGGTCCTCCTCTTCTGTCTGACGGTCACCCATTCCCTCTCTGCCTGCACATTCTTAAGCTGCGGGGTGACCAGCTCCCGAAACGTGTTATCCACGTAGCTCTCAGCCTCGCGGATGCACAGCAGTGACTGCAGCCGCCGCTCAAGCTCCGTAACCCGGTGCTCGAGCAGCTGTAGCTGGCGACACTTCCCGCACATGTGGTCGTCCAGACCATGGGAGGTGTCCAGGACTTCCCACATGGCACAGGATGTGCATTCCACGGGTGTGAGCTGCCCTGCCATACCTCTAATTAACCTCTAATTTACTAACCTAGCTGGAATAAACTTAAAAACTTTAGAAAGCCAAGTAAAAACACTTCCCAGATACTCACCAATCAGCTCCCTTCCCTTGTGCCGACGTCACTTTTGACTTCTGACGTCACTCTTTGAAAATTCTGCCGGTGCTGTGTTGGTTCCGCCGCCGCCTCGCCGCTCCTCCCAGGTCCGCTCTGCCGCCGCTGCTGCTGCTGCTGTGAGGCCTACCTGCACCTCAGGCTCTCTTTATACCATCGCCGCCGCCTCGCCGCTCCTCCCAGGTCCGCTCTGCCGTCGCTGCTGCTGCTGTGGGGCCTACCTGCGCCTCAGGCTCTCTTTATACCATCGCCGCCACCTCGCCGCTCATAGAATCATAGAAAGTTACAGCACGGAAAGAGGACATTTCGGCCCATCATGTCCGCGCCGGCCAACAAAGAGCTATCCAGCCTAATCCCACTTCCCAGCTCTTGGTCCATAGCCCTGCAGTTGAGAGCATCCCAAGTGCACATCCAAGTACTTTTTAAATGTGGTTAGGATTTTCTTTAAGGGCTCATGTTTGGTCTGAACCCTCCGGATCTCGTCGTTGAATGCCTCCCACTGCTCTGACACTGATTTACCTTCAAGTAGCTGTTTGCAGTCCACTATGGCTAAATCCCATCTGAGCTTAGCAAAATTTGCTTTTCCCCAATTTAGAATTTTTATCCCTGGTCTATCCTTGTCCTTTTCCAAAATTACCTTAAATCTAACAGAATTATGGTCACTAGCACCAAAATGCTCCCCCACTGATATGCCTTCTACCTGCCCAGCTTCATTCACTAAAACTAAGTCCAGAACCACCCACTCCCTTGTTGGGCTTGCTACATACTGGCTAAAAAAGTTCTCCTGGATGCATTTCAGGAATTACGCACCTTCTGCACCCTTCACACTAATTTTATCCCAGTTAATATTGTGGTCGTTGAAATCCCCTACTATTACTGCCCTATAGTTTTAGCACTTCTCAGAAATTTGTCTACATATTTGTTCTTCTATCTTCCTCTCACTGTTTGGGGGTCTGTAGTACAGTCCGAGCCGCGTGATCGCACATTTTTTGTTTTACAGTTCGACCCAAAGGGCCTCGTTTGATGATCCCTCCAACATATCATCCTTCCTCACAGCTGTAATAAATAGTTTCTTTAATCTATACCGCGACCCCCTCTCTCTATCCCGTCTGAAAATCCTGTAACCAGGAATGTTGAGCTGCCATACCTACCCCTCTTTCAGCTACGTCTCTGTAATAGCTATAATATCATCGTCCCAAGTATCTACCTGTGCCCTCAGCTCATCTGCCTTGTTCGCTATACTCCTTGCATTGAAGTATATACCATTTAGTACAGGCAAACCTCCTTGTTGACTACTATCTAGCCCTTGTTTCCTCTGTCCTTCCAATTTACTTTCTATGTTTTTGTTTTCCAATTCCAGTTTTTCTTCCCTCCCTATTGACTCTGTACTTAGGCTCCCATCCCCCTCCCAAGCTAGTTTAAACCCTCCCCAACAACACTAGCAAACCCTCCCGCGAGGATATTGGTCCCGTTCCCGATGAGGTGCAAACCGTGTGGCTTGTAGAGGTCCTATCTCCCCCAGAAACGGTTCCAATTCCTCAGGAATCTAAAGCCCTCGCTCCTACACCATCTCTCTAGCCACGCATTCATCTGCTCTATCTTCCTATTTCTGAACTCACTAGCACGTGGCACTGGTAGTAATCCAGAGATTACTACCTTTGAGGTCCTGCTTTTTAACCTCTTTCCAAGCTCCCTAAACTCTGCCTACAGGACCTCATCCCTCTTCCTACCTATGTCGTTGGTACCGGCTGTTCACCCTCCCGCCTTAGGATGCCCTGCAGCCGTTCAGTGACATCCTTGACCCTGGAACCAGGGAGGCAACATACCATCCTGGAGTCACGTCTGCGGCCGCAGAATCGTCTGTCTGCTTCCCTAACTATTGAATCCCCTATCACTATTGCTCTCCCTCTCCTCTTCCCCCCCGCCTGTGCAGCTGAGCCTTCCATGGTGCTGTAGACTTGGCTCTGGCTGCACTCCCCAGAGGAACCATGGCCCTCACCAGTGCTCAGCACTGAATACTGGTTGGTGAGCAAGATGGGCTCAGGGGTCTCCTGCACTACCTGCCTGGTCCTCCTCTTCTGTCTGACGGTCACCCATTCCCTCTCTGCCTGCACATTCTTAAGCTGCGGGGTGACCACCTCCCGAAACGTGCTATCCACGTAGCTCTCAGCCTCGTGGATGCACAGCAGTGACTGCAGCCGCCGCTCAAGATCCGTAACCCGGTGCTCGAGCTGCTGTAGCTGGCGACACTTCCCGCACATGTGGTCGTCCAGACCACGGGAGGTGTCCAAGATATCCCACATGGCACAGGATGTGCATTCCACGGGTGTGAGCTGCCCTGCCATACCTCTAATTAACCTCTAATTTACTAAACTAGCTGGAATAAACTTAAAAACTTTAGAAAGCCAAGTAAAAACACTTCGCAGATACTCACCAATCAGCTCCCTCCCCTTGTGCCGACGTCACTTTTGACTTCTGACGTCACTATTTGAAAATTCTGCCGGTGCTGTGTTGGTTCCGCCGCCGCCTCGCCGCTCCTCCCAGGTCCGCTCTGTCATCGCTGCCGCTGCTGCTGTGAGGCCTACCTGCGCCTCAGGCTCTCTTTATACCATCGTTGCCACCTCGCCGCTCATAGAATCATAGAAAGTTACAGCACGGAAAGAGGACATTTCGGCCCATCATGTCCGCGCCGGCCAACAAAGAGCTATCCAGCCTAATCCCACTTCCCAGCTCTTGGTCCGTAGCCCTGCAGGTTAGAGCATCCCAAGTGCAAATCCAAGTACTTTTTAAATGTGGTTAGGGTTCCTGCCTCTACCACCCTTTCAGGCAGCGAGTTCCAGACCCCCACAACCCTCTGGGTGAAGAAATTTCCCCTCAAATCCCCTCTAAACCTTCCCCCAATTATTTTAAATCTGTGCCCGCTGGCTTTTGACCCCTCTGCTAAGGGAAATAGGTCCTTTCTATCCACTTTATCTATGCCCCTCATAACTTTATACTCTTCAATAAGGTCTCCCCTCAGCCTCCTCTGTTCTAAGGAAAACAGACCTAGCATATCCAGTCGTTCCACATAGCTAAGATTCTCTACTCCCGGCAACATCCTTGTAAATCTCCTCTGTACCCTCTCTAGTGCAATCACATCCTTCCTGTAATATGGTGACCAGAACTGCACGCAGTACTCTAGCTGAGGCCTAACTAGTGTTTTATACAGTTGAAGCATAACACCCCTGCTCTTTTATTCTATGCCACGGCTAATAAAAGCAAGCATTCCGTATGCCTTCTTAACCACCTTATCTACTTGGCCTGCTACCTTCAGGGATCTGTGGACATGCACTCCAAGGTCCCTTTGTTCCTCTACACTACTCAGTGTCCTACCATTTAATGTGTATTCCCTTTCCTAATTAGCCCTCCCCAAATGCATTACCTCACACTTCTCTGGATTGAATTCCATTTGCCACTGTTCTGCCCACCTGACCAATTTATTGATATCTTCCTGCAGTCTACTGCTTCCTTCTTCAGTATCAACCACACAGCTGATTTCAGTATCATCTGCAAACTTCTTAATCATACCCCCTATATTCAAGTCAAGATCGTTGATATATACCACAAAAAGCAAGGGACCTAGTACTGAGCCCTGCGGAACCCCACTGGAAACAGCCTTCCAGTCACAAAAACACCCATCAACCATTACCCTCTGCTTCGTGTCTCCGAGCCAGTTTTGAATCCAACTTGACACTTTGCCCTGGATCCCATGGACTTTTAACTTCGTGACCAGTCTGCCATGTGGAACCTTATCAAAAGCCTTGCTAAAGTCCATATACACTACATGAAATGCACTACCCTCATCTACCCTCGTAACCTCCTCAAAAAATTCAATCAAGTTTGTCAGACACGACATTCCCTTAACAAATCCGTGCTGACTATCCTTGATTAATCCGTGTCTTTCTAAATGAAGATTTATCCTGTCCTTCAGAATTCTTTCCAATAATTTTCCCACCACCGAGGTTAGGCTGACTGGCCTGTAATTACTCGGTCTATCCTTTTCTCCCTTTTTAAACAAGGGTACCACATTAGCAGTCCGCCAGTCTTCCGGCACCACACCTGAAGCCAGAGAGGATTGAAAAATGATGGTCAGGGCCTCTGCTATTTCCTCTTTTGCTTCGCTTAACAGCCTGGGATACATTTCATCTGGGCCTGTGGATTTATCCACTTTTGAAGCTGCTAAACCCCTTAATACTTCCTCTCTCACTATGTTTATTTCATCTAATATTTTGCACTCCATCCCCCGATAGCAATGTCTGCTTCGCCCCTCTCCTTTGTGAAAACAGACGCAAAATATTCATTAAGAACCCTACCGACGTCTCCCGCCTCCACACACAGATTACCCTCATGATCTCTAATAGGCCCTACCCTTTCTTTAGTTATCCTCTTACTATTAATATATTTATAAATCATCTTTGAGTTTTCCTTGATCTTACTTGCCAAGAATTTTTCATGCTCTCTCTTTGCTTTCCTAATATCATTTTTAATTCCACCCCTGCACTTTCTGTACTCCTCTAAAGATTCTGGAGTATTTAGCCCTCGCTATCGTTCATATGCCTCCCTTTTTTTCCTTATCCTACCCTGCATGTCTCTAGACATCCAGGGGGCTCTAGATTACCTCTAATTAACCTCTAATTTACTAAACTAGCTGGAATAAACTTAAAAACTTTAAGAAAGCCAAGTAAAAACACTTCGCAGATACTCACCAATCAGCTCCCTTCCCTTGTGCCGACGTCACTTTTGACTTCTGACGTCACTCTTTGAAAATTCTGCCGGTGCTGTGTTGGTTCCGCCGCCGCCTCGCCGCTCCTCCCAGGTCCGCTCTGCCATCGCTGCTGCTGCTGCTGTGGGGCCTACCTGCGCCTCAGGCTCTCTTTATTCCGCCGCTGTCGCCTCCCAGGTCCACTCTGCTGCTGCTGCTGCCAAAGAAGCCTCAGCACCAATGGGCATCTGCAGTTTCTGATGGATCCCTAAGTTGGCGATGCAAGATCCACTGGACGATAGATCCTGTTCCTACATTGAGGGCACCCACACAGACTGCTGCTGCGGTAGATGCTGAAGGTGGTCCTCTGGCAGGGGTTGCTCCCTCAACTCACCAGCAGGCTTTCGCGACTGAAGTTCGCCACCTGTACTCGCAAACCTTAAGTTGTGAGGCAGGTTGGCGGAGGCACTATGGATGCTGTCTACCTTGGCCATAACTGGAGGGCACCGATCCCTGCGGTACACCCCTGGACACAGGCTTCCAGTCACAAAAACAACCTTCGACCATCACCCTCTGCCTCCTGCCACTCAGCCAATTTTGGATCCAATGTGCCAAATTGCCCTGGATCCCATGGGCTCTTACCTTCTTGACCAGTCTCCCATGTGGGACTTTGTCAAAAGCCTTACTGAAGTCCATGTAGACTACATTAACTGCACTACCCTCATCCACACACCTAGTCACCCCCTCTCAAAATTCAATCAACTTTGTCAGACATGATCTCCCCCTGACAAAGCCATGCTGAATATCTCTGATTAATCCCTGCCTCTCCAGGTGGAGACTAATTCTGTCCCTCAGAATTTTTTCCAATAATTTCCCTACCACTGATGTTAGGCACACTGGCCTGTAATTCCCTGGTTTATCCCTACTACCCTTCTTGAACAATGGTACTATGTTAGCTGTTTTCCAGTCCTCTAACACCTCCCCTGTGGTCAGAGAGGTTCTGAAAATTTGTGTCAGAGCCCCTGCAATCTCCTCCCTTGCCTCACACAGCAGCCTGGGATACATCCCGTCAGGGCCTGGGGATTTATCCACTTTTAAGCCCGCTAAAACCGCGAGTACCTCCTCCCTCTCAATACTAATTTGTTCACGGACTTGGCTTTTGCAGCATTCCCCTGAGAAACCATCTCCCCCATCAGTATCCAAAATGGAAAAGCTGTTGGAGAGGGAGATGGACCCAGGGGACTCCTTGCACTACCTTCCTAGTTCTTTTACTCTGTCTGGCGGTCACCCATTTCCTGTCTGCCTGTGCACTCTTTACCTGCGGTGTGACCACCTCGTTAAACGTGCTATCCACGAAGATCTCTGCTTCGCGGATGCTCCACAGTGACTCCAGCCGCAGCTCCAGCTCCGAAACGCGGATTTCGAGTAGCTGCAGCTGGAGACACTTCCTGCACATGCGTTCGCCCTGGACACCGAAAGTGTCCCTGACTTCCCACATAGCACAGGAGGAGCACTCCACGCAGCCGAGCTGCCCTACCATGTCCTACCCTTAATTTACTCCCTTTACTTCCTTTAAATTAAAGAATATTAAATACACTAGGGACCTTACTTCCCTTTAAACACTACTTACTCTAAACTAGAGACCTTACTTTGACTTTAACGACTGGACTGTAGAAATACTCACCAGGTCCCACTTACCAATCAGCTCCTTCCGTTGCTGTGACATCACTTTAGCAGTTTCGCAGTTGTTGTTGTTTGACTGCTCCCGCTCTCGGACTCTTTCCTTGGTGTAAAGGAAGAACCAATTCCTACAGGGTGAAAAGTTAGGAAAAATAAAGGTGAAGCAAGGGAACTCCTCCTTCTACTCCTCACCTAACTCCCTGACTTACCCAACTCGCAGCACTCTGTTTAAACCGCCCTGGAAATTGGTCGGAGGAATCCAACAAAGTTCAATGATTGAGGCCTTTGCAAGACCCCAAGTAAAGACTCAACCCCCCCCCCACTCAAGTGAAGGGACTTCGGAACTCACTGTTTCAGACTCAAAGTCATCCTTGTGTTGAATACATGGAAAAGCCTCAACGAATGGAAGTCGTGGTCCGACTCAGGCTCCCAACTTGGCTTCCGAAGCTCATGCACCCTCCCTGGGAGTGCCCCTCGAGTGGAGTAGGGAGTGGCTGAAGGTAACTCCACAGTGGTGGGGGGTGGTCACAGATCTATAAAAGCGAACGGAGACCTTCAACTGCCCGGAGCTGGGTTGGTGTCACCAGAGGGGACGATGGATGCCTCTGGTGAAGGGCTCACCAACAGTAGCTGATGGCGCTTGGGGGAACCAGCCTGATTCTGGCACCAGTCGGCACGGACACCTCAGAGCCAGCTGGTGCCAGAGGAGGACTCTTCCTCTTTATCCTGGGAGGCCTCAGTACAAGTTGTTAGCGGGGCTTCACCCGATGGTGTGGACTGGGATGGCAGGGACTGGTTGGTGAGTGGCCTTAACTAGCCCGTCCCACTCTACACCATCGAGGCAACAACCAGAGCGTCCTCTCTTGAGACTTTTCTGTTCAGTCCCAAGGTGGACCACTGGCCGACATCGGTCGGAGATGACTGTCTGGACTGGGCTCTATCCAGTGCCAATGCAGTTAACCCCAAGCGGTGCCGAACTGAGCCTGGAGTTGGAGCAGGGTTGGTGCTTGATGCAGATACGGGGACATGAGGGATGGACGTGAAGGTCCATCCCAGGGGGAGAAGGAGGGAGGAGGGAGAGGTGGTTGGGGGAAATTAACAATACAAATAGATGTCAGAATAGGTCTAGGCAGAGCTGGTAATGATGACAGATCTGGTGGGACAGGAATGGAATATGTCAGAAGGGAGTGAGTTGGTTTAACACCATCTCCAGTCACTGGCTGCGCGTTTAGATGGATCTGTTTTTATTTCAATTAGACCATGGCTGACCTGTATGCTAATTCAATTTCCCCATCTCTGATTCATAGCCTTCTCTTTTCCCCTCAGAATAGAGAAGGCTAAGAGGAGATTTGATAGAGGTATTTAAAATCATGAAGGGTTTAGATAGAATAAAGAACTGTTTCCAATGGTCGAAGGGTCGATAACCAGCGAGCACAGATTTAAGGTGATTGGGAAAAG
This sequence comes from Squalus acanthias, assembly GCA_030390025.1. NCBI lineage: Eukaryota > Metazoa > Chordata > Chondrichthyes > Squaliformes > Squalidae > Squalus > Squalus acanthias. The sequence continues at coordinate 11,094,646 of CM059434.1, read as the reverse complement.
AACCAGAGGCGACATGAGGAAAAACCTTTTTACGCAACGAGTGATTATGATTTGGAATGCACTGCCTGATACAGATTCAATAGTGGCCTTCAAAAGGGAATTGGATAAATACTTGAAGGAGAAAAAATTGCAGGGATATGGGGAAAGAGCGAGGGGGAGTGGGACTAACTGGATTGCTCTTCGAAAGAGCCGCGTAGACGCGATGGGCCGAAAGGCCTCCTACTGTGTAGTACGATTCTATGATATCAATATATATCCTTACCTGACAAAAATCTATCAATCACATTTTTCAAGCTTTCAGTTGACCACCAGCCTTCACTTAAACTGCTTCACATTGACCCAGTTTATAAACCTATTGTGATGTCAGACCTCAGTGTGATGCGCAATGTGAGCTCAGGCTTGCCCGGTGATGTCACGGTTTGACCCCTCCAGTTAAAGGGGTCCTCACCTTGAAACCATATTTGGTAAAAACGTTTGGGCTTTATTTTGGTTACAATGACTTGATGCGATAGAATGCAATAACAGCTTTCCATGTACAGGAAACTTTCGTTTATCCGGCACCCAAATATCCGGAATTCTCGCTTAACCGGCAAAAATCATCCTCCGAAAACTCCTCTCAAATAACCGGCAATGTTGCCGAGTCGCAGTCGAGTCTCCGCGAACGCCGAGTGCTCCGAAAACTCCTCTCAAATCACCGGCAATGTTGCTGATCCCGAGTCCGAGTCCGAGTCCGCGAACGCCGATTTAGTCAGTAGGGGTACTTTTCAAAAGTGCCACTACTCGGCCTCCTGGCGCTGTCGCAAGTCTGAAACATTGCAGTAGCATGAGTAGATTCTCCCGCGCTGCCTGGAGTCTCTTCTGATCGGCCATTTTGCTGGGTGTCTCCCACGATGCTGGTAGTCTCTTCTGATCCACCATTTTGCTGGGTGTCTCCCACGATGCTGGCAGTCTCTTCTGATCCACCATTTTGCTGTGTGTCTCCCACGCTGCTGGTACTGTAGTCTCTTCTGATACACCATTTTACTGTGTGTCTGCCACGCTGCTGGTACTGTAGTCTCTTCTGATACACCATTTTGCTGTGTGTCTGCCATGCTGCTGGTACTGTAGTCTCTTCTGATACACCATTTTGCTGTGTGTCTGCCACGCTGCTGGTAGTCTCTTCTGAGCCACCATTGTTCTGTGTGTCTTTCCATCTTCATCGGCAATTATCTCCTCCATCTTGCATTATGGAATTCCCAAAAGCTGGTCCAAGCAAAAGGAAGAGAGTGGTCTTAACTTCAAAACAGAAAATCGAGATATGCCAACGACTAGAAAGGGGAGAGAAGCGTATCAACATTATGAATGAATTCAAAATCGGTTCGTCAACAATCTACGACATCAAATCGCAGAAGGATAAGCTGCTCAAGTTTTATTCAAGCTCGGAGACATGCAAGAGTGTAGAGAAACGGCGTACGCTTCGTAAGCCTAAGCTTGAAGAGCTGGATACCGTGCTTTATGAATGGTTTTCTCTTAAGCGTTCAGAGGGTGTTCCAATTTCCGGACCCATGCTAATCGAGAAAGCAAAGGATTTCTACGAAAGGATGGAGCTCACTGACAAGTGTGCTTTCTCCGATGGATGGCTAACGTGCTTCAAGTTACGGCACGGGATACGACAACTCGATATTTCCGGGGAGAAGAAATCAGCTGATCACGAAGCCGCAGAAGAATACTGCGATTATTTCAATCGGATTGTGCAGCAACATGATTTGTCGCCAGCACAGATCTACAATGCCGATGAAACTGGCTTGTTTTGGAGGTTTTTGCCAGAATCAATGCTTGCTGGGGCTAGTGAGGCTAATGCTTCAGGTTACAAGAAAAATAAAGATCGTGTAACCGTGCTAACATGTGCGAACGCCGCTGGATCACACCGGGTTAAACTTCTTGTTATCGGGAAGTATAAAAATCCCTGTGCATTTAAAAATGTGAGGCACTTACCTGTTGAGTACAAAGCTCAAAAAAATGCTTGGATGGATAAGGAAATCTTCTCCGATTGGTTCCATCATATTTTTGTTCCATCTGTGAAGGAACATTTCCGCAGAATAGGGAAACCTGAAGAGAGCAAATGCATTTTATTGCTTTATAATTGCAGAGCCCATCCGCATGAATCCCAGTTGGTTTCGGGAAATATTTTCACCATTTATTTGCCACCAAATGTAACTTCTCTCATCCAACCCATGGACCAGGGCGTTATCCAAAATCTGAAGTGTCATTACAAGAAAGACTTCCTACGTAAACTGCTAAGCCAAGATGAGAATATTCAAGATTTGCAGAAGGAATACAATATTAAAGATGCCATCTATAATGTTGCATGTTCCTGGAAATTGGTGAAAGGTCACACTCTGAGGCAAGCCTGGCGTAAATTGTGGCCTTCTGTAATGTTTGCTGAAGGTTCTTCTTCAGAGGAGGAATTTCATGGGTTCAGTGTTCATCCCAAGAAGAGTACAATAATGGAAATGGCTGGAATGGTGAAAAATGCAGGCCCAGCAAACCCTCTACGTCACCTCAGTGAAAGTGATATCGAGCAGTGGGTTGATGCAGATAGAGAAGTTGGTGTTGTGCATATGCTAAGTGATGATGAAATAATTCAGAATGTTTTGAATCCAAAGAAAGAAAAGGAAAGCGAGATGGAAAGTGAAGAGGATGAGATTTCCGAAGAAGAGAAGATTTCTTGGGCTAAAGCTGCAGAAGGATTTTCTACAATCCTCAAATTTGCTGAAAGGCAGAATTGCTACTCTGCGCAAGAAGTTATGCAGCTCCATATTCTGCATTCCACCTTTCTACAGAAAAGGCAAGAGTCCACTAAGCAAACCAACATCCGCAACATGTTTAAGAAAGCTTCCAGAAGAGTCGTGGCATCGGTGGAACTGTGTGATCCTGTTGACCCAGCTGGCACGGATACGGATATTTCTGATGAACCAGATGACTCGGAATAAGTGTACAGTCAACTACAGTACTGTAGACAGTCGTTTCTAAGTTTTGTTTTACTGTTAAGTAATTAAAGAGTTATGGATTACCCTCAACTGGCAGTACTGTACTTAATCAAGCATCTTCCACTATCCATTTAACACAACATTCTGTAGGTGAGTACCCAAATACTGTATACTGCACATTTCTTGATTTTTTTATGTTAATAATAGCCTCGGTAGATATAACTCTCCATTATCCGGTACTTTCGATAAACCGGCACCACGCCGGTCCCGTCGATGCCGGATAAACGAAAGTTTCCTGTAGTTACAACCAGAGCACAGGGTGCGCAAGTGATGGACAGTGATGGGATTGTTTGCCTAACAATGATGTTCAGTAATTGTATACATTTTCACAATAGGAGTAGGCCAATCAGCCCTCGAGCCTGCTCCAGCATTCAATTAGATCATCTCTTAATGTCTCTTAATCTCTCCTGCCTTCCATCTAGAGCCATCTTTTGTTTCTTAACTTGTCCCATTACCATCTCCTTTTGCCTTGCACCATCTCTTAATGTCTCTTAATCTCTCCTGCCTTCCATCCTATCACAGACCTTCCCTTTTGTTCTTTCCTCCCCTACCCCCTTTCCCATCCCCTGCACTTGCTTAAAAACCTGTTCCATCTCCAGTTTTTTCCAGTTCTGACGAAGGGTCATCGACCTGAAACGTTAACTCTGTTTCTCTCTCCACAGATGCTGCCTGGCCTGCTGAGTATTTCCAGCATTTTCTGTTTTTATTTCAATTAGACCATGGCTGACCTGTATGCTAATTCAATTTCCCCATCTCTGATTCATCGCCTTCTCTTTTCCCCTCAGAATAGAGAAGGCTAAGAGGAGATTTGATAGAGGTATTTAAAATCATGAAGGGTTTAGATAGAATAAAGAACTGTTTCCAATGGTCGAAGGGTCGATAACCAGCGAGCACAGAGTTAAGGTGATTGGGAAAAGAACCAGAGGCGACATGAGGAAAAACCTTTTTACGCAACGAGTGATTATGATTTGGAATGCGCTGCCTGATACAGATTCAATAGTGGCCTTCAAAAGGGAATTGGATAAATACTTGAAGGAGAAAAAATTACAGGGATATGGGGAAAGAGCGGGGGAGTGGGACTAACTGGATTGCTCTTCTAAAGAGCCGTGTAGACTCGATGGGCCGAAAGGGCTCCTACTGTGTAGTACGATTCTATGATATCAATACATATCCTTACCTGACAAAAATCTATCAATCACATTTTTCAAGTTTTCAGTTGACCCCCAGCCTCAACAGCTTTTTGGGGGAGATTTCCAGATTTCCACTACCCTTTGTGGGAAGAGGTGATTCCTGACATCACTCCTGAATGGCCGAGCTCTAATTTTAAGGTTATGCCCCATTAATCTGGACTCTCCTCACCAAAGGAAACAGTTTCTACCCTATCAACTCCTTTAATCATCTTAAACACCTCAATCATATATAAATGCAAGTCTTTCTTTCTTTATAACAAAAATCTACCCAACTAATTTTTGACATTTTCAATTTAGTCCCAGTGTCAATAGATATTGGAGGAGAGAGTTTCAGATTTCCACTACCCTTTGTGTGAAGAAGTGCTTTGTGACATCACCCCTGACCAGCCTAGCCTTATTGTAAGTTTATGCCCCTTGCTCTGGATTTCCTCACCATCAGAAATAGTTTCTATCTATCTACTCTATCAACTACTTTAATCATCTTAAACACCTCAATTATAGCAGCACTTAATCACGAGGTTATACTGTCTACTGGATGGAGTGAGCTTGATGGGCCTGATAGTCTTTATCTACTGATAGTCTTTTTGTACCTTTGTTTGTGCAGACTGGGGATTGACTCTGTGCCCTGCCTGATGTGTGGCTCAGAGAGTTCACCCAGTCAGTAACTGAGCCCAGGGACAATCCAAGGGTCAGTGCTGGGGCCACTGCTTTTTTTGATATATATATATATATATATAAATGACCTGGATATTAGAATACAGAGTAGAATTTCTAAATTTGCCGATGACACCAAGCTTGGGGGTATGGCAAACAGTGAGGAGGATACCAATCGACTACAACAGGACATAGAAAGACTAGCAGAATGGGCAGACAAGTGGCAGATGGAAGTTAATACAGAGAAGTGTGAGGTGATGCATTTTGGCAGAAGGAACAGGGAGAGGCAATATACACTTAATGGCACAGTTTTAAAGAGTGTGCAGGGATAGAGGGACCTGGGAGTTAATGTGCATATGTCCCTGAAGGTGGCGGGACATATTGAGAGAGTGGTTAGCAAAGTATATGTGATGTTGGGCTTCATAAATAGAGGTATTGAGTACAAAAGTAGAGAAGTTATGCTGAACCTTGATAACGCGCTGTTTAGGCCACAACTGGAGTATTGTGTCCAGTTCTGGTCACCACACTTTAGGAAGGATGTGAAGGCTCTTGAGAGGGTGCAGAGGAGATTTACCAGAATGGTTCCGGGGATGGGGGATTTTAGCTACAAGGACAGGTTGGAGAAGCTGGATTTGTTTTCATTAGAGCAAAGGAGGTTGAGGGGTGATTTGATAGAGGTGTACAAGATTATGACGGGTTTGGATAGGCTAGACGGGGAAAGGCTGTTCCCACTAGTTGATGGTACAAGGACTAGGGGACACAGATTTAAGGTTTTGGGCAAGAGATACAGGGGGAATGTGAGGAAAAACTTTTTTACACAGCGAGTGGTGAGGACCTGGAATTCGCTGCCGACGGAAGTGGTGGAAGCAGAGACACTCAATGTTTTCAAGGGGAGACTGGATAGGCACTTGAGGGAAATAAACTTGCAGGGCTACGGGGATAGAGCAGGAGAATGGGACTGACTGGATTGCTCTACAGAGAGCCGGCACGGACTCGATGGGCTGAACAGCCTCCTTCTGTGCCGTATGACTCTATGGGGGAGAAATTCAGTATCGCCCCATTTGGGGCGCAATTATCGGCCGGGCGCAAAGATTAGCGCCTGGCGCTAATTATCACCACCGACTGCAAACTTGACTTTTATCGCCCCTGGAGGTGATTGGAGAGCTAAATCAGGCGCTTCACACCTGTCTTAAGGCGCAAAGGCCGAGGAACGAGGCGCTAACTCAGAGCGCTGGCGAAGCTCATGTGATGTCAGTCAGCAATGGAACACAGACACAATGGCGCCAGCCAGTTCTTAAAGGGGAGGGTTGATCTTGCTCTCCATCCACATCCTGCTCATTGCAGCCTTGAATCTCGGCCTGTAGAGACCTGCACATCAAATTTGCTGGAAAGAACAATGGAGAGTACCAGGGAAAGATCTCAGAGTGCAGCCCCCACAGTCTCTTTTAAATCGATACAAGGAAGGGCAAATCAAAATGAACCTGCAAAGTGCTGCTCAGTACCCAAAACTCCTTCACACAGCGTTGAATCTCTCCAGAAGTCTCTCTCTCTCTCTCTCAGAATGCGTAGTTCAAAAATGTCACCAACAATAAAAGGCAGGAAGCGGTCGCCTTTAAATAGTGCTCCCCCAGTCCCTTCCTGACTGCAAAACGCTCCCCTCAACCTGTCGTTGCTAGCGGCAGGCGGTAAGGCAGGGGGCGCCACTCAATATCCGCTCCGGGGCGTTACCGGGGCGTTGCGCACTCGACTGACGTCACGATCTGCCGGCGCAGGAGATCGTGGCGGTAGTGTTTAGCGCCGCTGCAAAATGTCTGGTTAATTTCACGTTCGGCGCAAACATCGCTGCACCCGGGCGCTAGATGCTTTGCGCCCCATTAGCGCCCTCTTAAGGCGCTAACGGGAGGCGCAACCAACTGAATTTTTCCCCCTATGACTCTATGACAAACCGCAAACATCTTCCTTTGTGCTAGGTATGACTCCAGCCAGTGGAGAGTTTTCCCCCTGATTCCCATTGACTTCAATTTTACTAGAGCTCCTTGATGCCACACTCAGTCAAATGCTGCCTTGATGTTAAGGGCAGTCACTCTCACCTCACCTCTGGAATTCAGCTCTTTTGTCCATGTTTGGACCAAGGCTGTAATGAGGTCTGTAGTCAAGCGGTCCTCGCGGAACCCAAACTGAGCATCAGTGAGCAGGTTACTGGTGAGTAAGTGCCGCTTGATAGCACTATTGACGACACCTTCCATCACTTTGCTGATGATTGAGAGTAGACTAATGGGGCAGTAATTGGCCGGATTGGATTTGTCCTACTTTTTGTGGACAGGACATACCTGGGCAGTTTTCCACATTGTCGGGTAGATGCCAGTGTTGTAGTTGTACTGGAACAGCTTGGCTAGAGGCATGGCTAGTTCTGGAGCACATTCTTCAGCACGACAGCCGGGATGTTGTCGGGGCCCATAGCCTTTGCTGTATCCAGTGTGCTCAGCCATTTCTTGATGTTACGCGGAGTCAATCGAATTTGCTGAAGACTGGCTTCTGTAATGGTGGGGACCTCAGGAGGAGGCCGATATGGATCATCCACTCAGCACTTCTGGCTAAAGATGGTTGCAAACGCTTCAGCCTTGTCTTTTGCACTCACGTGCTGGGCTCCGCCATCATTGAGCATGGGGATATTCATGGAGCCTCCTCCTCCCGTTAGTTGTATAATGGTCCACCGCCATTCACGACTGGATGTGGCAGGACTGCAGAGCTTTGATCTGATCCGATGATTATGGGATCGCTTAGATCTGTCTATAGCATGCTGCTTCCGCTGTTTAGCATGCATGTAGTCCTGTGTTTCAGTTTCCCCAGGATGGCACCTCGTTTTTAGGTACGCCTGATGCTGCTCCTGGCATATTCTTCTGCACTCCTTATTGAACCAGTGTTGGTCCCCTGGCTTGATGGTAATGGTAGAGTGAGTGATATGCTGGGCCATGAGGTTACAGATTGTGGTGGAATACAATTCTGCTGCTATTGATGGCCCACAGCGCCTCATGGATGCCCAGTTTTGAGTTGCCAGATCTGTTCTGAATCTATCCCATTTAGCACGGTGGTAGTGCCACACAACACGATGGAGGGTGTCCTCAGTGTGAAGATGGGGCGTCGTCTCCACAGTGACTGTGTGGTGGTCACTGCTACCAATACTGTCATGGACAGATGCATCTGCGACAGGTGGATTGGTGAGGACGAGGTCAAGTAGGTTTTTCCCTTGTGTTAACTCTCTCACCACCTGTCGCAGGCCCAATCAGGGCAGCTATGTCCTTCAGCTCGGCCAGTAGTGGTGCTACCGAGCCACTCTTGGTGATGGACATTGAAGTCCCCCACCCAGAGTACATTCTGTGCCCTTGCTACCCTCAGTGCTTCTTCCAAGTGATGTTCAACATGGAGGAGTACTGATTCATCAGCTGAGGAAGGTAATCAGCAGGAAGTTTCCTTGTCCATGCTTGACCTGAAGCCATGAGACTTCATGGGGTCCGGAGTCAATGTTGAGGACTCCCAGGGCCACTCCCTCCCGAGTGTATACCACTCTGCCACCACCCCTGGTGTGCCTGTCCTGCCGGTGGGACAGGATGGTGATGGAGAAGTCTGGGACATTGGTTGAAAGATATGATTCTGTGAGTTTGACTATGTCAGGCTGTTGCTTGACTAGTCTGTGGGACAGCTCTCCCAATTTTGGCACAAGTCCCAGATGTTAGTGAGGAGGACTTTGCAGGGTTGACTGGGCTGGGTATGCCGCTGTCGGGTCTGAAGCCGGTGCCTAGGTCGATGCTGGGTGGTCCGTCTTGCTTTATTCTTATTATTGTTGTTTTTCATAGCGGTTTCTTACAAACGAGTGGCTTGCTAGGCTATTTCAGAGGGCAGTTAAGAGTCAACCACGTTGCTGTGGGTCTGGAGTCACATACAGGCCAGACCGGGTAAGGACGGCAGATTTCCTTCCCTAAAGGACATTAGTGGAGCTGAGCGGTGGACCTGCGAGAGGCACAGAGTCGGCGAGAAGAACTCAATGCAGGAGTGATGTCAGAATTCAGAAATGACAGTGGCACCAGGGATCTGATTGGTGAGTTGCTGGTGGGTATTTTCTTTTAAGTTTTTGTTAAGTTTTAAGTGTATTTCTGCCAGTTAGTTCTTAGCCTATTAATAGAGGGAGAGAGCTGATTAGTGAGTAGCTGGTGAGTGTTTTTTATTAAGTTTTTCAGTTTATTTCTGTCAAGGTAGTTCATAGTATATTATATAGAGGTATGGCAGGGCAGCTCAGTCCCGTGGAGTGCACATCCTGTGCCATGTGGGAAGTCCTGGACGCTTCGCGTATCCTGGACGACCACATGCGCGGGAAGTGTCGCCAGCTACAGCAGCTCGAGCTCCGGGTTTCGGAGCTTGGGCGGTGGCTAGATTCACTGCAGTGCATCCGCGAGGCTGAGAGTTACGTGGATAGCACGTTTCTGGAGGTTGTCACCCCACAGCTTAAGAGTGTGCAGCCAGAGAGGGAATGGGTGACCGTCAGACAGAAGAGGAGGACCAGGCAGGTAGTGTAGGAGACCCCTGAGTGCATCTCGCTCGCTAACCAGTATTCAGTTCTGGATACTGGTGAGGGCGATGGTTCCTCTGGGGAGTGCAGCCAGAGCCAAGTCCACGGCACCACGGGTGGCTCAGCTGCACAGGTGGGGAGGAAGAAGAGTGGAACAGAAATAGTGGTAGGGGATTCGATAGTTAGGGGAATAGACAGGCATTTCTGTGGCCACAGACGTGACTCCAGGATGGTATGTTGCCTCCCTGGTGCCAGGGACAACGATGTCACTGAATGGCTGCAGGACATTCTGAGGGGGGAGGGTGAACAGCCAGAGGTCGTGGTCCATATTGTTACCAATGACATCGGTAGAAAGAGGGATGAGGTCGTGCAGGCAGATTTTAGGGAGCTAGGAAAGAGATTAAAAAGCAGGACCTCAAAGGTAGTAATCTCCGGATTACTCCCGGTGCCACGTGCTAGTGAGTACAGAAACAGCAGGATAGAGCAGATGACTGCGTGGCTGGAGAGATGGTGCAGGAGGGAGGGCTTTAGATTCCTGAGGCATTGGGACCGTTTCTGCTGGCGGTGGGACCTGTACAAGCTGGACGGGTTGCACCTCAACAGGACCGGAACCAATATGCTCATGGCGGTGTTTGTTATTGTTGTTGGGGAGGGTTTAAACTAGCTTGGCAGGGGGATGGGAACCTGAGAGTGGATTCAGAAGGGAGAGATGCAAAGCTGGAAATGGAAGGCAGAAAATTAGTAAGCGAGTTTGGCCGGCAGAGGAAACAAAGGCTAGAAAATAGACAACAAGGGAGTCTGGCAGTGCTAAATAGTATATACTTCAACGCAAGGAGTCTAGGGAATGAAACAGATGAGCTGAGGGCACAGATAAACACGTGGGAGTATGATATTATAGCTATTACTGAGGCATGGCTGAAAGAAGGGCAGGAATGGCAGCTCAACATTCCTGGTTGCACGGTTTTCAGACGCGACAGAGAGGGGGATAAAAAAAGGAGGGGAGGGGCCGCAATATTGATTAAAGAATCAATTATAGCTGTGAGGAGGGAGGATATCTTAGAAGGATAATCAAATGGGGCCATATTGGTTTGAACTGAAAAACAAAAAAGGGGCAATCACACTGCTGGGAGTGTATCATAGACCTCCGAACAGTCAGAGGGAGATAGAAGAGCAAATATGTAGGGAAATTTCTGACTCTAGTGAACCAGTTGGGTTTATATGACAATCCGGTAGTTTCATGGTCACCATTACTGATACTAGCGTTTTATGCCAGATTTTGGGCAACACGGTGGCATAGTGGTTAGCACTGTTGCCTCACAGCACCAGGGACCTGGGTTCGAATCCGGCCTCAGGTGACTGTCTGTGTGGAGTTTGCACATTCTCCCCGTGTCTGCGTGGGTTTCCTCCGGGTGCTCCGGTTTCCTCCCACAGTCCAAAGATGTGCGGGTTAGGTTGATTTGGCTATGATAAATTGACCCTTAGTGTTAGGGGGGATTAAATACGTGAGGTTACAGGGAATAGGGTGGGATATGTGTCGGTGCAGGCTTGATGGGCCGAAATGGCCTCTATCTGTACTGTGGGGATTCTGTGATTTAATTAATTAACTGAATTTAAATTTCCCCAGCTGCCGTGGTGGGATTTGAACTCATGTCTCTGGATCATTAGTCCAGGCCTACTGGATTAACCCAATCTTTCTTTCCCTCTCTTTATTTCTCTTTCTGTACCTGATGTGACGTTGAATTCACCCACTCTAATTCTCCCTCCTTCGCGTTGTTTATTTTTCAATCCTTCAGTCTGATTGGCTAAGCAGGTACACAGTTGCTTGCCCTGTTCACTCAGATCCCAGATGGCCAGTTTCTACTCGCTGCGCCGCTGTCAGCGCGCACTTGCAGCAACGTGCCGAGCAAAAAGATATCATGGCGATTAAACGGGCAAGGGCAAGTGTAACTAACAGCGGACACCATTAGATGGCTTGCTGCAGCGAAATAAAGCCTGTTATATCTCAAGGTAATTACTGCGCCCTTAATGTGCAGCCTTTCTGTTTGTTAAAGTGTTATTTAGACCCACTTGTGCCTCAGTAGTCAGTGATTATTCAACAGGTATCACATTCTGCATGCGTGTGTTTCGGTGCCACCCATAATTATCAATGCGTACTACTCTTAATTTATTTTGTCGTGATTATATAAATGGCATGAGTCACGCAACTCGGGTCGCCATCTCTGGTTGGACGGATTCCTGGAGCTTTTATCACGTGACCTCCTGCCTCCAACCGCTCTTTTTTCCCCGTCTCCCAATATTTTTGCAACTAATAATCGAAAGTGTTTTAAAGAAAATGGAAAAAAAAATCACCATTTTCTTTCAAGCCCCGTTGATTTTTCTCCCGGGTTTTCTCACAGCAGCATCCAGGAGATTAAATTCCTGGAGACTCCAGGATATCCTGGAAAATTGGAAACCCAACACACAACTCTGCCTCTCAGTACATGGTTGGGTACGGATGCCAGTCTTGTCTTGCCTTCACAGAATCACAGAATCCCCACAGTGCAGATAGAGGCCATTTCGGCCCATCGAGCCTGCACCGACACATATCCCACCCTATCCCCGTAACCCCATGTATTTAATCCCCCCTAACACTAAGGGTCTGTCTTGTTTCCCTCACTCAATTCTTCACCCCAACCCCCTCCCCACTAGTATTTGTTTAGTGCCAATTCACAACTTTGTTGTTTAATCGGACTTTGGAGGAGTTCCTTGACGTGGCCTGGGACATTGAAAGTGCCACTGGTGCTTTAGTGACTGAATAAGCCCAATCCAGTTTTTAATGACTGGGGATTTGACGATTTAGTTACTGGAACATTTGGGGATCACATGACAGAATTCCATCCACTTATAATTCCATCCAATGTACCTTTCCGAAGGGAACTGGATATATGCATGAAAAGGAATAATTTGCAGCTCTGTGGGAATAGAGCAGGAGAGTGGGACTAATTGGAAAGCTCACTCAAAGAGCCGGCACAGGCATGATGGGCCGAATAGCCTCCTTCTGTGCTGTATAATTCTATGACTTGTCACAGAGTTATCACCCTCAGGAAGAAACGTGTGCAACATGTGGTGAGGGTGGGATTACTACGGTTCTTTAAAGGGGAATTTGACAAGTTCCTGAGGACATTGCCAGTTACAGTGAGTTAGTGGTTAATTTAGATTGTGATGTGTTGGGAGCAACAGTGATCTCCCGGAGCCTCAGGGAGTTGGAGAGCAATTGGCCAGAGGTTTTTCCTGAATTGAAAACGTTTCTTTGTCTGTTCCCAGAGATAGCGTTACTGGCAGGTGGGACGGCAGCGTGCGAGGTTATACTGAATACTGGATGGGGCGAGCTTGATGGGCCTGATAGTCTTTATCTACTGATAGTCTTTTTGTACCTTTGTTTGTGCAGACTGGGGACTGACTCTGGGCCCTGCCTGATGTGTGGCTCAGAGAGTTCACCCAGTCAGTGACTGAGCCCAGGGACAATCCCCATTCTCCAATCCCCCATCGGAGAACTCATCTCTTCCCCTTTATGCCCCTTGCACAAATCAGGAGAAACACAGTAAGTTTGTTCATTTTCATTCCAGCTTTATTTCCAGATGTTAAATTGTTCACATTTCAGTCATTGAAACAACGTGACTTGCAATAGACGAAACATCACGGACAGGAAATGACACTCTGGTCCATCCAGCCTGTCCCACACAACTGTGATGCCTTGTCCATTGCAATATATAGACTCCCCACCCCACCCAAGACCATGTGATCTCCTGGGAGAGGCGAAAAACCAGACATAAAAACCCAGGCCAATTTGGGAAAAAAATCTGGGAAATTCCTCTCCGACCCCCTTAGGCGATCGAAACTAGTCCAGGAGATCACTCTGGTCCTGATAAGTCTATGCATTCTAAGACAATTGCTTTTCCACTTCGACTCTGCTGACATCAGCTGAACACAGGCCTCGGAGCCTGGCCTCCAACGATCTCCAGTCCAGCTCTGTACCAGCAGCCACAACCCCCACATTCAGCGATGACTTGAAACCGGTCGGCGGGTTGTCTAGAGGTCCCACTTTTGCGTTGTTCCAGCTTGAACGAAAACTAGCACCAACATTTTCTTTAAAGTTCTAACTGTGAAACGCTTTAATTTGCTGGGAGCTGATGCCATTCCTTTAGGCTGTGGCATGCTCAGTGGATTGGAATTGAGTTACTGAGCCAGCAATGATTGGATGAAACATCAGCTCCGAAACATTGACGGGCCGAATGGGGGAATGTCGATCTAATTATCGGGATTCATCGGCACAATTTGCCTGAGGAAAATCTCTTAAGGCATAACCTCCCTTTTAAGACATTTTGCTGGATGTCCTAACTTTGGAGAGCACACCCACAGGATTTTCCCCTCCCTCCCCGGCTCCCGTGCAGTGTTAACTTTTACACACCCCAGAACTCAGTTTGTTGACACCCAAATACAACCCAGAACGAGGAAAAGAAACCAAACACTCCCCACAAGACCCAAGAGACAACCAGGTGGGTGGAAAATGCCGAGTCACTTGAAGAATGAAGAGGAGCTTCCAAGGGAGCAGCTGACAAGGGAGCTAACCTTCATTCGGGCATTCTGCACACACTGCTGGTGACTAACCAAGTAGTACTGAGGACAAGGAGGGTGGAGGTACTTGTATGGCAACAGAGGCTAAAGTGACCAGGACAGACACAATAAAGTGTGCATTTCCCATGAGTGCCGCACTGCTGGTATACCCTAATCTGATGGGCATTCCATCTCAACAACCAGGCCATCAATCAGAAGCTGGCAGGATCCAAATCCAGATCCTGACGGTTCAGCTTACTGCTTGGATCTGGCGCTGGCGCCCGTGAATAACACTCACTTTGATCTATTTGTTCTGGGACCTTCCAAAATTCTATAGATTCTGGAACAGTTCCTGCAGATTGGAGGGTGGCAAATGTAACCCCACTATTTAAAAAAGGAGGGAGGGACAAAACAGGGAACCACAGACCGGTTAGCCTAACATCAGTAGTAGGGAAAATGCTAGAGTCTATTATAAAGGACGTGATAGCAGGACACTTAGAAAATATCAACGGGATTAGACAAAGTCAACATGGATTTATGAAAGGGAAATCGTGTTTGACAAACCTACTGGAGTTTTTTGAGGATGTAACTGGTGGAATAGATAAGGGAGAACCAGTGGATGTGGTGTATTTGGATTTTCAGAAGGCCTTTGATAAAGTCTCACATAAGAGGTTAGTGTTCAAAATTAAAGCGCATGGGATTGGGGTAATATACTGGCATGGATTGAAAATTGGTTAACAGACAGGAAACAGAGAGTAGGAATAAATGGGTCTTTTTTGGGGTGGCAGGCGGTGACTAGTGGGGTACCACAGGGATCAGTGCGTGGGCCCCAGCTATTCACAATATATATCAATGATTTGGATGAGGGTACCAAATATAATATTTCCAAGATTGCTGACGACACGAAACTAGGTGGAATTGTGAGTTGTGAGGAGGATGCAAAGAGGCCTCAAGGCGATTTAGACAAGTTGAGTGAGTGGGCAAATACATGGCAGATGCAGTACAACGTGGATAAATGTGAAGTTAGCCACTTCGGTAGGAAAAACAGAAAGGTAGAGTATTATTTAAATGGTGATAGATTGGGAAATGCTGATGTACAAAGGGACCTGGGTGTCCTTGTGCACCAGTCACTGAAAGCAAACATGCAGATGCAGCAAGCAGTTAGGAAGGCAAATGGTATGTTGGCCTTCATTGCAAGAGGATTTGAGTACAGGAGCAAGGATGTCTTACTACAGTTATACAGGGCCTTGGTGAGATCACACCGAGAGTACTGTGTGCAGTTTTGGTCTACTTACCTAAGAAAGGATATACTTGCCATAGAAGGAGTGCAGCGAAGGTTCACCAGACTGATTCCTGGGATGGCAGGACTGTCGAATGAGGAGAGATTGGGTCGACTAGGCCTGTATTCACTAGAGTTTAGAAGAATGAGAGGGGATCTCATTGAAGCGTATAAAATTCTGACAGGGCTAGACAGACTGGATGCAGGGAGGATGTTTCCCCTGGCTGGGGGGTCTAGAACGAGTGGTCACAGTCTCAGGATATGGGGTAGGACACTTAGGACTGAGATGAGGAGAAATTTCTTCACTCAGAGGGTGGTGAACCTGTGGAATTCTCTACCACAGAAGGCTGTGGAGGCCAAGTCACTGAATATATTTAAGAAGGAGATAGATAGATTTCTAGACACAAAAGGCATCAAGGTGTATGGGGAGAGAGCGGGAATATGGTATTGAGATAGAGGATCAGCCATGATCATATTGAATGGTGGAGCATGCTCGAAGGGCCGAATGGCCGACTCCTGCTCCTATTTTTCTATGTTTCTATGACCTGGAGTCTGTTCCCTTGCAGGATCCGCCCTTCTCACCCTGAGTACCAGTTGGACAGTGTCCAGCAGTGTGTGGAGGATGTCAGAATGAAAAATAAAGATAACCTAAATAAAGTAGGTTCGTCTTTACTCTTCAAATGACTTGGCATTCTCCCGTGGGCTCCTGAGGTCAAACTGTCAGTATTCAACTCCCGGGTGTCCGAGAAGCACGGTTTGTGAGGCAACTAAAGGGTTAACCAGAACCACCTTCTGCTGCAATTTTCTGTAGCATCCTGGAGACCAGGCAACCCTGAGCAACAGGATCTAGAAACAAAAGAACGAAAGACAGTCCAGCCTCCGCCCTGACTGCCTGAGGTCCTCGAGCAGATTGGTGATTGTCCAGTGATGCGAGCAAGTCGATCGATCTGGTAACCCCCCAAGTCCTGAAGATGATCTGGACTACCTCAGTGTGGATCAGCTACTAGTTAGGATGAACTACAGAGCGGCTGAGTGTGCCGACTGTTGTGTTGTCAACCTCGGCCAAAGGTGGCACCAAGAGTGTCACCCCATCGATCAAACACCAATGGGAAGCAACACGTCATCTTGACAGAGGGACCCAGGAAAGAGACATTACGATCAGGAAAAGACTCTCTGGTCCATCCAGCCTGTCCTACACAACTGTGATGCCTTGTCCATTGCAATATATAGACCCCCCACCCCACCCAAGACCATGTGATCTCCTGGGAGAGGCGAAAAACCAGACATAAAAACCCAGGCCAATTTGGGAAAAAAATCTGGGAAATTCCTCTCCGACCCCCTTAGGCGATCGAAACTAGTCCAGGAGATCATTCTGGCCCTGATAAGTCTATGCATTCTAAGACAATTGCTTTTCCACTTCTACTCTGCTGACATCAACTGAACACAGGACTCAGAGCCTGGTCTCCAACGATCTTCAGTCCAGCTCTGTACCAGCAGCCACAATCCCAACATTCAGCGATGACTTGAAACTGGTCAGCAGGTTGTCATAGAGTCATAACGGCACAGAAGGAGGCCATTCGGCCCATCGAGTCCATGCCGGATCTCTGCAGAGCAATCGAGTCAGACCCATTCCCCTGCTCTATCCCCGTAGCCCTGCAAGTTTATTTCCTTCAAGTGCCTATCCAGTCTCCCCTTGATAACATTGAGTGTCTCCACTTCCACCACTTCCGTCGGCAGCGAGTTCCAGGTCCTCACCACTTGCTGCGTTAAAAAGTTTTCCCTCACATCCCCCCTGTATCTCTCACCCAAAACCTTAAATCTGTGTCCCCTAGTCCTTGTACCATCAACTAGTGGGAACAGCCTTTCCCCGTCTAGCCTATCCAAACCCGACACATTAACTCCCAGGTCCCTCTGTCCCTGCACACTCTTTAAAACTGTGCCATTAAGTGTATATTGCCTCTCCCTGTTCCTTCTGCCAAAATGCATCACCTCACACTTCTCTGTATTAAATTCCATCTGCCACTTGTCTGCCCATTCTGCTAGCCTTTCTATGTCCTGTTGCAGTCGCTTGGTATCATCATCACTGTTTGCCACACCCCCAAGTTTGGTGTCATCAGCAAATTTAGAAATTCTACTTTGTATTCCAATATCCAGGTCATTTATATATATATCAAAAAAAGCAGTGGCCCCAGCACTGACCCTTGGGGAAGACCACTGTCTACCATCCTCCAGTCTGAAAAACAGCCATTTACCACAACTCGCTGTTTTCTGTCCTTAAGCCAATTCCTTATCCAAGCCGCCACTGACCCACCTATTCCGTGAGCCTCAATTTTGTTAACCAGCCTTCTATGTGGTACTTTGTCAAACGCCTTCCTAAAATCCATGTAGACAACATCCATTGCATTCCCTTTATCAACCCTCTCTGTTACTTCATCAAAAAATTTAATTAGATTAGTGTCTAGAGTTCCCACTTTTGTGTCATTCCAGCTTGAACGAAAACTGTCCCCAATCTTTTTTTTAAATGCTAACTCTGACACCCTTAATTTGCTGGGAGCTGATGTCATTCCTTTCGGCTGTGGTGTGCTCAGTCGATTCGAATTTCATTACTGAGACAGCAATAATTGTATGAAACATCAGCTCCTAAACATTGACGGGCCGAATGGGGTGGAATGTGGATCTAATTATCGGGATCCATCGGCACAATTTGCCTGGGGAAAATCTCTTAAGACATGACCTCCCTTTTAAGACATTTCGTTTGACGTCCTAGCTTTGGTGGGCACACCCAAATGTGTTTCCCCTTGACAGAGGGACCCAGGAAGGAGTCCCACCCTTTTTGTTGGCCTACTGTCGTATTGTCTGTCTGGAGACACTTCGGGCTGGATTTTGTGAATGGAGGCGAGTTGGAGGCGGGACTGCTGCTTGTCGTGTCAATGTCCCACCTCTATCCTCGCCTGACCATTCAGAGGGATTTTCCCCTGATTGAGCTTGTTAAGCCCGCCCTGCGGGCTCAGCAGTCCAATCAGGGAACAAGTCACTGACAGATCACGTCAACGTCAGACGTGTTATCTGTCAAGACATCTTGAAAGAAGAAATGACAGCGTTTGACAGCTCTGTGAAGCTGTCAAACACTGACATTCTCTTTAGTTTGATGAGTCTTCTGTGGTGAGGACTCAACAAACATTGCAAATTAGTAAATTTAAGATGTCTGATGGATCGGAGGGTCCATCAGCCATTACCTGAAATTGACAAGGTGGATGTCCGCTCTCCCGATCCACCGTGGCTAAAGGCTATAGAAGGAAAAAAGGTAAGTGAACACTTTTTTAAACTAATCACTCACCTTGCGTACTTACCACTCCACACTTGCACCCATCACTCAACTCTACACCTTACTTCCACAGGTGCCTCCGACCACCGCAGACCTCCTCCACGTCTCCTCCAACCCGGCAGGGTTCTCCGAGGTTGGGAAGCCTTCACCTGTAAAGGTAAAATGGCACTAATCCTTTTTTCTGCCTGTTAACTACCTGAAGCAACACATCTTCCCGCCTCCTGGCAAGTGGGCACAGAGGCGGGATGGGGGCGGGTTTGCCATCCGCCCCCAATTTCTCCGATTTTACGGGCTGTCCCGCCTCCATGCCCGCCTCCTCGGGGCTTGGAAAATCCAGCCCATTGACTTACCCAGCACTGACTCTGAAAGTGGAAAATGTCCGATTATACAGTTCACACCCCAAGCCTGTTGAAATGGCAAGTGAACTGATTGGCCCAGAAGCCCATTCATCCTGAATGTGGCTCTCACCCATATGTTGAAGAATTAGCTGGAGAGCCTGATGGCTGTAGCACCAACCCCTGGAGAACACTGTGCTCCCAGAACCACCAGCTCTTGTTCAGATGCTGCGACAAAGGGAGACCTGTGTAAGCATTACTGGCGGAGTGATAGTCATCTAGAAGGCTCAGCTCGAGAAATATCTCCAACAGTTGAGCCTTCTGGATGACTATCACTCGCTCTCGGTGTGGATGGTAGAAGACCATGATGTCACCTGCCAGAATACCCACCAGTAAATGGTTCCTCTGATGGTTAAACCAAACCACGTTGTGCAAAACATGGAAGCTGAAGATGCAAATACAGAGGATACTCACTAATTCTGGTCTCCTGGACCAGATTGATCCACTTCCTCAGGGAAGTACTGGAAATGGCCCACCCACCCAACTCTATGGTGGGCTATACAGGCATGATCACTGCTTGGGGAGGTGTAGTTGGACAGGGTCTCAAAGGTTACTTGTTGCGAGCTCCCTGTATTCCAGGTCCTAATCTGGAATGATGGGCCAGCATGGTACAAAGGACATTGCGGTCCGGATAAAGCCTTGGAAAGGCTGGTGGTGGTGAGTGGATTGGTGGTGGTGAGTGGAAGGGGCCTATAGATGGGGTGGGCTAAGCTACAAAGTGAGCAGTGTCCCCCACCCTTGTGGGCCAATTCAGGAGTAGCCGAAGGTTCTGCTGCAGCAGCTCCTCCACTTCATAGAATCATAGAAAGTTACAGCACGGAAGGAGGCCATTTCAGCCCATCGTGCAAACCGTCTGGCTTGTAGAGGTCCAACCTCCCCCAGAAACGGTTCCAATTCCTCAGGAATCTAAAGCCCTCCCTCCTACATCATCTCTCCAGCCACGCATTCATCTGCTCTATCTTCCTATTTCTGAACTCACTGGCACGTGGCACTGGTAGTAATCCAGAGATTACTACCTTTGAGGTCCTGCTTTTTAACCTCTTTCCAAGCTCCCTAAACTCTGCCTCCAGGACCTCATCCCTCTTCCTAATTATGTCGTTGGTACCGATATGGACCACGACCTCTGGCTGTTCACCCTCCCTCCTCAGAATGCCCTGCAGCCATTCAGTGACATCCTTGACCCTGGAACCAGGGAGGCAACATACCATCCTGGAGTCACGTCTGCGGCTGCAGAATCGTCTGTCTGCTCCCCTAACTATTGAATCCCCTATCACTATTGCTCTCCCTCTCCTCTTCACCCCCGCCTGTGCAGCTGAGCCTTCCATGGTGCTGTAGACTTGGCTCTGGCTGCACTCTCCAGTGGAACCATGGCCCTCACCAGTACTCAACACTGAATACTGGTTGGTGAGCAAGATGGGCTCAGGGGACTCCTGTACTACCTGCCTGGTCCTCCTCTTCTGTCTGACGGTCACCCATTCCCTCTCTGCCTGCACACTCTTAAGCTGCGGGGTGACCACCTCCCGAAACGTGCTATCCACGTAGCTCTCAGCCTCGTGGATGCACAGCAGTGACTGCAGCCGCCGCTCAAGCTCCGTAACCCGGTGCTCGAGCTGCGGTAGCTGGCGACACTTCCCGCACATGTGGTCGTCCAAACCATGGGAGATGTCCAGGACATCCCACATGGTACAGGATGTGCATTCCCCGGGTGAGCTGCCCTGCCATACCTTTAATTAACCTCTAATTTACTAAACTAGCTGGAATAAACTTAAAAACTTTAAGAAAGCCAAGTAAAAACACTTCCCAGATACTCACCAATCAGCTTCCTCCCCTTGTGCCGACGTCACTTTTGACTTCTGACGTCACTCTTTGAAAATTCTGCCGGTGCTGTGTTGGTACCGCCGCCGCCTCACCGCTCCTCCCAGATCCGCTCTGCCGCCGCTGCTGCTGGTTTGGGGCCTACCTGCGCCTCAGGCTCTCTTTATACCGCCGCCGCCTCGCCGCTCATAGAATCATAGAAAGTTACAGCACGGAGGGAGGACATTTCGGCCCATCATGTCCGCGCCGGCCAACAAAGAGCTATCCAGCCTAGTTTTGAATCCAACTTGACACATTGCCCTGGATCCCATGGGCTTTTAACTTCGTGACCAGTCTGCCATGAGGAACCTTATCAAAAGCCTTGCTAAAGTCCATATACACTACATCAAACACACTACCCTCATCTACCCTCCTTGTTGCCTCCTCAAATAATTCAATTAATTTTGTCAGACACGACCTTCCCTTAACAAATCCGTGCTGACTATCCTGGATTAATCCGTGTCTTTCTAAATGAAGATTTATCCTGTCCTTCAGAATTCTTTCCAATAATTTTCCCACCACTGAGGTTAGGCTGACTGGCCTGTAATTCCTCGGTCTATCCTTTTCTCCCTTTTTAAACAAGGGTACCACATTAGCAGTCCTCCAGTCTTCCGGCACCACACCTGAAGCCAGAGAGGATTGAAAAATGATGGTCAGGGCCTCTGCTATTTCCTCTTTTGCTTCGCTTAACAGCCTGGAATACATTTCATCCGGGCCTGTGGATTTATCCACTTTTAAAGCTGCTAAACCCCTTAATACTTCCTCTCTCACTATGTTTATTTCATCTAATATTTCACACTCCTCCCCCCCGATAAAAATGTCTGCTTCGCCCCTCTCCTTTGTGAAAACAGACGCAAAGTATTCATTAAGAACCCTACCGACGTCTCCCGCCTCCAAAAACAGATTACCCTCATGATTTCTAATAGGCCCTACCCTTTCTTTAGTTATCCTCTTACTCTTAATATATTTATAAAACATCTTTGAGTTTTCCTTGATTTTACTTGCCAAGAATTTTTCATGCTCTCTCTTTGCTTTCCTAATATCATTTTTAATTGCACAACTGCACTTTTTGTACTCCTCTAAAGATTCTGGAGTATTTAGCCTCGCTAGCGTTCATACGCCTCCCTTTTTTTCTTTATCCTACCTTGCATGTCTCTAGACATCCAGGGGGCTCGAGATTTGTTAGTCCCACCTTTTTTCTTTAAGGGCACATGTTTGGTCTGAACCCTCCGGATCTCGTCCTTAAAGCCTCCCACTGCTCTGACACTGATTTACCTTCAAGTAGCTGTTTCCAGTCCACTATGGCTAAATCCCCTCTGAGCTTAGCAAAATTTGCTTTTCCCCAATTTAGAATTTTTATCCCTGGTCTATCCTTGTCCTTTTCCAAAATTACCTTAAATCTAACAGAATTATGGTCACTAGCACCAAAATGCTCCCCCACTGATACGCCTTCTACATGCCCAGCTTCATTCCCTAAAACTAAGTCCAGAACCGCCCCCTCCCTTGTTGGGTTTGCTATATACTGGCTAAAAAAGTTCTCCTGGATGCATTTCAGGAATTACGCACCTTCTACAACCTTCTCACTAATTTTATCCCAGTTAATATTGGGGTCGTTGAAATCCCCTACTATTACTGCCCTATAGTTTTTGCACTTCTCAGAAATTTGTCTCCATATTTGTTCTTCTATTTCCCTCTCACTGTTTGGGGGTCTATAGTACAGTCCCAGCCGCGTGATCGCCCATTTTTTGTTTTACAATTCGACCCAAAGGGCCTCGTTTGATGAACCCTCCAACATATCATCCTTCCTCACAGCTGTAATAAATAGTTTCTTCAATCTATACCGTGACCCCCCCTCTCTATCCCGTCTGAAAATCCTGTAACCAGGAATGTTGAGCTGCCATACCTACCCCTCTTTCAGCCACGTCTCTGTAATAGCTATAATATCATAGTCCCAAGTATCTACCTGTGCCCTCAGCTCATCTGCCTTGTTCGCTATACTCCTTGCATTGAAGTATATACCATTTAGTACAGGCAAACCTCCTTATTGACTACTATCTAGCCCTTGATTCCTCTGTCCTTCCAATTTACTTTCTCTGTTTTTGTTTTCCAATTCCAGTTTTTCTTCCCTCCCTATTGACTCTGTACTTTGGCTCCCATCCCCCTGCCAAGCTGGTTTAAACCCTCCCCAACAGCACCAGCAAACCCTCCTGTGAGGATATTGGTCCCGTTCCCATTGAGGTGCAAACCGTGTGGCTTGTAGAGGTCCTATCTCCCCCAGAAACGGTTCCAATTCCTCAGGAATCTAAAGCCCTCGCTCCTACACCATCTCTCTAGCCACGCATTCATCTGCTCTATCTTCCTATTTCTGGACTCACTAGCACGTGGCACTGGTAATAATCCAGAGATTACTACCTTTGAGGTCCTGCTTTTTAACCTCTTTCCAAGCTCCCTAAACTCTGCCTGCAGGACCTCATCCCTCTTCCTACCTATGTCGTTGGTACCGATATGGACCACGACCTCGGGCTGTTCACCCTCCCGCCTCAGAATGCCCTGCAGCCGTTCAGTGACATCCTTGACCCTGGAACCAGGGAGGCAACATACCATCCTGGAGTCACGTCTGCGGCCGCAGAATCGTCTGTCTGCTCCCCTAACTATTGAATCCACAACACTATTGCTCTCCCTCTCCTCTCCCCACGCCTGTGCAGCTGAGCCTTCCATGTTGCTGTGGACTTGGCTCTGGCTGCACTCCCCAGAGGAACCATAGACCTCACCAGTACTCAGCACCGAATACAGGTTGGTGAGCAAGATGGGCTCAGGGGTCTCCTGCACTACCTGCCTGGTCCTCCTCTTCTGTCTGACGGTCACCCATTCCCTCTCTGCCTGCACATTCTTAAGCTGCGGGGTGACCAGTTCCCGAAACGTGCTATCCACGTAGCTCTCAGCCTCGCGGATGCACAGCAGTGACTGCAGCCGCCGCTCAAGCTCCGTAACCCGGTGCTCGAGCTGCTGTAGCTGGCGACACTTCCCGCACATGTGGTCGTCCAGACCATGGGAGGTGTCCAGGACTTCCCACATGGCACAGGATGTGCATTCCCCGGGTGAGCTGCCCTGCCATACCTCTAATTAACCTCTAATTTACTAAACTAGCTGGAATAAACTTAAAAACTTTAGAAAGCCAAGTAAAAACACTTCCCAGATACTCACCAATCAGCTCCCTTCCCTTGTGCCGACGTCATTTCTGACTTCTGACGTCAGTCTTTGAAAATTCTGCCGGTGCTGTGTTGGTACCGCCGCCGCCTCGCCGCTCCTCCCAGGTCCGCTCTGCCGTCGCTGCTGCTGCTGCTGTGGGCCCTACCTGCGCCTTAGGCTCTCTTTACACCATTGCTGCCGCCTCACCGCTCCTCCCAGGTATCCGCTCTGCCGTCGCTGCTGCTGCTGGTTTGGGGCCTACCTGCGCCTCAGGCTCTCTTTATATCGCCGCTGCCGCCTCACCACTCATAGAATCATAGAAAGTTACAGCACGGAAGGAGGACATTTCGGCCCATCATGTCCGCGCCGGCCAACAAAGAGCTATCCAGCCTAGTTTTGAATCCAACTTGACACTTTGCCCTGGATCCCATGGGCTTTTAACTTCATGACTAGTCTGCCATGAGGAACCTTATCAAAAGCCTTGCTAAAGTCCATATACACTACATCAAACACACTACCCTCATCTACCCTCCTTGTTGCCTCCTCAAATAATTCAATTAATTTTGTCAGACACGACCTTCCCTTAACAAATCCGTGCTGACTATCCTTGATTAATCCGTGTCTTTCTAAATGAAGATTTATCCTGTCCTTCAGAATTCTTTCCAATAATTTTCCCACCACTGAGGTTAGGCTGACTGGCCTGTAATTCCTCGGTCTATCCTTTTCTCCCTTTTTAAACAAGGGTACCACATTAGCAGTCCTCCAGTCTTCCGGCACCACACCTGAAGCCAGAGAGGATTGAAAAATGATGGTCAGGGCCTCTGCTATTTCCTCTTTTGCTTCGCTTAACAGCCTGGGATACATTTCATCCGGGCCTGTGGATTTATCCACTTTTAAAGCTGCTAAACCCCTTAATATTTCCTCACTCACTATGTTTATTTCATCTAATATTTCACACACCTCCCCCCCGATAAAAATGTCTGCTTCGCCCCTCTCCTTTGTGAAAACAGACGCAATGTATTCATTAAGAACCCTACCGACGTCTCCTGCCTCCACACACAGATTACCCTCATGATTTCTAATAGGCCCTACCCTTTCTTTAGTTATCCTCTTACTCTTAATATATTTATAAAACATCTTTGAGTTTTCCTCGATTTTACTTGCCAAGAATTTTTCATGCTCTCTCTTTGCTTTCCTAATATCATTTTTAATTGCACCACTGCACTTTTTGTACTCCTCTAAAGATTCTGGTGTATTTAGCCCTCGCTAGCGTTCATACGCCTCCCTTTTTTTCTTTATTCTACCGTGCATGTCTCTGGACATCCAGGGGGCTCTAGATTTGTTAGTCCCACCTTTTTTCTTTAAGGGCTCATGTTTGGTCTGAACCCTCCGGATCTCGTCCTTGAATGCCTCCCACTGCTCTGACACTGATTTACCTTCAAGTAGCTGTTTCCAGTCAACTATGGCTAAATCCCCTCTGAGCTTAGCAAAATTTGCTTTTCCCCAATTTAGAATTTTTATTCCTGGTCTATGTTTGTCCTTTTCCAAAATTACCTTAAATCTAACTGAATTATGGTCACTAGCACCAAAATGCTCCCCCACTGATACGCCTTCTACCTGCCCAGCTTCATTCCCTAAAACTAAGTCCAGAACCGCCCCCTCCCTTGTTGGGTTTGCTATATACTGGCTAAAAAAGTTCTCCTGGATGCATTTCAGGAATTACGCACCTTCTACAACCTTCTCACTAATTTTATCCCAGTTAATATTGGGGTCGTTGAAATCCCCTACTATTACTGCCCTATAGTTTTTGCACTTCTCAGAAATTTGTCTACATATTTGTTCTTCTATTTCCCTCTCACTGTTTGGGGGTCTATAGTACAGTCCCAGCCGCGCGATCGCCCATTTTTTGTTTTACAATTCGACCCAAAGGGCCTCGTTTGATGAACCCTCCAACATATCATCCTTCCTCACAGCTGTAATAAATAGTTTCTTTAATCTATACCGTGACCCCCCCTCTCTATCCCGTCTGAAAATCCTGTAACCAGGAATGTTGAGCTGCCATACCTACCCCTCTTTCAGCCACGTCTCTGTAATAGCTATAATATCATAGTCCCAAGTATCTACCTGTGCCCTCAGCTCATCTGCCTTGTTCGCTATACTCCTTGCATTGAAGTATATACCATTTAGTACAGGCAAACCTCCTTATTGACTACTATCTAGCCCTTGATTCCTCTGTCCTTCCAATTTACTTTCTCTGTTTTTGTTTTCCAATTCCAGTTTTTCTTCCCTCCCTATTGACTCTGTACTTTGGCTCCCATCCCCCTGCCAAGCGAGTTTAAACCCTCCCCAACAGCACCAGCAAACCCTCCTGTGAGGATATTGGTCCCGTTCCCATTGCGTTGCAAACAGTGTGGCTTGTAGAGGTCCTATCTCCCCCAGAAACGGTTCCAATTCCTCAGGAATCTAAAGCCCTCGCTCCTACACCATCTCTCTAGCCACGCATTCATCTGCTCTATCTTCCTATTTCTGAACTCACTAGCACGTGGCACTGGTAGTAATCCAGAGATTACTACCTTTGAGGTCCTGCTTTTTAACCTCTTTCCAAGCTCCCTAAACTCTGCCTGCAGGACCTCATCCCTCTTCCTACCTATGTCGTTGGTACCGATATGGACCACGACCTCGGGCTGTTCACCCTCCCGCCTCAGAATGCCCTGCAGCCGTTCAGTGACATCCTTGACCCTGGAACCAGGGAGGCAACATACCATCCTGGAGTCACGTCTGCGGCCGCAGAATCGTCTGTCTGCTCCCCTAACTATTGAATCCACAACACTATTGCTCTCCCTCTCCTCTCCCCACGCCTGTGCAGCTGAGCCTTCCATGTTGCTGTGGACTTGGCTCTGGCTGCACTCCCCAGAGGAACCATAGACCTCACCAGTACTCAGCACCGAATACAGGTTGGTGAGCAAGATGGGCTCAGGGGTCTCCTGCACTACCTGCCTGGTCCTCCTCTTCTGTCTGACGGTCACCCATTCCCTCTCTGCCTGCACATTCTTAAGCTGCGGGGTGACCAGTTCCCGAAACGTGCTATCCACGTAGCTCTCAGCCTCGCGGATGCACAGCAGTGACTGCAGCCGCCGCTCAAGCTCCGTAACCCGGTGCTCGAGCTGCTGTAGCTGGCGACACTTCCCGCACATGTGGTCGTCCAGACCATGGGAGGTGTCCAGGACTTCCCACATGGCACAGGATGTGCATTCCCCGGGTGAGCTGCCCTGCCATACCTCTAATTAACCTCTAATTTACTAAACTAGCTGGAATAAACTTAAAAACTTTAGAAAGCCAAGTAAAAACACTTCCCAGATACTCACCAATCAGCTCCCTTCCCTTGTGCCGACGTCATTTCTGACTTCTGACGTCAGTCTTTGAAAATTCTGCCGGTGCTGTGTTGGTACCGCCGCCGCCTCGCCGCTCCTCCCAGGTCCGCTCTGCCGTCGCTGCTGCTGCTGCTGTGGGCCCTACCTGCGCCTTAGGCTCTCTTTACACCATTGCTGCCGCCTCACCGCTCCTCCCAGGTATCCGCTCTGCCGTCGCTGCTGCTGCTGGTTTGGGGCCTACCTGCGCCTCAGGCTCTCTTTATATCGCCGCTGCCGCCTCACCACTCATAGAATCATAGAAAGTTACAGCACGGAAGGAGGACATTTCGGCCCATCATGTCCGCGCCGGCCAACAAAGAGCTATCCAGCCTAGTTTTGAATCCAACTTGACACTTTGCCCTGGATCCCATGGGCTTTTAACTTCATGACTAGTCTGCCATGAGGAACCTTATCAAAAGCCTTGCTAAAGTCCATATACACTACATCAAACACACTACCCTCATCTACCCTCCTTGTTGCCTCCTCAAATAATTCAATTAATTTTGTCAGACACGACCTTCCCTTAACAAATCCGTGCTGACTATCCTTGATTAATCCGTGTCTTTCTAAATGAAGATTTATCCTGTCCTTCAGAATTCTTTCCAATAATTTTCCCGCCACTGAGGTTAGGCTGACTGGCCTGTAATTCCTCGGTCTATCCTTTTCTCCCTTTTTAAACAAGGGTACCACATTAGCAGTCCTCCAGTCTTCCGGCACCACACCTGAAGCCAGAGAGGATTGAAAAATGATGGTCAGGGCCTCTGCTATTTCCTCTTTTGCTTCGCTTAACAGCCTGGGATACATTTCATCCGGGCCTGTGGATTTATCCACTTTTAAAGCTGCTAAACCCCTTAATATTTCCTCACTCACTATGTTTATTTCATCTAATATTTCACACACCTCCCCCCCGATAAAAATGTCTGCTTCGCCCCTCTCCTTTGTGAAAACAGACGCAATGTATTCATTAAGAACCCTACCGACGTCTCCTGCCTCCACACACAGATTACCCTCATGATTTCTAATAGGCCCTACCCTTTCTTTAGTTATCCTCTTACTCTTAATATATTTATAAAACATCTTTGAGTTTTCCTCGATTTTACTTGCCAAGAATTTTTCATGCTCTCTCTTTGCTTTCCTAATATCATTTTTAATTGCACCACTGCACTTTTTGTACTCCTCTAAAGATTCTGGTGTATTTAGCCCTCGCTAGCGTTCATACGCCTCCCTTTTTTTCTTTATTCTACCGTGCATGTCTCTGGACATCCAGGGGGCTCTAGATTTGTTAGTCCCACCTTTTTTCTTTAAGGGCTCATGTTTGGTCTGAACCCTCCGGATCTCGTCCTTGAATGCCTCCCACTGCTCTGACACTGATTTACCTTCAAGTAGCTGTTTCCAGTCAACTATGGCTAAATCCCCTCTGAGCTTAGCAAAATTTGCTTTTCCCCAATTTAGAATTTTTATTCCTGGTCTATGTTTGTCCTTTTCCAAAATTACCTTAAATCTAACTGAATTATGGTCACTAGCACCAAAATGCTCCCCCACTGATACGCCTTCTACCTGCCCAGCTTCATTCCCTAAAACTAAGTCCAGAACCGCCCCCTCCCTTGTTGGGTTTGCTATA
This sequence comes from Squalus acanthias, assembly GCA_030390025.1. NCBI lineage: Eukaryota > Metazoa > Chordata > Chondrichthyes > Squaliformes > Squalidae > Squalus > Squalus acanthias. Next base: position 11,065,543 of record CM059434.1, on the reverse strand, counting down.
TACTGGCTAAAAAAGTTCTCCTGGATGCATTTCAGGAATTACGCACCTTCTACAACCTTCTCACTAATTTTATCCCAGTTAATATTGGGGTCGTTGAAATCCCCTACTATTACTGCCCTATAGTTTTTGCACTTCTCAGAAATTTGTCTACATATTTGTTCTTCTATTTCCCTCTCACTGTTTGGGGGTCTATAGTACAGTCCCAGCCGCGCGATCGCCCATTTTTTGTTTTACAATTCGACCCAAAGGGCCTCGTTTGATGAACCCTCCAACATATCATCCTTCCTCACAGCTGTAATAAATAGTTTCTTTAATCTATACCGTGACCCCCCCTCTCTATCCCGTCTGAAAATCCTGTAACCAGGAATGTTGAGCTGCCATACCTACCCCTCTTTCAGCCACGTCTCTGTAATAGCTATAATATCATAGTCCCAAGTATCTACCTGTGCCCTCAGCTCATCTGCCTTGTTCGCTATACTCCTTGCATTGAAGTATATACCATTTAGTACAGGCAAACCTCCTTATTGACTACTATCTAGCCCTTGATTCCTCTGTCCTTCCAATTTACTTTCTCTGTTTTTGTTTTCCAATTCCAGTTTTTCTTCCCTCCCTATTGACTCTGTACTTTGGCTCCCATCCCCCTGCCAAGCGAGTTTAAACCCTCCCCAACAGCACCAGCAAACCCTCCTGTGAGGATATTGGTCCCGTTCCCATTGCGTTGCAAACAGTGTGGCTTGTAGAGGTCCTATCTCCCCCAGAAACGGTTCCAATTCCTCAGGAATCTAAAGCCCTCGCTCCTACACCATCTCTCTAGCCACGCATTCATCTGCTCTATCTTCCTATTTCTGAACTCACTAGCACGTGGCACTGGTAGTAATCCAGAGATTACTACCTTTGAGGTCCTGCTTTTTAACCTCTTTCCAAGCTCCCTAAACTCTGCCTGCAGGACCTCATCCCTCTTCCTACCTATGTCGTTGGTACCGATATGGACCACGACCTCTGGCTGTTCACCCTCCCGCCTCAGAATGCCCTGCAGCCGTTCAGTGACATCCTTGACCCTGGAACCAGGGAGGCAACATACCATCCTGGAGTCACGTCTGCGGCCGCAGAATCGTCTGTCTGCTCCCCTAACTATTGAATCCCCTATCACTATTGCTCTCCCTCTCCTCTCCCCACGCCTGTGCAGCTGAGCCTTCCATGGTGCTGTGGACTTGGCTCTGGCTGCACTCCCCAGAGGAAACATAGACCTCACCAGTACTCAGCACCGAATACAGGTTGGTGAGCAAGATGGGCTCAGGGGTCTCCTGCACTACCTGCCTGGTCCTCCTCTTCTGTCTGACGGTCACCCATTCCCTCTCTGCCTGCACATTCTTAAGCTGCGGGGTGACCAGTTCCCGAAACGTGTTATCCACGTAGCTCTCAGCCTCGCGGATGCACAGCAGTGACTGCAGCCGCCGCTCAAGCTCCGTAACCCGGTGCTCGAGCTGCTGTAGCTGGCGACACTTCCCGCACATGTGGTCGTCCAGACCATGGGAGGTGTCCAGGACATCCCACATGGTACAGGATGTGCATTCCCCGGGTGAGCTGCCCTGCCATACCTCTAATTAACCTCTAATTTACTAAACTAGCTGGAATAAACTTAAAAACTTTAGAAAGCCAAGTAAAAACACTTCCCAGATACTCACCAATCAGCTCCCTTCCCTTGTGCCGACGTCACTTTTGACTTCTGACGTAACTCTTTGAAAATTCTGCCGGTGCTGTGTTGTTACCGCCGCCGCCTCGCCGCTCCTCCCAGGTCCGCTCTGCTGTCGCTGCTGCTGCTGCTGTGGGGCCTACCTGCACCTCAGGCTCTCTTTATACCATCGCCGCCGCCTCGCCGCTCCTCCCAGGTCCGCTCTGCCGTCGGTGCTGCTGCTGGTTTGGGGCCTACCTGCACCTCAGGCTCTCTTTATACCATCGCCGCCACCGCCTCGCCGCTCCTCCCAGGTCCGCTCTGCCGTCGGTGCTGCTGCTGGTGTGGGGCCTACCTGCACCTCAGGCTCTCTTTATACCATCGCCGCCGCCTCGCCACTCATAGAATCATAGAAAGTTACAGCACGGAAGGAGGACATTTCGGCCCATCATGTCCGCGCAGGCCAACAAAGAGCTATCCAGCCTAGTTTTGAATCCAACTTGACACTTTGCCCTGGGTCCCATGGGCTTTTAACTTCGTGACCAGTCTGCCATGAGGAACCTTATCAAAAGCCTTGCTAAAGTCCATATACACTACATCAAACACACTACCCTCATCTACCCTCCTTGTTACCTCCTCAAAAAATTCAATCAAGTTTGTCAGACACGACCTTCCCTTAACAAATCTGTGCTGACTATCCTTGATTAATCCGTGACTTTCTAAATGAAGATTTATCCAGTCTTTCAGAATTCTTTCCAATAATTTTCCCACCACTGAGGTTAGGCTGACTGGCCTGTAATTACTCGGTCTATCCTTTTCTCCCTTTTTAAACAAGGGTACCACATTAGCAGTCCTCCAGTCTTCCGGCACCACACCTGAAGCCAGAGAGGATTGAAAAATGATGGTCAGGGCCTCTGCTATTTCCTCTTTTGCTTCGCTTAACAGCCTGGGATACATTTCATCCGGGCCTGTGAATTTATCCACTTTTAAAGCTGCTAAACCCCTTCATACTTCCTCTCTCACTATGTTTATTTCATCTAATATTTCACACTCCTCCCCCCCGATAAAAATGTCTGCTTCGCCCCTCTCCTTTGTGAAAACAGACGCAAAGTATTCATTAAGAACCTACCGACGTCTCCCGCCTCCACACACAATTACCCTCATGATTTCTAATAGGCCCTACCCTATCTTTAGTTATCCTCTTACTCTTAATATATTTATAAAACATCTTTGAGTTTTCCTTGATTTTACTTGCCAAGAATTTTTCATGCTCTCTCTTTGCTTTCCTAATATAATTTTTAATTGCACCACTGCACTTTTTGTACTCCTCTCAAGATTCTGGAGTATTTAGCCCTCGCTAGCGTTCATACGTCTCCCTTTTTTTCTTTATTCTACCGTGCCTGTCTCTAGACATCCAGGGGGCTCTAGATTTGTTAGTCCCACCTTTTTTCTTTAAGGGCACATGTTTGGTCTGAACCCTTCGGATCTCGTCCTTGAATGCCTCCCACTGCTCTGACACTGATTTACCTTCAAGTAGCTGTTTCCAGTCCACTATGGCTAAATCCCCTCTGAGCTTAGCAAAATTTGCTTTTCCCCAATTTAGAATTTTTATTCCTGGTCTATCCTTGTCCTTTTCCAAAATTACCTTAAATCTAACAGAATTATGGTCACTAGCACCAAAATGCTCCCCCACTGATACGCCTTCTACCTGCCCAGCTTCATTCCCTAAAACTAAGTCCAGAACCGCCCCCTCCCTTGTTGGGCTTGCTACATACTGGCTAAAAAAGTTCTCCTGGATGCATTTCAGGAATTACGCACCTTCTACAAACTTCTCACTAATTTTATCCCAGTTAATATTGGGGTCGTTGAAATCCCCTACTATTACTGCCCTATAGTTTTTGCACTTCTCAGAAATTTGTCTCCATATTTGTTCTTCTATCTCCCTCTCAGTGTTTGGGGGTCTGTAGTACAGTCCCAGCCGCGTGATCGCCCATTTTTTGTTTTACAATTCGACCCAAAGGGCCTCGTTTGATGATCCCTCCAACATATCATCCTTCCTCACAGCTGTAATAAATAGTTTCTTTAATCTATACCGCGACCCCCCCTCTCTATCCCATCTGAAAATCCTGTAACCAGGAATGTTGAGCTGCCATACCTACCCCTCTTTCAGCCACGTCTCTGTAATAGCTACAATATCATAGTCCCAAGTATCTACCTGTGCCCTCAGCTCATCTGCCTTGTTCGCTATACTCCTTGCATTGAAGTATATACCATTTAGTACAGGCAAACCTCCTTGTTGACTACTATCTAGCCCTTGATTCCTCTGTCCTTCCAATTTACTTTCTATGTTTTTGTTTTCCAATTCCAGTTTTTCTTCCCTCCCTATTGACTCTATACTTAGGCTCCCATCCCCCTGCCAAGCTAGTTTAAACCCTCCCCAACAGCACTAGCAAACCCTCCCGTGAGGATATTGGTCCCGTTCCCGTTGAGGTGCAAACCGTGTGGCTTGTAGAGGTCCTATCTCCCCCAGAAACGGTTCCAATTGCTCAGGAATCTAAAGCCCTCGCTCCTATACCATCTCTCTAGCCACGCATTCATCTGCTCTATCTTCCTATTTCTGAACTCACTAGCACGTGGCACTGGTAGTAATCCAGAGATTACTACCTTTGAGGTCCTGCTTTTTAACCTCTTTCCAAGCTCCCTAAACTCTGCCTGCAGGACCTCATCCCTCTTCCTACCTATGTCGTTGGACCACGACCTCTGGCTGTTCACCCTCCCGCCTCAGAATGCCCTGCAGCCGTTCAGTGACATCCTTGACCCTGGAACCAGGGAGGCAACATACCATCCTGGAGTCACGTCTGCGGCCGCAGAATTGTCTGTCTGCTCCCCTAACTATTGAATCCCCTATCACTATTGCTCTCCCTCTCCTCTCCCCACGCCTGTGCAGCTGAGCCTTTCATGGTGCTGTGGACTTGGCTCTGGCTGCACTCCCCAGAGGAACCATAGACCTCACCAGTACTCAGCACCGAATACTGGTTGGTGAGCAAGATGGGCTCAGGGGTCTCCTGCACTACCTGCCTGGTCCTCCTCTTCTGTCTGACAGTCACCCATTCCCTCTCTGCCTGCACATTCTTAAGCTGCGGGGTGACCACCTCCCGAAACGTGCTATCCACGTAGCTCTCAGCCTCGCGGATGCACAGCAGTAACTGCAGCTGCTGCTCAAGCTCCGTAACCCGGTGCTCGAGCTGCTGTAGCTGGCGACTCTTCCCGCACATGTGGTCGTCCAGACCATGGGAGGTGTCCAGGACATCCCACATGGTATAGGATGTGCATTCCACGGGTGTGAGCTGCCCTGCCATACCTCTAATTAACCTCTAATTTACTAACCTAGCTGGAATAAACTTAAAAACTTTAAGAAAGCCAAGTAAAAACACTTCCCAGATACTCACCAATCAGCTCCCTCCCCTTGTGCCGACGTCACTTTTGACTTCTGAAGTCACTCTTTGAAAATTCTGCCGGTGCTGTGTTGGTACCGCCGCCGCCTCGCCGCTCCTCCCAGGTCCGCTCTGCCGTCGGTGCTGCTGCTGCTGTGGGGCCTACCTGCGCCTTAGGCTCTCTTTATACCATCGCCGCCGCCTCGCCGCTCCTCCCAGGTCCGCTCTGCCGTCGGTGCTGCTGCTGGTTTGGGGCCTACCTGCGCCTCAGGCTCTCTTTATACCATCGCCGCCGCCTCGCCGCTCATAGAATCATAGAAAGTTACAGCACGGAAGGAGGACATTTCGGCCCATCATGTCCGCGCAGGCCAACAAAGAGCTATCCAGCCTAGTTTTGAATCCAACTTGACACTTTGCCCTGGGTCCCATGGGCTTTTAACTTCGTGAGCAGTCTGCCATGAGGAACCTTATCAAAAGCCTTGCTAAAGTCCATATACACTACATCAAACACACTACCCTCATCTACCCTCCTTGTTACCTCCTCAAAAAATTCAATCAAGTTTGTCAGACACGACCTTCCCTTAACAAATCTGTGCTGACTATCCTTGATTAATCCGTGACTTTCTAAATGAAGATTTATCCAGTCTTTCAGAATTCTTTCCAATAATTTTCCCACCAATGAGGTTAGGCTGACTGGCCTGTAATTACTCGGTCTATCCTTTTCTCCCTTTTTAAACAAGGGTACCACATTAGCAGTCCTCCAGTCTTCCGGCACCACACCTGAAGCCAGAGAGCATTGAAAAATGATGGTCAGGGCCTCCGCTATTTCCTCTTTTGCTTCGCTTAACAGCCTGGGATACATTTCATCCGGGCCTGTGGATTTATCCACTTTTAAAGCTGCTAAACCCCTTCATACTTCCTCTCTCACTATGTTTATTTCATCTAATATTTCACACTCCTCCACCCCGATAAAAATGTCTGCTTCGCCCCTCTCCTTTGTGAAAACAGACGCAAAGTAGTCATTAAGAACCCTACCGACGTCTCCCGCCTCCACACACAATTACCCTCATGATTTCTAATAGGCCCTACCCTATCTTTAGTTATCCTCTTACTCTTAATATATTTATAAAACATCTTTGAGTTTTCCTTGATTTTACTTGCCAAGAATTTTTCATGCTCTCTCTTTGCTTTCGTAATATAATTTTTAATTCCACCCCTGCACTTTCTGTACTCCTCTAAAGATTCTGGAGTATTTAGCCCTCGCTATCGTTCATACGGCTCCCTTTATTTTTTTATCCTACCGTGCATGTCTCTGGACATCCAGGGGGCTCTAGATTTGTTAGTCCCACCTTTTTTCTTTAAGGGCTCATGTTTGGTCTGAACCCTCCGGATCTCGTCCTTAAAGCCTCCCACTGCTCTGACACTGATTTATCTTCAAGTAGCTGTTTCCAGTCCACTATGGCTAAATCCCCTCTGAGTTTAGCAAAATTTGCTTTTCCCCAATTTAGAATTTTTATTCCTGGTCTATCCTTGTCCTTTTCCAGAACTACCTTAAATCTAACAGAATTATGGTCACTAGCAACAAAATGCTCCCCCACTGATACGCCTTCTACATGCCCAGCTTCATTCCCTAAAACTAAGTCCAGAACCGCCCCCTCCCTTGTTGGGCTTGCTATATACTGGCCAAAAAAGTTCTCCTGGATGCATTTCAGGAATTACGCACCTTCTACACCGTTCACACTAATTTTATCCCAGTTAATATTGGGGTCGTTGAAATCCCCGACTATTACTGCCCTATAGTTTTTGCACTTCTCAGAAATTTGTCTCCATATTTGTTCTTCTATCTCCCTCTCACTGTTTGGGGGTCTGTAGTACAGTCCCAGCCACGTGATCGCCCATTTTTTGTTTTACAATTCGACCCAAAGGGCCTCGTTTGATGATCCCTCCAACATATCATCCTTCCTCACAGCTGTAATAAATAGTTTCTTTAATCTATACCTCGACCCCCCCTCTCTATCCCGTCTGAAAATCCTGTAACCAGGAATGTTGAGCTGCCATACCTACCCCTCTTTCAGCCACGTCTCTGTAATAGCTATAATATCTTAGTCCCAAGTATCTACCTGTGCCCTCAGCTCATCTGCCTTGTTCGCTATACTCCTTGCATTGAAGTATATACCATTTAGTACAGGCAAACCTCCTTGTTGACTACTATCTAGCCCTTGATTCCTCTGTCCTTCCAATTTACTTTCTATGTTTTTGTTTTCCAATTCCAGTTTTTCTTCCCTCCCTATTGACTCTATACTTAGGCTCCCATCCCCCTGCCAAGCTAGTTTAAACCCTCCCCAACAGCACTAGCAAACCCTCCCGTGAGGATATTGGTCCCGTTCCCGTTGAGGTGCAAACCGTGTGGCTTGTAGAGGTCCTATCTCCCCCAGAAACGGTTCCAATTCCTCAGGAATCTAAAGCCCTCGCTCCAACACCATCTCTCTAGCCACGCATTCATCTGCTCTATCTTCCTATTTCTGAACTCACTAGCACGTGGCACTGGTAGTAATCCAGAGATTACTACCTTTGAGGTCCTGCTTTTTAACCTCTTTCCAAGCTCCCTAAACTCTGCCTGCAGGACCTCATCCCTCTTCCTACCTATGTCGTTGGTACCGATATGGACCACGACCTCTGGCTGTTCACCCTCCCGCCTCAGAATGCCCTGCAGCCGTTCAGTGACATCCTTGACCCTGGAACCAGGGAGGCAACATACCATCCTGGAGTCACGTCTGCGGCCGCAGAATCGTCTGTCTGCTCCCCTAACTATTGAATCCCCTATCACTATTGCTCTCCCTCTCCTCTCCCCACGCCTGTGCAGCTGAGCCTTTCATGGTGCTGTGGACTTGGCTCTGGCTGCAGTCCCCAGAGGAACCATAGACCTCACCAGTACTCAGCACCGAATACTGGTTGGTGAGCAAGATGAGCTCAGGGGTCTCCTGCACTAGCTGCCTGGTCCTCCTCTTCTGTCTGACGGTCACCCATTCCCTCTCTGCCTGCACATTCTTAAGCTGCGGGGTGACCAGCTCCCAAAACGTGCTATCCACGTAGCTCTCAGCCTCGCGGATGCACAGCAGTGACTGCAGCCTTCACTCAAGCTCCGTAACCCGGTGCTCGAGCTGCTGTAGCTGGCGACACTTCCCGCACATGTGGTCGTCCAGACCATGGGAGGTGTCCAGGACATCCCACATGGTACAGGATGTGCATTCCACGGGTGTGAGCTGCCCTGCCATACCTCTAATTAACCTCTAATTTGCTAACCTAGCTGAAATAAACTTAAAAACTTTAAGAAAGCCAAGTAAAAACACTTCCCAGATACTCACCAATCAGCTCCCTCCCCTTGTGCCGACGTCACTTTTGACTTCTGACGTCACTCTTTGAAAATTCTGCCGGTGCTGTGTTGGTTCCGCCGCCGCCTCGCCGCTCCTCCCAGGTCCGCTCTGCCGCCGCTGCTGCTGCTGCTGTGGGGCCTACCTGCGCCTCGGGCTCTCTTTATACCATCGCCGCCGCCTCGCCGCTCCTCCCAGGTCCGCTCTGCCGTCGGTGCTGCTGCTGGTTTGGGGCCTACCTGCGCCTCAGGCTCTCTTTATACCATCGCCGCCGCCTCGCCGCTCATAGAATCATAGAAAGTTACAGCACGGAAGGAGGACATTTCGGCCCATCATGTCCGCACAGGCCAACAAAGAGCTATCCAGCCTAGTTTTGAATCCAACTTGACACTTTGCCCTGAATCCCATGGGCTTTTAACTTCGTGACCAGTCTGCCATGAGGAACCTTATCAAAAGCCTTGCTAAAGTCCATATGCACTACATCAAACACACTACCCTCATCTACCCTCCTTGTTACCTCCTCAAAAAATTCAATCAAGTTTGTCAGACACGACCTTCCCTTAACAAATCTGTGCTGACTATCCTTGATTAATCCGTGACTTTCTAAATGAAGATTTATCCAGTCTTTCAGAATTCTTTCCAATAATTTTCCCACTACTGAGGTTAGGCTGACTGGCCTGTAATTACTCGGTCTATCCTTTTCTCCCTTTTTAAACAAGGGTACCACATTAGCAGTCCTCCAGTCTTCCGGCACCACACCTGAAGCCAGAGAGGATTGAAAAATGATGGTCAGGGCCTCTGCTATTTCCTCTTTTGCTTCGCTTAACAGCCTGGGATACATTTCATCCGGGCCTGTGGATATATACACTTTTAAAGCTGCTAAACCCTTTAATACTTCCTCTCTCACTATGTTTATTTCATCTAATATTTCACACTCCTCCCCCCCGATAAAAATGTCTGCTTCTCCCCTCTCCTTTGTGAAAACAGACGCAAAGTATTCATTAAGAACCCTACCGACATCTCCCGCCTCCACACACAATTACCCTCATGATTTCAAATAGGCCCTACCCTATCTTTAGTTATCCTCTTACTCTTAATATATTTATAAAACATCTTTGAGTTTTCCTTGATTTTACTTGCCAAGAATTTTTCATGCTCTCTCTTTGCTTTCCTAATATAATTTTTAATTGCACCACTGCACTTTTTGTACTCCTCTAAAGATTCTGGAGTATTTAGACCTCGCTATCGTTCATATGCCTCCCTTTTTTTCTTTATCCTACCCTGCCTGTCTCTAGACATCCAGGGGGTTCTAGATTTGTTAGTCCCACCTTTTTTCTTTAAGGGCTCATGTTTGGTCTGAACCCTCCGGATCTCGTCCTTAAAGCCTCCCACTGCTCTGACACTGATTTACCTTCAAGTAGCTGTTTCCAGTCCACTATGGCTAAATCCCTTTGAGCTTAGCAAAATTTACTTTTCCCCAATTTAGAATTTTTATTCCTGGTCTATCCTTGTCCTTTTCCAAAATTACCTTAAATCTAACAGAATTATGGTCACTAGCACCAAAACGCTCCCCCACTGATACGCCTTCTACCTGCCCAGCTTCATTCCCTAAAACTAAGTCCAGAACCGACCCCTCCCTTGTTGGGCTTGCTATATACTGGCTAAAAAAGTTCTCCTGAATGCATTTCAGGAATTACGCACCTTCTACATCCTTCACACTAATTTTATCCCAGTTAATATTGGGGTCGTTGAAATCCCCTACTATTACTGCCCTATAGTTTTTGCACTTCTCAGAAATTTGTCTACTTATTTGTTCTTCTATCTCCCTCTCACTGTTTGGGGGTCTATAGTACAGTCCCAGCCGCGTGATTGCACATTTTTTGTTTTACAATTCGACCCAAGGGCCTCGTTTGATGATCCCTCCAACATATCATCCTTCCTCACAGCTGTAATAAATAGTTTCTTTAATCTATACCGCGACCCCCCCTCTCTATCCCGTCTGAAAATCCTGTAACCAGGAATGTTGAGCTGCCATACCTACCCCTCTTTCAGCCACATCTCTGTAATAGCTATAATATCATAGTCCCAAGTGTCTACCTGTGCCCTCAGCTCATCTGCCTTGTTCGCTATACTCCTTGCATTGAAGTATATACCATTTAGTACAGGCAAACCTCCTTGTTGACTACTATCTAGCCCTTGATTCCTCTGTCCTTACAATTTACTTTCTATGTTTTTGTTTTCCAATTCCAGTTTTTCTTCCCTCCCTATTGACTCTGTACTTACGCTCCCATCCCCCTGCCAAGCTAGTTTAAACCCTCCCCAACAGCACTAGCAAACCCTCCCGTGAGGATATTGGTCCCGTTCCCGTTGAGGTGCAAACCGTGTGGCTTGTAGAGGTCCTATCTCCCCCAGAAACGGTTCCAATTCCTCAGGAATCTAAAGCCCTCGCTCCTACACCATCTCTCTAGCCACGCATTCATCTGCTCTATCTTCCTATTTCTGAACTCACTAGCACGTGGCACTGGTAGTAATCCAGAGATTACTACCTTTGAGGTCCTGCTTTTTAACCTCTTTCCAAGCTCCCTAAACTCTGCCTGCAGGACCTCATCCCTCTTCCTACCTATGTCGTTGGTACCGATACGGAGCACGACCTCTGGCTGTTCAGCCTCCTGCCTCAGAATGCCCTGCAGCCATTCAGTGACATCCTTGACCCTGGAACCAGGGAGGCAACATACTATCCTGGAGTCACGTCTGCGGCCGCAGAATCGTCTGTCTGCTCCCCTAACTATTGAATCCCCTATCACTATTGCTCTCCCTCTCCTCTTCCCCCCCGCCTGTGCAGCTGAGCCTTTCATGGTGCTGTGGACTTGGCTCTGGCTGCACTCCCCAGTGGAACCATAGACCTCACCAGTACTCAGCACCGAATACTGGTTGGTGAGCAAGATGGGCTCAGGGGTCTCCTGCACTAGCTGCCTGGTCCTCCTCTTCTGTCTGACGGTCACCCATTCCCTCTCTGCCTGCACATTCTTAAACTGCGGGGTGACCACCTCCTGAAACGTGCTTTCCACGTAGCTCTCACCCTCGCGGATGCACAGCAGTAACTGCAGCTGCTGCTCAAGCTCCGTAACCCGGTGCTCGAGCTGCTGTAGCTGGCGACACTTCCCGCACATGTGGTCGTCCAGACCATGGGAGGTGTCCAGGACATCCCACATGGTACAGGATGTGCATTCCACGGGTGTGAGCTGCCCTGCCATACCTCTAATTAACCTCTAATTTGCTAACCTAGCTGGAATAAACTTAAAAACTTTAAAAAGCCAAGCAAAAACACTTCCCAGATACTCACCAATCAGCTCCCTCTCCTTGTGCCGACGTCACTTTTGACTTCTGACGTCAGTCTTTGAAAATTCTGCCGGTGCTGTGTTGGTCCCGCTGCCGCCTCGCCGCTCCTCCCAGGTCCGCTCTGCCGTCGCTGCTGCTGCTGATGCTGTGGGGCCTACCTGCGCCTCAGGCTCTCTTTATACCATCGCCGCCGCCTCGCCGCTCTCCCAGGTCCGCTCTGCCGTCGCTGCTGCTGCTGTGGGGCCTACCTGCGCCTCAGGCTCTCTTTAAACCGCCGCTGCCACCTCGCCGCTCATAGAATCATAGAAAGTTACAGCACGGAAAGAGGACATTTCGGCCCATCATGTCCGCGCCGGCCAACAAAGAGCTATCCAGCCTAATCCCACTTCCCAGCTCTTGGTCTGTAGCCCTGCAGGTGAGAGCATCCCAAGTGCACATCCAAGTACTTTTTAAATGTGGTTAGGGTTCCTGCCTCTACCATCCTTTCAGGCAGTGAGTTCAAGATCCCCACAACCCTCTAGGTGAAGAAATTTCCCCTCAAATCCCCTCTAAACCTTCCACCAATTATTTTAAATCTGTGCCCGCTGGTTTTTGACCGCTCTGCTAAGGGAAATAGGTCCTTTCTATCCACTTTATCTATGCCCCTCTTAACTTTATACATTTCAATGTCTCCCCTCAGCCTCCTCTGTTCTAAGGAAAACAGACCCAGCCTATCCAGTCTTTCCACATAGCTAAGATTGTCTACTCCCGGCAACATCCTTGTGAATCTCCTCTGTACCCTCTCTAGTGCAATCACATCCTCCCTGTAATATGGTGACCAGAACTGCACGCAGTACTCTAGCTGAGGCCTAACTAGTGTTTTATACAGTTGAAGCATAACTCCCCTGCTCTTGTATTCTATGCCACGGCTAATAAAGGCAAGCATTCCGTATGCCTTCTTAACCACCTTATCTACTTCGCCTGCTACCTTCAGGGATCTGTGGACATGCACTCCAAGGTCCCTTTGTTTCTCTACACTACCATTTAATGTGTATTCCCTTTCCTAATTAGCCCTCCCCAAATGCATTACCTCACACTTCTCCGGATTGAATTCCATTTGCCACTGTTCTGCCCACCTGACCAATTTATAGATATATAGCTGCAGTCTACAGCTTCCTTCTTCAGTATCAACCACACAGCCGATTTTAGTAACATCTGCAAACTTCTGCAATCATACCCCCTATATTCAAGTCACGATCGTTGATATATACCACAAAAAGCAAGGGACCTGCTACTGAGCCCTGCGGAACCCCACTGGAAACAGCCTTCCAGTCACAAAAACACCCATCAACCATTGCCTTCCGCTTCCTGTCTCCGAACAGTTTTGAATCCAACTTGACACATTGCCCTAGATCCCATGGGCTTTCAACTTCGTGACCAGTCTGCCATGAGGAACCTTATCAAAAGCCTTGCTAAAGTCCATATACACTACATCAAACACACTACCCTCATCTACCCTCCTTTTTGCCTCCTCAAATAATTCAATTAATTTTGTCAGACACGACATTCCCTTAACAAATCCGTGCTGACTATCCTTGATTAATCCGTGTCTTTCAAAATGAAGATTTATCCTGTCCTTCAGAATTCTTTCCAATAATTTTCCCACCACTGAGGTTAGGCTGACTGGCCTGTAATTCCTCGGTCTTTCCTTTTCTCCCTTTTTAAACAAGGGTACCACATTAGCAGTCCTCCAGTCTTTCGGCACCACACCTGAAGCCAGAGAGGATTGAAAAATGATGGTCAGGGCCTCTGCTATTTCCTCTTTTGCTTCGCTAAACAGCCTGGGATACATTTCATCCGGGCCTGTGGATTTATCCACTTTTAAAGCTGCTAAACCCCTTAATACTTCCTCTCTCACTATGTTTATTTCATCTAATATTTCACACTCCTCCCCCCCGATAAAAATGTCTGCTTCGCCCCTCTCCTTTGTGAAAACAGACGCAAAGTATTCATTAAGAACCCTACCGACGTCTCCCGCCTCCACACACAGATTACCCTCATGATTTCTAATAGGCCCTACCCTTTCTTTAGTTATCCTCTTACTCTTAATATATTTATAAAACATCTTTGAGTTTTCCTTGATTTTACTTGCCAAGAATTTTTCATGCTCTCTCTTTGCTTTCCTAATATAATTTTTAATTGCACCACTGCACTTTTTGTACTCCTCTAAAGATTCTGGAGTATTTAGCCCTCGCTATCGTTCATACGCCTCCCTTTCTTTCTTTATTCTACCGTGCATGTCTCTAGACATCCAGGGGGCTCTAGATTTGTTAGTCCCACCTTTTTTCTTTAAGGGCTCATGTTTGATCTGAACCCTCCGGATCTCGTCCTTAAAGCCTCCCACTGCTCTGACACTGATTTACCTTCAAGTAGCTGTTTCCAGTCCACTATGGCTAAATCCCCTCTGAGCTTAGCAAAATTTGCTTTTCCCCAATTTAGAATTTTTATTCCTGGTCTATCCTTGTCCTTTTCCAAAATTACCTTAAATCTAACAGAATTATGGTCACTAGCAACAAAATGCTCCCCCACTGATACGCCTTCTACCTGCCCAGCTTCATTCCCTAAAACTAAGTCCAGAACCGCCCCCTCCCTTGTTGGGCTTGCTACATACTGGCTAAAAAAGTTCTCCTGAATGCATTTCAGGAATTACGCACCTTCTACACCCTTCACACTAATTTTATCCCAGTTAATATTGGGGTCGTTGAAATCCCCTACTATTACTGCCCTATAGTTTTTGCACTTCTCAGAAATTTGTCTATATATTTGTTCTTCTATCTCCCTCTCACTGTTTGGGGGTCTATAGTACAGTCCCAGCCACGTGATCGTACATTTTTTGTTTTACAATTCGACCCAAAGGGCCTCGTTTGATGATCCCTCCAACATATCATCCTTCCTCACAGCTGTAATAAATAGTTTCTTTAATCTATACCGCGACCCCCCCTCTCTATCCCGTCTGAAAATCCTATAACCAGGAATGTTGAGCTGCCATACCTACCCCTCTTTCAGCCACGTCTCTGTAATAGCTATAATATCATAGTCCCAAGTATCTACCTGTGCCCTCAGCTCATCTGCCTTGTTCACTATACTCCTTGCTTTGAAGTATATACCATATAGTACAGGCAAACCTCCTTGTTGACTACCATCTAGCCCTTGATTCCTCTGTCCTTTCAATTTACTTTCTATGTTTTTGTTTTCCAATTCCAGTTTTTCTTCCCTCCCTATTGACTCTATACTTAGGCTCCCATCCCCCTGCCAAGCTAGTTTAAACCCTCCCCAACAGCACTAGCAAACCCTCCCGTGAGGATATTGGTCCCGTTCCCGTTGAGGTGCAAACCGTGTGGCTTGTAGAGGTCCTATCTCCCCCAGAAACGGTTCCAATTCCTCAGGAATCTAAAGCCCTCGCTCCTACACCATCTCTCTAGCCACGCATTCATCTGCTCTATCTTCCTATTTCTGAACTCACTAGCACGTGGCACTGGTAGTAATCCAGAGATTACTACCTTTGAGGTCCTGCTTTTTAACCTCTTTCCAAGCTCCCTAAACTCTGCATGCAGGACCTCATCCCTCTTCCTACCTATGTCGTTGGTACCGATATGGACCACGACCTCTGGCAGTTCACCCTCCCGCCTCAGAATGCCCTGCAGCCGTTCAGTGACATCCTTGACCCTGGAAACAGGGAGGCAACATACTATCCTGGAGTCACGTCTGCGGCCGCAGAATCGTCTGTCTGCTTCCCTAACTATTGAATCCCCTATCACTATTGCTCTCCCTCTCCTCTTCCCCCCCGCCTGTGCAGCTGAGCCTTCCATGGTGCTGTAGACTTGGCTCTGGCTGCACTCCCCAGAGGAACCATGGCCCTCACCAGTACTCAGTACTGAATACTGGTTGGTGAGCAAGATGGGCTCAGGGGTCTCCTGCACTAGCTGCCTGGTCCTCCTCTTCTGTCTGACGGTCACCCATTCCCTCTCTGCCTGCACATTCTTAAGCTGCGGGGTGACCACCTCCCGAAACGTGTTATCCACGTAGCTCTCAGCCTCGCGGATGCACAGCAGTGACTGCAGCCGCCGCTCAAGATCCGTGACCCGGTGCTCGAGCTGATGTAGCTGGCGACACTTCCCGCACATGTGGTCGTCCAGACCATGGGAGGTGTCCAGGACATCCCACATGGTACAGGATGTGCATTCCACGGGTGTGAGCTGCCCTGCCATACCTCTAATTAACCTCTAATTTACTAACCTAGCTGGAATAAACTTAAAAACTTTAGAAAGCCAAGTAAAAGCACTACCCAGATACTCACCAATCAGCTCCCTTCCCTTGTGCCGACGTCACTTTTGACTTCTGACGTCACTCTTTGAAAATTCTGCCGGTGCTGTGTTGGTACCGCCGCCGCCTCGCCGCTCCTCCCAGGTCCGCTCTGCCGTCGCTGCTGCTGATGCTGTGGGGCCTACCTGCGCCTCAGGCTCTATTTATACCATCGCTGCCACCTCGCCGCTCATAGAATCATAGAAAGTTACAGCACTGAAAGAGGACATTTCGGCCCATCATGTCCGCGCCGGCCAACAAAGAGCTATCCAGCCTGATCCCACTTCCCAGCTCTTGGTCCGTAGCCCTGCAGGTGGGAGCATCCCAAGTGCACATCCAAGTACTTTTTAAATGTGGTTAGGATTTTCTTTCAGGGCTCATGTTTGGTCTGAACCCTCCGGATCTCGTTGTTGAATGCCTCCCACTGCTCTGACACTGATTTACCTTCAAGAAGCTGTTTCCAGTCCACTATGGCTATATCCCCTCTGAGCTTAGCAAAATTTGCTTTTCCCCAATTTAGAATTTTTATTCCTGGTCTATCCTTGTCCTTTTCCAAAACTACCTTAAATCTAACAGAATTATGGTCACTAGCACCAAAATGCTCCCCCACTGATATGCCTTCTACCTGCCCAGCTTCATTCCCTAAAACTAAGTCCAGAACCACCCCCTCCCTTGTTGGGCTTGCTACATACTGGCTAAAAAAGTTCTCCTGGATGCATTTCAGGAATTACGCACCTTCTACACCCTTCACACTAATTTTATCCCAGTTAATATTGTGGTCGTTGCAATCCCCTACTATTACTGCCCTATAGTTTTTGCACTTCTCAGAAATTTGTCTACATATTTGTTCTTCTATCTCCCTCTCACTGTTTGGGGGTCTGTAGTACAGTCCGAGCCGCGTGATCGCACATTTTTTGTTTTACAATTCGACCCAAAGGGCCTCGTTTGATGATCCCTCCAACATATCATCCTTCCTCACAGCTGTAATAAATAGTTTCTTTAATCTATACCGCGACCCCCCCTCTCTATCCCGTCTGAAAATCCTATAACCAGGAATGTTGAGCTGCCATACCTACCCCTCTTTCAGCCACGTCTCTGTAATAGCTATAATATCATAGTCCCAAGTATCTACCTGTGCCCTCAGCTCATCTGCCTTGTTCGCTATACTCCTTGCATTGAAGTATATACCATTTAGTACAGGCAAACCTCCTTGTTGACTACTATCTAGCCCTTGTTTCCTCTGTCCTTCCAATTTACTTTCTATGTTTTTGTTTTCCAATTCCAGTTTTTCTTCCCTCCCTATTGACTCTGTACTTAGGCTCCCATCCCCCTCCCAAGCTAGTTTAAACCCTCCCCAACAGCACTAGCAAACCCTCCCGCGAGGATATTGGTCCCGTTCCCGATGAGGTGCAAACCGTGTGGCTTGTAGAGGTCCTACCTCCCCCAGAAACGGTTCCAATTCCTCAGGAATCTAAAGCCCTCGCTCCTACACCATTTCTCTAGCCACGCATTCATCTGCTCTATCTTCCTATTTCTGAACTCACTAGCACGTGGCACTGGTAGTAATCCAGAGATTACTAACTTTGAGGTCCTGCTTTTTAACCTCTTTCCAAGCTCCCTAAACTCCGCCTACAGGACCTCATCCCTCTTCCTACCTATGTCGTTGGTACCAGCTGTTCACCCTCCCGCCTTAGAATGCCCTGCAGCCGTTCAGTGACATCCTTGACCCTGGAACCAGGGAGGCAACATACCATCCTGGAGTCACGTCTGCGGCCGCAGAATCGTCTGTCTGCTTCCCTAACTATTGAATCCCCTATCACTATTGCTCTCCCTCTCCTCTTCCCCCCCGCCTGTGCAGCTGAGCCTTCTATGGTGCTGTAGACTTGGCTCTGGCTGCACTCCCCAGAGGAACCATGGCCCTCACCAGTACTCAGTACTGAATACTGGTTGGTGAGCAAGATGGCCTCAGGGGTCTCCTGCACTAGCTGCCTGGTCCTCCTCTTCTGTCTGACGGTCACCTATTCCCTCTCTGCCTGCACATTCTTAAGCTGCGGGGTGACCACCTCCCGAAACGTGTTATCCACGTAGCTCTCAGCCTCGTGGATGCACAGCAGTGACTGCAGCCGCCGCTCAAGATCCGTAACCCGGTGCTCGAGCTGCTGTAGCTGGCGACACTTCCCGCACATGTGGTCGTCCAGACCACGGGAGGTGTCCAGCACTTCCCACATGGCACAGGATGTGCATTCCACGGGTGTGAGCTGCCCTGCCATACCTCTAATTAACCTCTAATTTACTAAACTAGCTGGAATAAACTTAAAAACTTTAAGAAAGCCAAGTAAAAACACTTCGCAGATACTCACCAATCAGCTCCCTTCCCTTGTGCCGACGTCACTTTTGACTTCTGACGTCACTCTTTGAAAATTCTGCCGGTGCTGTGTTGGTACCGCCGCCGCCTCGCCGCTCCTCCCAGGTCCGCTCTGCCGCCGCTGCTGCTGCTGCTGTGGGGCCTACCTGCGCCTTAGGCTCTCTTTATACCATCGCCGCCGCCTCGCCGCTCCTCCCAGGTCCGCTCTGCCGCCGCTGCTGCTGCTGCTGTGGGGCCTACCTGTGCCTCAGGCTCTCTTTATACCGCCGCTGCCACCTCCCAGGTCCACTCTGCTGCTGCTGCTGCCAAAGCAGCCTCAGCACCAATGGGCATCTGCAGTTTCTGATGGATCCCTAAGTTGGCGATGCAAGATCCACTGGATGATAGATCCTGTTCCTACATTGAGGGCACCCACACAGACTGCTGCTGCGGTAGATGCTGAAGGTGGTCCTCTAGCAGGGGTTGCTCCCTCAACTCACCAGCAGGCTTTCGCGACTGAAGTTCGCCACCTGTACTCGCAAACCTTAAGTTGTGAGGCAGGTTGGCGGAGGCACTATGGATGCTGTCTACCTTGGCCATAACTGGAGGGCACCGATCCCTGCGGTACACCACTGGACACAGGCTTCCAGTCACAAAAACAACCTTCGACCATCACCCTCTGCCTCCTGCCACTAAGCCAATTTTGGATCCAATGTGCCAAATTGCCCTGGATCCCATGGGCTCTTACCTTCTTGACCAGTCTCCCATGTGGGACTTTGTCAAAAGCCTTACTGAAGTCCATGTAGACTACATTAACTGCACTACCCTCATCCACACACCTAGTCACCCCCTCTCAAAATTCAATCAACTTTGTCAGACATGATCTCCCCCTGACAAAGCCATGCTGAATATCTCTGATTAATCCCTGCCTCTCCAGGTGGAGACTAATTCTGTCCCTCAGAATTTTTTCCAATAATTTCCCTACCACTGATGTTAGGCACACTGGCCTGTAATTCCCTGGTTTATCCCTACTACCCTTCTTGAACAATGGTACTATGTTAGCTGTTCTCCAGTCCTCTAGCACCTCCCCTGTGGTCAGAGAGGTTCTGAAAATTTGTGTCAGAGCCCCTGCAATCTCCTCCCTTGCCTCACACAGCAGCCTGGGATACATCCCGTCAGGGCCTGGGGATTTATCCACTTTTAAGCCCGCTAAAACCGCGAGTACCTCCTCCCTCTCAATACTAATTTGTTCACGGACTTGGCTTTTGCAGCATTCCTCTGAGAAACCATCTCCCCCATCAGTATCCAAAATGGAAAAGCTGTTGGAGAGGGAGATGGACCCAGGGGACTCCTTGCACTACCTTCCTAGTTCCTTTACTCTGTCTGGCGGTCACCCATTTCCTGTCTGCCTGTGCACTCTTTACCTGCCGTGTGACCACCTCGTTAAACGTGCTATCCACGAAGATCTCTGCTTCGCGGATGCTCCACAGTGACTCCAACCGCAGCTCCAGCTCCGAAACGCGGATTTCGAGTAGCTGCAGCTGGAGACACTTCCTGCACATGTGTTCGCCCTGGACACCGAAAGTGTCCCTGACTTCCCACATAGCACAGGAGGAGGACTCCACTCAGCCCAGCTGCCCTGCCATGTCCTACCCTTAATTTACTCCCTTTACCTCCTTTAAATTAAAGAATATTAAATACACTAGGGACCTTACTTCCCTTTAAACACTACTTACTCTAAACTAGAGACCTTACTTTGACTTTAACGACTGGACTGTAGAAATACTCACCAGGTCCCACTTACCAATCAGCTCCTTCCCTTGCTGTGACATCACTTTAGCAGTTTCGCAGTTGTTGTTGTTTGACTGCTCCCGCTCTCGGACTCTTTCCTTGGTGTAAAGGAAGAACCAATTCCTACAGGGTGAAAAGTTAGGAAAAATAAAGGTGAAGCAAGGGAACTCCTCCTTCTACTCCTCACCTAACTCCCTGACTTACCCAACTCGCAGCACTCTGTTTAAACCGCCCTGGAAATTGGTCGGAGGAATCCAACAAAGTTCAATGACTGAGGCCTTTGCAAGACCCCAAGTAAAGACTCAACCCCCCCCCCGCCAAGTGAAGGGACTTCGGAACTCACTGTTTCAGACTCAAAGTCATCCTTGTGTTGAATACATGGAAAAGCCTCAACGAATGGAAGTCGTGGTCCGACTCAGGCTCCCAACTTGGCTTCCGAAGCTCATGCACCCTCCCTGGGAGTGCCCCTCGAGTGGAGTAGGGAGTGGCTGAAGGTAACTCCACAGTGGTGGGGGGTGGTCACAGATCTATAAAAGCGAACGGAGACCTTCAACTGCCCGGAGCTGGGTTGGTGTCACCAGAGGGGACGATGGATGCCTCTGGTGAAGGGCTCACCAACAGTAGCTGATGGCGCTTGGGGGAACCAGCCTGATTCTGGCACCAGTCGGCACGGACACCTCAGAGCCAGCTGGTGCCAGAGGAGGACTCTTCCTCTTTATCCTGGGAGGCCTCAGTACAAGTTGTTAGCGGGGCTTCACCCGATGGTGTGGACTGGGATGGCAGGGATTGGTTGGTGAGTAGCCTTAACTAGCCCGTCCCACTCTACACCATCGAGGCAACAACCAGAGCGTCCTCCCTTGAGACTTTCCTGTTCAGTCCCAAGGTGGACCACTGGCCGACATCGGTCGGAGATGACTGTCTGGACTGGGCTCTATCCAGTGCCAGTGCAGTTAACCCCAAGCGGTGCCGAACTGAGCCTGGAGTTGGAGCAGGGTTGGTGCTTGATGCAGATACGGGGACATGAGGGATGGACGTGAAGGTCCATCCCAGGGGGAGAAGGAGGGAGGAGGGAGAGGTGGTTGGGGGAAATTAACAATACAAATAGATGTCAGAATAGGTCTAGGCAGAGCTGGTAATGATGACAGATCTGGTGGGACAGGAATGGAATATGTCAGAAGGGAGTGAGTTGGTTTAACACCATCTCCAGTCACTGGCTGCGCGTTTAGATGGATCTGTTTTTATTTCAATTAGACCATGGCTGACCTGTATGCTAATTCAATTTCCCCATCTCTGATTCATAGCCTTCTCTTTTCCCCTCAGAATAGAGAAGGCTAAGAGGAGATTTGATAGAGGTATTTAAAATCATGAAGGGTTTAGATAGAATAAAGAACTGTTTCCAATGGTCGAAGGGTCGATAACCAGTGAGCACAGATTTAAGGTGATTGGGAAAAGAACCAGAGGCGACATGAGGAAAAACCTTCTTACGCAACGAGTGATTATGATTTGGAATGCACTGCCTGATACAGATTCAATAGTGGCCTTCAAAAGGGAATTGGATAAATACTTGAAGGAGAAAAAATTGCAGGGATATGGGGAAAGAGCGAGGGGGAGTGGGACTAACTGGATTGCTCTTCGAAAGAGCCGCGTAGACGCGATGGGCCGAAAGGCCTCCTACTGTGTAGTACGATTCTATGATATCAATATATATCCTTACCTGACAAAAATCTATCAATCACATTTTTCAAGCTTTCAGTTGACCCCCAGCCTTCACTTAAACTGCTTCACATTGACCCAGTTTATAAACCTATTGTGATGTCAGACCTCAGTGTGATGCGCAATGTGAGCTCAGGCTTGCCCTGTGATGTCACGGTTTGACCCCTCCAGTTAAAGGGGTCCTCACCTTGAAACCATATTTGGTAAAAACGTTTGGGCTTTATTTTGGTTACAATGACTTGATGCGATAGAATGCAATAACAGCTTTCCATGCACAGGAAACTTTCGTTTATCCGGCACCCAAATATCCGGAATTCTCGCTTAACCGGCAAAAATCATCCTCCGAAAACTCCTCTCAAATAACCGGCAATGTTGCTGATCCCGAGTTCGAGTCCGAGTCCGCGAACACCGATTTAGTCAGTAGGGGTACTTTTCAAAAGTGCCACTACTCGGCCTCCTGGCGCTGTCGCAAGTCCGAAACATTGCAGTAGCATGAGTAGATTATCCCGCGCTGCCTGGAGTCTCTTCTGATCGGCCATTTTGCTGGGTGTCTCCCACGATGCTGGTAGTCTCTTCTGATACACCATTTTGCTGGGTGTCTCCCACGATGCTGGTACTGTAGTCTCTTCTGATCCACCAGGTTCGAGGCTCTTACTCCCTGTGTGGATAGGAGCGGGGACTGCAGGGAGGATGAGCAACCTGGCCACAGCACCGTGGTAAGGGGGGCCATTCAAGTGGGGGGAGTAAAAAGAAATGTTGTAGTGGTAGGGGATAGTATCATTAGGGGGATAGATAGGGTTCTTTGCAGCCAAGAGCGAGAGTCCCGAAGGCTGTGTTGCCTGCCCGGTGCCAGGGTTAAGGACATCTCCTCTGGGCTGGAGAGAAACTTGGAGTGGGAGGGGGAGGATCCAGTTGTCGTGGTCCATGTTGGTACCAATGACATAGATAGGACAAGGAAAGAGGTTCTGCTGAGGGAGTTTGAGCAGCTAGGGGCCAAATTAAAAAGCAGAACCTCGAGGGTAATAATCTCTGGATTACTACCTGAGCCACGAGCAAATTTGGCTAGGGTAAATAAAATCAGGGAGTTGAATGCGTGGCTCAAAGACTGGTGTGGGAAAAATGGGTTTTGCTTCTTGGGACACTGGCACCAGTACTGGGGCAGGAGAGAGCTGTTCCGTTGGGACGGACTTCACTTGGCCAGTGCTGGGACTAGTGTCCTGGCGAATCGAATAACTAGGGCTGTGGAGAGGGCTTTAAACTAATTAGTGGGGGGGAGGTTTCAAGAGAGCAAAAAATAAAAATGACAACAGAGAGGGTCATAGACATAGGTAGCAGTAGGGGAATCACAAATCAGAGCGTGGCAGGAAGGGACAGAGTGTGTGGAGTAAAAGGTAAACTGGTAAAAAGTGAAAAAGCAGGAACTAAGTGCCACAAAGCATATTTGAAAGTTCTCTATCTGAATGCACGTAGCATTCGTAACAAAATAGACGAGTTAATGGCACAAATA
The DNA here is from genome assembly GCA_030390025.1 of Squalus acanthias. Lineage (NCBI taxonomy): Eukaryota > Metazoa > Chordata > Chondrichthyes > Squaliformes > Squalidae > Squalus > Squalus acanthias. The sequence continues at coordinate 11,042,031 of CM059434.1, read as the reverse complement.
ACTACATATGGTTATGATATTGTGGCCATTACAGAAACATGGCTGCAGGGTGACAATGCCTGGGAATTAAACATACCAGGTTATTTAACGATCAGGAAGGACAGGCAGGAAGGAAGGGGAGGTGGGGTGGCTATGTTAATAAAGGAAGGAATCACTGTAATACAGAGTAATGATATTGGGTCAAAAAATCATGATAATGAAACAGTTTGGGTGGAGATAAGGAATAATAAGGGGAAAAAAACATTAGTGGGCGTAGTCTATAGGCCTCCAAACAGTTGCAACTCTATTGGACGGAGTATCAATCAGGAAATAGTTGAGGCATGTAATAAGGGAACATCTATAATTATGGGGGATTTTAACTATCATATTAATTGGACAAATCAAATGGGGCAGGGCTGCCTTGAGGATGAGTTCATTGAGTGTATTAGGGATGGGTTTCTTGAGCAGTATGTAACTGAACCGACCAGGGGGCAAGCAACCTTAGATCTGGTCCTGTGTAACGAGACAGGATTAATTAAAAATGTCCTAGTAAAGGATCCCCTTGGAATGAGTGACCATAACATGGTTGAATTCCATATTCAATTAGAGGGTGAGAAGGTTGGATCTCAAACAAGCGTGCTAAGCTTGAATAAAGGAGACTATGAAGGTATGCGAGCGGAATTGAGTAGAGTGGATTGGGAAAATAGATTAAAGGGTAAGACGACACATGATCAGTGGTGTACATTCAAGGAGTTATTTTACAACTTCCAAAAAAAATATATTCCACTGAAAAGAAAAGGGTGTAAAAGAAAGGACAGTCATCCGTGGCTAAGTAAAGAAATTAAGGATAGTATTCGACTAAAAACAAGGGCATATAAGGTAGCGAAATCTAGTGGGAGGACAGAGGATTGGGAAAACTTTAAAAGGCAGCAAAAAATAACAAAAAGATTGATTAAGAAAGGGAAGATAGATTATGAAAGTAAATTAGCAAAAAATATAAAAACAGATAGTAAGAGTTTTTATAGTTATATAAAAAGAAAAAGGGTGGCTAAAGTAAATGTTGGTCCCTTAGAGGATGAGACCGGGAAATTAATGGTGGGAAATATGGAGATGGCAAAAACACTGAATGAATATTTTGTATCAGTCTTTACAGTAGAGGACACTAAGAATATCCCAACACTGGACAAACAGGGGGCTATAGGGGGAGAGGAGCTAAACACGATCAAAATCACTAAGGAAGTGGTACTCGGTAAAATAATGGGACTCAAGGCGGATAAATCACCTGGACCTGATGGCTTACATCCTAGAGTCTTGAAGGAAGTGGCGGTAGGGATTGTAGATGCATTGGTAATAATTTTTCAAAACTCCCTGGATTCCGCTAAGGTCCCGGCAGACTGGAAAACTGCTAATGAAACACCCTTATTTAAAAAGGGCAGTAGACAGAAGGCTGGTAACTATAGACCGGTTAGCCTAACATCTGTGGTAGGTAAAATTTTGGAGTCCATTATTAAGGAAACAGTAACAGGACATTTGGATAATCATAATTTAATAGGACAAAGTCAGCATGGTTTTACGAAGGGGAAGTCATGTTTGACAAATTTGCTGGAGTTCTTTGAGGAAGTAACATATAGAGTGGATAAAGGGGAACCAGTGGACGTAGTGTATTTAGACTTCCAAAAGGCATTTGACAAGGTGCCACACAAAAGATTATTGCTTAAGGTAAAAAATCACGGGATTGGGGGTAATATTCTGGCATGGATAGAGGATTGGCTATCTAACAGAAAGCAAAGAGTTGGGATAAATGGTTCATTCTCAGACTGGCAATCAGTAACTAGTGGTGTTCCACAGGGGTCAGTGCTGGGTCCCCAACTCTTCACAATCTATATTAACGATTTGGAGGAAGGGACCAAGTGTAACATATCAAAATTTGCAGATGATACAAAGATGGGAGGGAAAGTAGTGAGTGAGGAGGACATAAAAAACCTGCAAGGGGACATAGACAGGCTAAGTAAGTGGGCAGAGATTTGGCAGATGGAATACAACACTGGAAAGTGTGAGGTGATGCACTTTGGCAGGAAAAATCCTAGAGCAATTTATTATCTTAATGGCAAGAAACTGGAGAGTACTGAAGTGCAAAGGGATCTGGGGGTCCTGGTGCACGAAACTCAAAAGGTTAGTATGCAGGTGCAGCAAGTGATTAAGAAGGCAAATGGAATGTTGGCTTTCATTGCTAGGGGGATAGAATATAAAAATAGGGAGGTATTGCTTCAGTTGTACAAGGTATTGGTGAGACCGCACCTGGAATACTGCATACAGTTTTGGTGTCCTTACTTAAGGAAAGACATCCTTGCTCTCGAGGCAGTGCAAAAAAGGTTCACTCGGTTAATCCCGGGGATGAGGGGGTGGTCATATGAGGAGAGGTTGGGTAGATTGGGACTCTACTCATTGGAGTTCAGAAGAATGAGAGGCGATCTTATTGAAACATATAAGATTGTGAAGGGGTTGGATCGGGTGGATGCGGGGAGGATGTTCCCGATGACGGGTGAGACGAGAACTAGGGGACATAGTCTTAGAATAAGGGGCTGCTCTTTCAAAACTGAGATGAGGAGGAACTACTTCACTCAGAGGGTGGTAGGTCCATGGAATATGCTGCCACAAAAAGCTGTAGAAGCTACAACATTAATTAAATTTAAAACAGAAATAGACAGTTTCCTAGAAGTAAAGGGCATTAAGGGTTATGGGGAGCGGGCAGGAATTTGGACATGAGTCTAGGTTCGGATCGGTCATGGCCCTGTGGGTAGTGGAGCGGGCCCAGGGACTGTGTAGCCTGATTCTGCTCCTATTTCGTGTGTGCAATTCTGTTAGATGCAGGAGATGGTTCTGTGATAGATAGTAGATTGGCGGTTAGGATCAGATCAGCCATGATCTTATTGAATGGCGGAGCACGCTCGAGGGGCCGATTGGCCTACTCCTGCTCCTATTTCTTATGTTCTTATGTTCTTATGTTCTTATTTTGCTGTGTGTCTCCCACGCTGCTGGTACTGTAGTCTCTTCTGATACACCATTTTGCTGCGTGTCTCCCACGCTGCTGGTACTGTAGTCTCTTCTGATACACCATTTTGCTGTGTGTCTGCCACGCTGCTGGTACTGTAGTCTCTTCTGATACACCATTTTGCTGTTTGTCTGCCACGCTGCTGGTAGTCTCTTCTGAGCCACCATTGTTCTGTGTGTCTTTCCATCTTCATCGGCAATTATCTCCTCCATCTTGCATTATGGAATTCCCAAAAGCTGGTCCAAGCAAAAGGAAGAGAGTGGTCTTAACTTTAAAACAGAAAATCGAGATATGCCAACGACTAGAAAGGGGAGAGAAGCGTATCAACATTATGAATGAATTCAAAATCGGTTCGTCAACAATCTACGACATCAAATCGCAGAAGGATAAGCTGCTCAAGTTTTATTCAAGCTCGGAGACATGCAAGAGTGTAGAGAAACGGCGTACGCTTCGTAAGCCTAAGCTTGAAGAGCTGGATACCGTGCTTTATGAATGGTTTTCTCTTAAGCGTTCAGAGGGTGTTCCAATTTCCGGACCCATGCTAATCGAGAAAGCAAAGGATTTCTACGAAAGGATGGAGCTCACTGACAAGTGTGCTTTCTCCGATGGATGGCTAACGTGCTTCAAGTTACGGCACGGGATACGACGACTCGATATTTCCGGGGAGAAGATATCAGCTGATCACGAAGCCGCAGAAGAATACTGTGATTATTTCAATCGGATTGTGCAGCAACATGATTTGTCGCCAGCACAGATCTACAATGCTGATGAAACTGGCTTGTTTTGGAGGTTTTTGCCAGAATCAACGCTTGCTGGGGCTAGTGAGGCTAATGCTTCAGGATACAAGAAAAATAAAGATCGTGTAACCGTGCTAACATGTGCGAACGCCGCTGGATCACACCGGGTTAAACTTCTTGTTATCGGGAAGTATAAAAATCCCTGTGCATTTAAAAATGTGAGGCACTTACCTGTTGAGTACAAAGCTCAAAAAAATGCTTGGATGGATAAGGAAATCTTCTCCGATTGGTTCCATCATATTTTTGTTCCATCTGTGAAGGAACATTTCCGCAGAATAGGGAAACCTGAAGAGAGCACATGCATTTTATTGCTTGATAATTGCAGAGCCCATCCGCATGAATCCCAGTTGGTTTCGGGAAATATTTTCACCATTTATTTGCCACCAAATGTAACTTCTCTCATCCAACCCATGGATCAGGGCGTTATCCAAAATCTGAAGTGTCATTACAAGAAAGACTTCCTACGTAAACTGCTAAGCCAAGATGAGGATATTCAAGATTTGCAGAAGGAATACAATATTAAAGATGCCATCTATAATGTTGCATGTTCCTGGAAATTGGTGAAAGGTCACAGTCTGAGGCAAGCCTGGCGTAAATTGTGGCCTTCTGTAATGTTTGCTGAAGGTTCTTCTTCAGAGGAGGAATTTCATGGGTTCAGTGTTCGTCCCAAGAAGAGTACAATAATGGAAATGGCTGGAATGGTGAAAAATGCAGGCCCAGCAAACCCTCTACGTCACCTCAGTGAAAGTGATATCGAGCAGTGGGTTGATGCAGATAGAGAAGTTGGTGTTGTGCATATGCTAAGTGATGATGAAATAATTCAGAATGTTTTGAATCCAAAGAAAGAAAAGGAAAGCGAGATGGAAAGTGAAGAGGATGAGATTTCTGAAGAAGAGAAGATTTCTTGGGCTAAAGCTGCAGAAGGATTTTCTACAATCCTCAAATTTGCTGAAAGGCAGAATTGCTACTCTGCGCAAGAAGTTATGCAACTCCATATTCTGCATTCCACCTTTCTACAGAAAAGGCAAGAGTCCACTAAGCAAACCGACATCCGCAACATGTTTAAGAAAGCTTCCAGAAGAGTCGCAGCAGCGGAAGTGCCTGAAGAATCTGTGGCATCGGTGGAACTGCGTGCTCCTGATGACCCAGCTGGCACGGATACGGATATTTCTGATGAACCAGATGACTCGGAATAAGTGTACAGTCAACTACAGTACTGTAGACAGTCGTTTATAAGTTTTGTTTTACTGTTAAGTAATTAAAGAGTTATGGATTACCCTCAACTGGCAGTACTGTACTTAATCAAGCATCTTCCACTATCCATTTAACACAACATTCTGTAGGTGAGTACCCAAATACTGTATACTGCACATTTCTTGATTTTTTTATGTTAAAAATAGCCTCGGTAGATATAACTCTCCGTTATCCGGTACTTTCGATAAACCGGCACCACGCCGGTCCCGTCGATGCCGGATAAACGAAAGTTTCCTGTAGTTACAACCAGAGCACAGGGTGCGCAAGTGATGGACAGTGATGGGATTGTTTGCCTAACAATGATGTTCAGTAATTGTATACATTTTCACAATAGGAGTAGGCCAATCAGCCCTCGAGCCTGCTCCAGCATTCAATTAGACCATCTCTTAATGTCTCTTAATCTCTCCTGCCTTCCATCTAGAGCCATCTTTTGTTTCTTAACTTGTCCCATTACCATCTCCTTTTGCCTTGCACCATCTCTTAATGTCTCTTAATCTCTCCTGCCTTCCATCCTATCACAGACCTTCCCTTTTGTTCTTTCCTCCCCTCCCCCCTTTCCCATCCCCTGCACTTGCTTAAAAACCTGTTCCATCTCCAGTTTTTTCCAGTTCTGACGAAGGGTCATCGACCTGAAACGTTAACTCTGTTTCTCTCTCCACAGATGCTGCCTGGCCTGCTGAGTATTTCCAGCATTTTCTGTTTTTATTTCAATTAGACCATGGCTGACCTGTATGCTAATTCAATTTCCCCATCTCTGATTCATAGCCTTCTCTTTTCCCCTCAGAATAGAGAAGGCTAAGAGGAGATTTGATAGAGGTATTTAAAATCAGGAAGGGTTTAGATAGAATAAAGAACTGTTTCCAATGGTCGAAGGGTCGATAACCAGCGAGCACAGATTTAAGGTGATTGGGAAAAGAACCAGAGGCGACATGAGGAAAAACCTTTTTACGCAACGAGTGATTATGATTTGGAATGCACTGCCTGATACAGATTCAATAGTGGCCTTCAAAAGGGAATTGGATAAATACTTGAAGGAGAAAAAATTACAGGGATATGGGGAAAGAGCGGGGGAGTGGGACTAACTGGATTGCTCTTCTAAAGAGCTGTGTAGACTCGATGGGCCGAAAGGCCTCCTACTGTGTAGTACGATTCTATGATATCAATACATATCCTTACCTGACAAAAATCTATCAATCACATTTTTCAAGTTTTCAGTTGACCCCCAGCCTCAACAGCTTTTTGGGGGAGAGAGTTCCAGATTTCCACTACCCTTTGTGGGAAGAGGTGATTCCTGACATCACTCCTGAATGGCCGAGCTCTAATTTTAAGGTTATGCCCCCTTAATCTGGACTCTCCTCACCAAAGGAAACAGTTTCTACCCTATCAACTCCTTTAATCATCTTAAACACCTCAATCATATATCAATGCAAGTCTTTCTTTCTTTATAACAAAAATCTACCCAACTAATTTTTGAAATTTTCAATTTAGTCCCAGTGTCAATAGATATTGGAGGAGAGAGTTTCAGATTTCCACTACCCTTTGTGTGAAGAAGTGCTTTGTGACATCACCCCTGACCAGCCTAGCCTTATTGTAAGTTTATGCCCCTTGCTCTGGATTTCCTCACCATCAGAAATAGTTTCTATCTATCTACTCTATCAACTACTTTAATCATCTTAAACACCTCAATTATATCAGCACTTAATCACGAGGTTATACTGTCTACTGGATGGAGTGAGCTTGATGGGCCTGATAGTCTTTATCTACTGATAGTCTTTTTGTACCTTTGTTTGTGCAGACTGGGGATTGACTCTGTGCCCTGCCTGATGTGTGGCTCAGAGAGTTCACCCAGTCAGTAACTGAGCCCAGGGACAATCCCCATTGTCCAATCCCCCATCGGAGAACTCATCTATTCCCCTTTCCGTTCCCTGCTATGATCCGTGCACAAATCAGGAGAAACACAGTAAGTTTGTTCATTTTCATTCCACTTTATTTCCAGATATTAAACTTCTCACATTTCAGTCATTGAAACATCGTGACTTGCAATAGACGAGACATCACGGACAGGAAATGACTCTCTGGTCCATCCAGCCTGTCCCACACAACTGTGATGCCTTGTCCATCGCAATATATAGACTCCCCACCCCACCCAAGACCATGTGATCTCTTGGGAGAGGCAAAAAATCCACACATAAAAACCCAGGCCAATTTGGGGGAAAAAATCTGGGAAATTCCTCTCCGACCCCCTTAGGCGATCGAAACTAGTCCAGGAGATCACTCTGACCCTGATAAGTCTACGCATTCTAAGGCAATTGCTTTTCCACTTCTACTCTGCTGACATCACTGAAAACAGGCCTCGGAGCCTGGCCTCCAACGATCTCCAGTCCAGCTCTGTACCAGCAGCCACAACCCCAACATTCAGCGATGACATCAAACCGGTCGGTGGGTTGTCTAGAGGTCCCACTTCTGTGTCGTTCCAGCTTGAACGAAAACTGTCCCCAAACTTTATTTAAAGTGCTAACTGTGACACCCTTTAATTTGTTGGGAGCTGATGCCATTCCTTTAGGCTGTGGCATGCTCAGTGGATTGGAATTTAGTTACTGAGCCAGCAATGATTGGATGAAACATCAGCTCCTAAACATTGACGGGCCGAATGGGGGGGGGGATGTGGATCTAATTATCAGGATCCATTGGCACAATTAGCTTGGGGTAAATCTCTTAAGGCATGACCTCCTTTTTAAGACATTTTGTTAGACATCCTAACTTTATGGGCACACCCATATGTTTTTCTTCTCCTTCCCAGGCTCCTGTGCAGTGTTAACCCAAAGACACCCCAGAACTCAGTTTGTTGACACCCAAACACAACCCAGAACGAGGAAAAGAAACCAAACACTCAACACTTATTGAAACAGAAGGTGCATGGCTCCGACAGGCTGACTTTTGGGAACAAAAACAATGGTCCACCCTGGATAAGGTGTTTTAATTTAAACTTTGTAAAGATGGTACATAAGATAAGGAACATCTGCCCTTGTAAAGATGACATAAAATAAGGGACACCTGCTCTGCACACCGTTTTATATGGTCAACCCAGAACACCTGGAGAAAGACAAGATTCTGGAATATTACAAGCTGATGTAGCAGTAAAAAATTGCAGAGGTCAGCAGAAAGATGAATAGGGATAATTGACTTGGGTCAGCAGAAACTTTAACGGAAATACAACTGGAAAAGGGTATAAATATTGAAGTTTCAAATGAGATAGCAGACTCGCTTTAATCGGGCAAAGCGATTCTTGGCTACAGAGGCGGCTCTGTGGTCTCCAACTCTTTGTACCTCTGGGATCTAAGGTATTTGATATTGATGGATATCCTGTATAGAAAACTTTAAGAACTGTAATACTGTAGTGAAGTTAAGATTTAAAAGTAAGATTCTCTGTTAATAATAAGGTCATAATTTTTCTCTTTTTAGAAATGTTAACGTTGCGATTGACTGATTCACCAACTGTAAATTACATCTCGGTTCTTTTAATAAATCTCTATATATTTTTAGAATTGTCTCACATAAGTCTTCTGTATCAATAACTCGCGAACTCAATCTCTGTACACTCTTTGATGAAGAGTTACATAATTCTGAAGGAGTTCTGGACCCTCATAATATCCGGGACGTTACAGTCTAGCTAAACTTATTAAAAGCGCTATCTGGAGGACGGTGACATTCTCGGGTTGTTCCTTTCCTTTAGGGAGAGATAGCCCGGACCTTTAGACCCACTTAAGCATCTTTAGGATTCGGCTACCTCAAACTTTAGTTGAAAGTGAACGTCTGAGAAATATGCCTGATCCGGGATAGCCCCAAAGGGGCTAGGACTAGTACCCTTGGTCCAAACATGGACAAAGGAGCTGAATTCCAGAGGTGAGGTGACATCAAGGCAGCATTTGACCGAGTGTGGCATCAAGGAGCCCTTGTAAAACTGAAGTCAATGGGAATCGGGGGGGGAAACTCTCCACTGGCTGGAATCATACCTAGCACAAAGGAAGATGGTTGTGGTGGTTGAAGGTCAATCATCACAGCCCCAGGACATCGCTGCAGGAGTTCCTCAGGGCAGTGTCCTAGGCCCAACCATCTTCAGCTGCTTCATCAATGACCTTCCCTCCAACATAAGGTCAGAAATGGGGATGTTCGCTGAAGACTGGACAGATAAAGAAGCAACCCATGCCCGTATGCAACAAGACCTGGATGACGTTCAGGCTTGGGCTGATAAGTGGCAGGTAACTTTCGCGCCACAGAAGTGCCATGCAATGACTATCTCCAAACAGCGAGAGTCCAACAACTGCCCCTTGACATTCAATGGCATTACCATCGCCGAATCCCCCACCATCAACATCCTGGGGGTCACCATTGACCGGAAACTTAACTGGATCAGCCACATAAATACTGTGGCAACAAGAGCAGGTCAGAGGCTAGGTATTCTGTGGCGAGTGACTCACCTCCTGATTCTCCAAAGCCTTTCCACCATCTACAAGGTACAAGTAAGGAGTGTGATGGAATACTCTCCACTTGCCTGGATGAGTGCAGCTCCAACAACACTCAAGAAGCTCGACACCATCCAGGACAAAGCAGCCCGCTTGATTGGCACCCCATCCACCACCTTAAACATTCACTCCCTCCACCACCGGCGTACCGTGGCTGCAGTGTGTACCATCTACAAGATGCACTGCAGCAACTCGCCAAGGCTTCTTCAGCACCACCTCCCAAACCCGTGACCTCTTCCACCTAGAAGGACAAAGACAGCAGACGTATGGGAACACCACCACCTCCAAGTTCCTCTCCAAGTCACACACCATCCTGTCTTAGAAGTATATCGCCGATCCTTCATCGTTGCTGGGTCAAAATCCTGGAACTCCCTCCCTAACAGCACTGTGGGAATACCTTCACCACACGGACTGCAGCGGTTCAAGAAGGCGGCTCACCACCGCCTTCTCAAGGGCAATTAGGGATGGGCAATAAATGCTGGCCTTGCCAGCGACGCCCACATCCCATAAACAAATTTAAAAAAATAGGTTCGTCCTTACTCTTCAAATGACTTGGCATTCACCCGTGGGTTCTTGAAGTCAAACTCAACTCCCGGGTGTCTGAGAAGCACGGTTTGTGAGGCAACTGAAGGGTTAACCAGAACCACCTTCTGCTGCAATTTTCTGTAGCATCCTGGAGATCAGGCAACCCTGAGCAACAGAATCTAGAAACAAAAGAACGAAAGACTGTCCAGCCTCCGCCCTGACTGCCTGAGGTCCTCGAGCAGATTGGTGATTGTCTGGTGATGCGAGCAAGTCGATCGATCTGGTAACTCCACCCCCCCCCCCCACCCCCCCAAATGCTGAAGATGTTCTGGACTACCTCAGTGTGGATCATCCTCTCTCCAGGGTGGTCTTCAGAGCAGCTGAGTGTGCTGACTATTGTGTTGTCCAGCATGGCCCAATGTGGCATCAAGATTGTCACTCCATCATTCAAGCATGAATGGGAAGCAACTCGTCATCTTGACAGAGGGACCCAGGAAGGAGTCTCACCCTATTTGTTGGCTTTCCGGACTGCTATCATATTGTCTGTCTGGAGACATATTGACTTACGCAGCACTGAGTCTGAAAGTGGAAAATGTCCTATTATAGCATTCACACCCCGAGCCTGTAGAAATTCCAAGTGAACTCACTGGCCTAGAAGCCCATTCATCTTGAATGTGGCTCCCACCCATATGTTGAAGAATTAGCTGAAGAGCCTGATGGCTGTAGCACCAACCCCTGGAGAACACTGTGCTCCCAGGACCACCAGCTCTAGTTCAGATGCTGCGACAAAGGGAGACCTGTGGAAGCATTACTGGCAGAGTGATAGTCATCCAGAAGGCTCAACTGGAGAAATATCCCCAACAGTTGAGCCTTCTGGATGACCATCACTTGCTCTCAGTGTGGATGGTAGAAGACCTGCCAGTATTGCCCACCAGTAGATGGTTCCTCTGATGGTCAAACCGACCCACATTGTGAAAAGCATGGAGGCTCAAGATGCAAATGCAGAGGACACTCACTACTTCTGGTCTCCTGGACACAAGTGTCCAGATTGATCCATTTCCACAGGGAAGTACTGGAAATGGCCCGCCCACCCAACTCTGAGGTGGGCTATCCAGGCATGATCACTGCTTGGGGAGGTGGAGCTGGACAGGGTCTCGAAGCTTACTTGTTGTGAACTCCATGCATTCCAGGTCCTAATCTGGAATGATGGGCTAGCAAGGTATAAAGGACATTGCGCTCTGGATAAAGCCTTGAAAAGGCTGATGTAGAGAAATGGATTGGAGGTGGTGAGTGGATTGGCTAGGAATGTTGCAAAGATTAGTGGTAGGCCAGAGGATTGGGAAATTTTTTGAAACCAACAAAGGATGACTAAAAAAATAATAAAGAGGGAGAAGATAGATTATGAAAGTAAACTAGCAAAAAATATAAAAACAGACAGTAAGAGCTTCTTCAGGTATATAAAAAGGAAGAGAGTAGCTAAAGTAAAAAAATAAAAACAGAAAATGCTGGAAATACTCAGCAGGTCAGGCAGCATCTGTAGAGAGAGAAACGGAGTTAACGTTTCAGTTCTGAAGGGTCATCGACCTGAAACGTTAACTCTGTTTCTCTCTCTACAGATGCTGCCTGACCTGCTGAGTATTTCTAGCATTTTCTGTTTTTATTTCAGATTTCCAGCATCCGTAGTATTTTGCTTTTGTATTAGCTAAAGTAAATGTTGGTCCCCTAGAGGATGAGACAGGGAAATGGCGGAGACTTTGAACAAATATTTTGTATCGGTCTTCACGGTAGAAGACACTAAAAGCATCCCAATAATAATTGATAATCAAGGGGCTATAGAGAGGGAGGAACTTAAAATAATCACTACATCTAGAGAAAAAGTACGAGGCAAACTAATGGGACTAAAGGTGGACAAGTCCCCTGGACCTGATGGCCTGCATCCTAGGGTCTTAAAAGAAGTGGCTGCAGAGATAGTGGATGCGTTGGTTGTAATCTACCAAAATTCCCTGGATTCTGGAGAGGTCCCAGCGGATTGGAAAAGCGCAAATGTAATGCCCCTATTCAAGAAAGGAGGGAGGCAGAAAGCAGGGAACTATAGGCCAGTTAGCCTAACATCTGTCATTGGTAAAATGCTGGAATCCATTATTAAGGAAGTAATAGCAGGACATTTAGAAAATCATAATACAATCAAGCAGAGTCAACATGGTTTTATGAAAGGGAAATCATGTTTGACAAATTTACTAGAGTTCTTTGAGGATGTAACGAGCAGGCTGGATGAAGGGGAACCAGTAGATGTAGTGTATTTGGATTTCCAGAAGGCATTCGATAAGGTGCCACATAAAAGACTACTGCACAAGATAAGAGCTCACAGGGTTGGGGGTAATATATTAGCATGGATAGAGGATTGGCTAACTAACAGAAAACAGAGAGTCAGGATAAATGGGTCATTTTCAGGTTGGCAAACTGTAACTAGTGGGGTGCCACAGGGATCAGTGCTGGGGCCTCAACTATTTATAATCTATATTAATGACTTGGATGAAGGGACCGAGTGTACTGTAGTCAAATTTGCTGATGATACAAAGATAGGTGGGAAAGCAAGTTATGAGGAGGACACAAAGGGGGAAAAATTCAGCTGCTTGCGCCTCCCGTTAGCGCCTTAAGAGGGCGCTAATGGGGCGTAAAGCAGCTAACGCCCGGGCGCAGCGCCGCCCACGCCTCCCGAAAAATTCAGCGGGAGGTTAGCGGCGGCGCCAGCCGGTAGCGCCCTGTGGCGCTGCGCCGCCGGCGATGACGTCATCGCCGTGCGCAGCACCCCGCTCGCGCTCCAGCCGCGATCTTCAGTCGCGCCCCCTGATTTACCGCCAGACGCTATGTCCGACGGGTTCAGGGAGGCGTACGTGCGGCCGGGGCGGCGATATTTAAAGGGGAGGTGGCAGGCGGCCATTTTTGTTGCTGGCCGCCTGCCAGCACCTACCCCCGTTGCTGTCCCCGGCCCCCGTGAAGCCCCCCCACCGTGAAGTGCCGGCTGCGCTCCAAGAGCCCGGCACTTCTCTTGAGTGCCGGGCTCTTTTGCCGGCACTCCCGATCCCTGGGAGCCCAGCTGGGCCCCGGTTCGCGCTGCGCAGGGTCCCTCCCCTTTAAGAAGGGGAGGAAGGCCTGCAATACCGCGGCACGTAGCGCCAGGATATTCCCTCGCAGCGCCCCAAGAGGGATGCGGGGTGCTTCCAGTGGCGCCCCGCTTCCCTCTTGGGGCGCAACCACTGAAGTTCCGGCGCGGGGCCGCTAATTTTTTCGGGGCGCTAAAAGTCGCGCCCCGGCGAGGTTAGCGCCCCAAATGGGGCGCGACTCAATTTTTACCCCAAAGAGTCTGCAAAGGGATATAGATAGGTTTAGTGAGTGGGCAAAAATTTGGCAGACGGAGTATAATGTGGGAAAATGTGAGGTTATCCACTTTGGTAGGAAGAATAAAAAAGCAAATTATTATTTAAATGGAGAGAGACTACAAAATGCTGCGGTATAGAGGGATCTGGGGGTCCTTATACATGAAACACAAAAAGTTAGCGTGCGGGTACAGCAAGTAATTAGGAAGGCAAATGGAATGTTGGCCTTTATTGCAAGGGGGATGGAGTATAAAAGTAGAGAAGTCTTGCTACAACTGTACGGGTGAGACCACACCTGGAGTACTGCATGCAGTTTTGGTCTCCTTATTCAAGGAGGGATATACTTGCATTGGAGGCAGTTCAGAGAAGGTTCACTAGGTTAATTTCTGGGATGAAAGGGTTGTAAATACAGCCTTCTGGACTCAACATCGAGTTCAGCAATTCCAGACCACAACCTCTGCCCCTATCTTTTTTTTCCATTTTTTTTCTCTCTCTCACATGGCAGCTGTCTTTCATTCTGCCATTTACACTTCATCCAGGGCCATCTTTTGTTTCTTAACTTGTCCCATTACCATCTCCTTTTGCCTTGCACCATCATCCCTTTTGTCTCTTAATCTCTCCTGCCTTCCATCCTATCACAGACCTTCCCTTTTGTTCTTTCCTCCCCTCCCCCCTTTCCCCGCCCCTACACTTGCTTAAAAACCTGTTCCATCTCCAGCTTTTTCCAGTTCTGACAAAGGGTCATCGACCTGAAACATTAACTCTGTTTCTCTCTCCACAGATGCTGCCTGACCTGCTGAGTATTTCCAGCATTTTCTGTTTTTATTTCAGCCAGCAGCACCTGCTCCCACCTAGAGGGTGCTGCCCACTGAGCCACAACTGGCACACAAAGTCTTCTGGAGTTCCCACATGCACATGACAATAAATTGAAGCTATCGCAACAACGCTCGGTGGCAATGAGTAAAGCAAATCAGGGATGTATTAAAAGGTTAATATTGAGATGAAATAGTGAGGTAATCCTGCCATTGGTGTGACCGCATATAGAATACTGTGGACAGATCTGGTCGCCTCAGTACAGAAAGGATATTACAGCTATTGAAAGGATACAGAGTAGAGCAACCAGAATGATTGAGGGGATGGAGGGATTTTTAAAAATTTATTCAATCATAGGAAGTGGGCGTCGCTGGCAAAGCCAGCATTTATTGCCCATCCCTAATTGCCCTTGAGAAGGTGGTGGTGAACCGCCTTCTTGAACCGCTGCAGTCCGTGTGGTGAAGGCACTCCCACAGTGCTGTTAGGGAGGGAGTTTCAGGATTTTGACCCAGCGATGATGAAGGAACGGCGATATATTTCCAAGTTAGGATGGTGTGTAACTTGGAGGGGAACTTGCAGGTGATGGTGTTCCCATGAGCCTGCTGCCCTTATCCTTCTCGTTGGAAGAGGTCGCGGGTTTGGGAAATGCTGTTGAAGAAACCTTGGTGAGTTGCTGCAGTGCATCTTGTAGGTGGTACACACTGCAGCCACGGTACGCCGGTGGTGGAGGGAGTGAATGTTTAAGGTGGTGGATGGGGTGCTGATCAAGCGGGCTGCTTTGTCCTGGATGGTGTTGAGCTTATTGAGTGTTGTTGGAGCTGCACTCATCCAGGCAAGTGGAGAGTATTCCATCACACTCCTTACTTGTGCATTCTAGGCGGTGGAAAGGCTTTGGGGAGTCAGGAGGTGAGACACTCGCCGCAGAATACCCAGCCTCTGACCTACGACCTTACCTTAGCTGACCTAAGAATATGAGGTATAATTATGTAAATTGGGCATATTCTCACTGGAAAAGAGAAGGTTGAGAGGCGATCTGATTGCTGTTTTTATGATTCTAACAGAACTAGATAATGTCGACCATGACGAGCAGTTTCACCTTGTCCAGAATGGCCTGCATTTGAAGGGGGGTAAATTCAAAACTAATCTGCGGAAACAATATTTCAGTGAGCGATTGGTCAATCTCTGGAACAGGCTCCCTCAGGAGATGGTGGAAGCAGTTAGTACTGACTCATTCAAATGCAAATGAGATAGATTCCTTTCAGAAAATAAAATTTTGGGAATTAAGAGTATGAGTAATCTGAGATGTGACGTATGGTGAGTGTCGCGTGCTCGGGAGGAACAGGTGACCTATGGTTCCCAAAGCTCGCCACCACTGGGGGTTTCTTCGCCTCATGTCTGGGCCTGTTGTAGACTCATTGATAGAGATTGATTGCTGTGATTAGTCAACAACTCCATTATCGTTGCATCATCGTTAGATGAGACGTTAAACCGAGGCCCCGTCTGCTCTCACAGGTGGATGTAAAAGATCCCACTATTTCGAAGAAGAGCAGGGCAGTTATCCCTGATGTCCTGGCCAATATTTATCCCTCAATTGACATCACTAAAACAGATTATCTGGTCATTATCACATTGCTGTTTGCGGGAGCTTGCTGTGCACAAATTGGCTGCCGCATTTCCCACATTACAACAGTGACTACATTTCAAAAGTATTTAATTGGCTGTAAAGCGCTTTGGGATGTGCTGAGGTCGTGAAAGGCGCTATATAAATGCAAGTCTTTCTTTCTTGCATGCAACTACCAGGATGGTAGAAGGCAAACTAGATGGACCTTGGTCTTTTTTCATCTAGCAATTCCTATGCCTTTCTCTTTTAAGATTATTTTACATCTGTAACAAAGTGTGCAATTTAAGGGTGATGTCTGGCGTACGATATCGGGAATACGATAGCCCAAGCACGACAGATGCGCACTAAATGCAAGATTTTTATATGTACCATTTAGTGGTTGGTTGAGCGCCAACCAAAAGATAACAAACATCAACAATTTCTTAAATTTGAAGAAAAAAAAACTTTTCATGGAGTGTGTTAGATTGAAATATTTCAGTTCTCAATTCCACAATCACTGCCCAGAAATAAGAAGAACGACTTGCACTTATATAGCGCCTTTCACGACCACCGGACGTCTCAAAGTGCTTTACAGCCAGTGAAGTACTTTTTGAAGTGTAGTCACTGTTTGTAATGTAGGAAACGCGGCAGCCAATTTGCGCACAGCAAGCTCCCACAAACAGCAATGTGATAATGACCAGATAATCTGTTTTTGTTATGTAATATTGACCAGGACACCGGGGATAACTCCCCTGCTCTTCTTCGAAATAGTGGCCTTGGGATCTTTTACATCCACCCGAGAGAGCAGACGGTGCCTCGGTTTAACGTCTCATCTGAAAGACGGCACCGCCGATAGTGCGGCACTCCCTCAGCACTGCACTGGAGTGTTGGCCTATCTTTGTGTGCACAAGTCCCTGGAGTGGGACCCACGACCTTCTGACTTAGAGGCGAGTGATCTACCAACTGAGCCACAGCAACTGTAGTTGTATGAGAACTGTCCAAATACGACACCATGTGCAGCTATGCAAAGAAACAAAAAAGCATGTTAAAATACATTGCTATACTTTTTAAAAGGGATGGGTAGTATAAAGTTAACACACACACAGCGATGGGTAGTATAAAGTGCACACATACACAATTTACATCTTAGAGGGGGATTAAAATATAAGCATTTATGAAGTTGTTTTGCGAACTAGACGTTGCACCTCCAGCCCTGCAACGTGGCGACTCCAACCTCCTCACGTCACGGACACGCCCTCTCGCCAATCGGAAGGGCTGTAACAAACCCGCAAGCTGCTGGCCAGAAATGCAAGCGGAGCGGTGAGTGGCCCGGCCCGGGATCAAAGGCAAATGCTGGGGGTGGGGGGATGGCAGACACATGAAGAGGACGGCAGGAGCCGCTGGGTTTGAAATAACTCTGTAACTTACATGGGGGCAGCTCGCGGTGTGTGCATGTTTTAAGAGGCGCCTGCTGTTCCAACACATCAAGGGGATTGTTTTAAACAGGTACTGGAGACCTGCTTATTTCTGCCACGAAGGAGAGATTGCAGTGATTGAAACAGATGATTTCCTGAATTGTATCTTTTTGTTTGTATCCTTGTCGTTTCTTGTTGCAGTTTTTCAATGGTTACAATGTATTCCAGCATGGGGAGCCCGCGGCTGGTCTATTTCCTTCTGCTGTACATCGCCGGAGGATGCCCCAAGCCCACTTTGAGAAACGAGCGGGTCCACCAAGAACCCGAGCTGAGCGATCAGGTACACGAGGACGCCGAAAACTTCCAGTACGATCATGAGGCCTTTCTGGGAAAGGAAGAAGCCAGGACTTTCGACCAGCTCAGCCCAGAGGAGAGCGTGGAGAAGCTAGGGTAAGCTTGGCAAGGCTGCTGATGTGGCGATTCCTGAGTGTGTATATATATCAAAAATAACTGGGTATCAGCAAGTCCTCTCGCCAGCTGCTCCTGCCAATTTCACAAGCTCAAAGCATGCAAGCCAAAGTTGGTGGGGATTTCAGCCCCAGTAAATCACCGCGAGTTCTTTTAGATTCGGGTTATCGCCAGCATGTTTAAAGTTGCAAACTAGTTTCTCCAGTTAGCTTTACAGAGTATAATTCCGGATGAATCGCTGCTGAGTGGCCGCAGTTGTTAAGTATGAATCTTACAGACCGGCGCGAGTTTCTTTTGCAAAGTTTCGTTTTGTGATCGGCTGCTGCTGTTACACAATTCCCCAAAGACTCTTTTTTTAGTGCAGTGTCTTTAGAGAAGTGTCATGTTAATACGAAAACGTGGCAGTGGGCGTCTGTCCAGCGATCAACTGTTTCTGGCATGCACAGTAGGGGGACCGACTGAATCCTTAAATAGAAAGAGAGGACTTGCATTTATGTAGCGCCTTTCATGACCTCAGGACGTCCCAAAGCGTTTTACAGTCAATGAAGTACTTCCTTTGAAGTGTAGGCACTGTTGGAATGTAAGAAAACGTGGCAGCCAATTTGCGCACAGCAAGCTCCCACAAACAGCAATGCAATAATGATCCAGATCATCTGTTTCTAATTTATGTTGGTTGAGGGAAAAATAATTGGCCAGGGCACCTGCTCTTGAGAACTCTCCTGCTCCAACGTTTCATGCGAAAGACGGCACCGCCAACAGTGCCGCTCTCGCTCAATACTAGCCCAATGTTAATAGCAAAATACTGCGGCTGCTGGAACTCTGAAATAACAACAGAAAACGCTGGAAACACTCAGCAGGCCAGACAGCATCGCGGAGAGAGAGAAAGAGAGTCAACGTTTCAGGCCGATGACCCGCCTAAGTTATGTGCTCAAGACTTTGGATTGGAGCTTGAACCCACAATCTTCTGACTCCGAGCCGTGTGTGTTACCCACTGACACCTTCATGTTAAGGGAACTGAGGCCACTGCAAGCCAAGGGATGAGAGACGTTTAAGATTCAGCATGATTCACATTGATTTCCTCGGTGGTTGCCTAATCTTAAGGAAGGTGTTTGTAGCTGCAGTGATTAGTTTTAAAATCTAACGGCATTGTGCGCAAAGTTATTTTCTTGGAACTCTGTAATATTCAGCAAAATTTAATTTAATATCCCTGCGGGAGGTCTGACACACCGTTTCCAGTCTCGTACACTGTTTCCATATGACACTGTAAAGGTGCAAAAACATGGCCAAGTAGATTGGAAACTTCTTAAACCGGCCTGCAATTCATTTAAGCCTTGAAGGCCACGCCGACACTGCTGCCCACAACTTTTAAACCTGTGCCTAAAAGTTAACTGGTGGGTGAGGAGCCATGGCATGCTTGTGCAGAACTTTCTCCCAAGACGGATTAAAACAGGCTGAACTCCAGTCTCGGACCGTGCCTGAGTGCAAACATACCCTGAAACCACGTACCCCATTAATACGTTCGGGGATGTACTGATTCACAATGATGATACCAGAACTGAGAGGTTGTACCCAGCAGCAAAGATTGAACAGGCTGGGGCTCTTTTCGCGAGGAAAAAGAGAAGGCTGAGGGGTGACCCGATCGAGGTCTTTAACATTCTGGAAGGGTTTGATGGGGGAGAGACGTAGAGAAGATGTTCCACTCGTGGGTGAGATCAAAACTAGGGGCCATAAATATAAGATAGCCACTTTTTTTTTAAAGACTAGAAATGTTTTAGGTGCTAATTCTTCCTTCTATACACTTTGCATGATTTACCAATTAAACTATCTCCAAGGCAGTAGATTGTTTTGCACTGTAGCATTATCCTTTATTGCATAATTAATAGAGAAAACTCAGTTTGATGTAGTGAAGATGACCTGACTTGTCTCCGTAAGGGCCACACATCACATTGCTGTAACCTGAACGTACGCTCTGTAAAATTATTTACAACAACATTTCTGGTGCAAACGTATTCTGTGACCTACATTGGCTCCCGGTCCACCAACACCTCGATTTAAAAATAATTCTCATCCTTGTTTTCAAATCCCCCCCCACCCCTCCCTATCTCTGTAACCTCCTCCAGCCCCACAACCCTCCGAGATCTCTGCGCACCTCCAATTCTGGCCTCTTGCGCATCCCCGATTGTCATCAAACCACCACTGGCAGCTGTGCTTTCAGCCTTCTGAGCCCTAGAATTCCCTCCCTAAACCTCTCCGCTTCTCCACCTCTTCCTTTTAAGATGCTCAGTGGGTAGCACTCTCTCGCCTCTGAGTCAGAAGGTAGTGGGTTCAAGTCCCACTCCAGGGACAAAACCTAGGCTGATGCTCCCAGTGCAGTACTGAGGGAGTGCTGCACTGTCAGAGGAGCCGTCTTTCGGATGAGACGTTAAATCTGCCTTCTCTAGTGGACGAAAAAGATGACATGGCACTATTTCGAAGAAGAGCAGGAGAGTTCTCCCCGGAATCATGGCCGATATTTATCCCTCAACCAATATCACTGAAACAGATTATCTGCCCATCATCACATTGCTGTTTGTGGGAGCTTGCTGTGTGAAAATTGGCTGCCGTGTTTCCTACATTACAACAGTGACTACACTTCAAAAAGTACTTCATTGGCTGTAAAGCACTTTGAGACGTCCGGTGGTCGTGAAGGTGCGATATAAATACAAGTCTCTTTTTTTTCTTTTTCCTTAAATTCTACCTCTTTGAACAAGCTTTTAGTCACCCGTGCTAATATTTACTACGTACGTTTAGTACGTTAAAGGCACTATAGAAATGCAAGTTGTTGTTGTATGATCACCAGGTTGAGCCACAAGATAATTGAAATTGGTGATCTAAGGATAATTCAGGTCATATGTCACACATTGCCGACAATTGGCAATATCGCCTGTCGCTGATTTATTCTTTAACGTAACACTTCACTGCTGGATAACTTGGGGCTCAGTCTATTGTAAAATTTGGTGTAAAAATTGCAATTTCTTGAAAGTCAGATGTAAAGCTGAAAATGTAATTCAAGCCCGAGCATGTATAAAACTTCCAGGCCTTTCGCAACCAGTGCTAATCAGCAGGAATTAATTACACGAGCAGTACCCGGAAGGGTTAAAAGAAACTAACATTTTGCAATGCTTTAAGGCTAATGCTAACAGGGTAGGTGCTGCTGCCATGGTCACACACTAGATGGTGGGTGCTGGAGCTATGAAGTTAGTCAACATTGGCACCTGGGAACTCGTATGCTGTTGGCTGACTATGTTCTATTCAAGCAGCTTAGTGAGAATCAGTGAGCTCCAACAGGGCATGCAGGTTGGTGGTACACTAACCATATTAGCCGAGAAGCTACATGGCTCAGTGGGTAGCACTCTTACCTCTGAGTCAGACGGTTTAGGGTTCAAATCCCACTCCAGAGACATTGAGCGCACAAATCCAGGCTGACACTCTAGTGCAATACTGAGGGAGCGCTGCACTGTCAGAGGTGCCGTCTTTCAGATGAAACATTAAACTGAGGCCCTGTCTGCCCTCTAGAGTGGATGTAAAAGATCCCACGGCGCTATTTTGAAAAAGAGCAAGGGGCCGTTCTCCCTGGTGCCAATATTTATCCCTCAACTGACATCACTAAAAGCAGATTGTCTGGTCATTGTGACATTGCTGTTTGTGGGAGCTTGCTGTGTGCAATTTGGCTGCTGTTTCCTACATTATAACAGTGACTACACTTCAAAAGTACTGTACTTAATTGGCTGTAAAGTGGTTTGGGATACCCTGAGGTTGTGAAAGGCTCTATATAAATGCAAGTCTTTCTTTCTACCAATGGCATCAGTAACTGATCCAAAAAGTACTTGGATATGCACTTGAAGTGCCATAACCTGCAAGGCTACGGATCAAGTGCTGGAAAGTGGGATTAGGGTGGATAGCACTTTGTCGCCGGCAGACAAGATGAGCTGAGTGGCCTCCTCCTGTGCTGTAAATTTCTATGATTCTACGATGATTCTATGACATTAGTGGATGAGCCCTGAATGCATTCAAACAACATTCCTCTGTGTGCTATTTTAATACAGGTGTTAAGCCATTTCTAAATGGGTGACACTACTCTTGTAACCATGGGCAAATTCTCTTCCATTTGGGTCTAACTGAGCGAAGCCCTGAGGTCAACAGCTGCGAGTGTTTACACGCATTTGTACATATTTACTCAATGTTCTGAGTCAAAGCTGTTGGACAGAAAAGCTGCTTAGCGTTAAGAGGGATATTTTCCTGGGTCTGTGATTGGATCAGCTGGGCACAGTGAATAGTGGAAAATCAGGCACATTCCTTTGCAGCCATTCGGTCCGACCCGCCGGATTTTCTGATGTTTGTCGCTCCCGGTGATCCAGTGAGGCCAGGCACAGAGCCAGGAAATTCTCCCCCTTGTATCCTGTAAATGTTCTTTAAAATCAAAATGAACACATGCAACCATACACCAGGACAAGTTCAAAGTAGGCACCAATACCACCTTTTGATTGACCATTGCCAGAACAAGGGGTGATGTGCCGCCAATCTTTGGACAAATTTTGGAAGAGAATGGGGGGAAAATCCCACTCAAACTAAGCCTAGGATCCATGCACTATTTCATTCCCTCCTAATGTATGGACGGTCTTGATCCACACATAACATTAGTTTTGTATTCTGTAGAACCCAGCTGTTTTGAATCATACAATAGTACGGCACAGGAGGAGGCCCATCGAGTCTGTGCCGGCTCTTTCGAAGAGCAATCCAGTTAGTCCCACTCCCCCGCTCTTTCCCCATATCCCGGCCATGTTTTCTCCTTCAAGTATTTATCCAGTTCCCTTTTGAAGGCTACTATTGAATCTGTATTCCACCGCCCTATCAGGCAGCGCATTCCAAATCCTAACCACTCGTTGCATAAAAAAGATTTTCCTCATGTCGCCTCTGGTTCTTTTGCCTGTCACCTTAAATCTGTGCCCTCTGGCTATCGACCCTTCAACCACTGGAAACAGTTTCCCTTTATTTACTCTATCAAATTATATTTAGTCTTGCAGTATATTTATATTCTAAGCAGGCACACCTTTTTTTGGAAGGGGCCGTGCGTGCCTGCACCCTCCTGCCTTCATGTTGTCATGGTTACGACCTACAACCTGTTTTTTTTTTTTAAAAAGCTTGGCACTGTGTGCGCGCGTGTGTTTATCTGCATTTTTGTTTTGCTAGGGGGCCTGCTTGGTAATAGACTCCAATCCAGAGACTTAGGCGACATTTACACCGACAGCAAGTCAGGGTGAGACTGAAGTCAGGAGCAAAGTGGAGTGAGACCCTCTCCTGATGGGGATCCCACTCCACTTCACTCTGGAGTCAGGTCGGGCAATGACTGGATTCTAACATGTTTACTTTAGCGTTGATACAAAGTTGCACCGCTGCGCTACAGTTGTAGTACAGAGGAAGCTTTAAAGGTTCTGATTATAGGTAAACTTGGGACGTCCTTCATAGCACAGCACTCGCTCTGATCCCTGCTGCTGAACTGTGCCACACCTAGACTCGGAGAGGATTGAAATTTGAACCTGTAGTTAGAAGTACGGTACCAGTATAGCAAGATATTCTTGTGACCCATGTGCTCTGCAGTCTGATTATTCGGCACTGAGAGATTTGCAGTGCTGTTCATGTTAGCTTGCAGTAATCAACTTAGTCAAAATGTAAAGCTCTTTAGGATCTATCTTTAGGCCCATGTTGTTAACTCTCTGGCTTCTTCTGCACTATCTCCAAAGTACTTCATTTCTCACAGACAGTCAACATTTATGTATCCGTGCTCTCGGTTGTGTTCTGTAATTTTTAGCTACACGTTGTTTTTTATTTTGAGCGCGCAAACTCATTTTGCGACAGAATGTATTCTCCAGCCTTCAAAGGGCATATACAAAATCCGGGCATTCATTGGCAACTCGATGCGGTTGAGGTCCCATGGTTTAATCTCCCATTTTTCTTGGTGCCATAGAAGCTTACAGCACAGAAAGAGGCCATGCCTCATGTCTGATATCCTCCATTAGATACACTTTGTCCACCAGTAAAGTTGTTTGTAATAGATTGGAACCTTACCCATCCCCTCCCGCCACCTTGAACCCCCCCCCCCCTCCCGCCACCTGAATCCCCCCTCCCGCTCACAACGTTCCGCTGGGCGGGCGGGGCTAAAACTCCCCCTTGTGTCAGCCCCTTGGCTCTACCTGTTACCCTTAATGATGTTTTTGAAGAAATTCAAATAATCACAATCCATTTTCATCTAAATTTCTGATTGCTTTTTGTTTATTTTGTTGCTGGGGTTGATGTGTTGGGAGAGTTCAGACCTCCTGAGTTACACTAAATCCTTTCACGTGTTTGTTTGATAACTGATGTCCAGTGAGAACACTTTTTTTTAAGAATATACTGATCGGGGCTGCGACTGACGGGTTTGGATAACTGGTTTTAATATTCACAAAACTTCTAATTCTCAAAAGTTGCGGAGCTAGTCCGTGAAACTCTGAGCGATCAGAAGACTTTTAAAACTTGGTGAAAGTCAAAGCTGAGAATCTGTAGCACAATGGAACCGAATAGAAAATAATTGGGGCAATTTTAACCTTATTCGCCCGTCGGGGAAGCTGACCGGATCGGATTTATGCCCCGCCCGATATTGCTCTCCATTAAAGTCAATAGTGGGTGGGCTGTAAAACCAGCGTCCCACCCAATCCCCTAAACTTGAGCTCATCCAAAACTCGGCTGCCCGTGTCCTAACTCGCACCAAGTCCCGTTCGCCCATCACCCCTGTGCTCGCTGACCTACATTGGCTCCCGGTTAAGCAATGCCTCGATTTCAAAATTCTCATCCTTGTTTTCAAATCCCTCCATGGCCTCGCCCCTTCCTATCTCTGTAATCTCCTTCAGCCCCACAACCCCCCCAAGACATCTGCGCTCCTCTAATTCTGGCCTCTTGAGCATCCCTGATTTTAATCGCTCCACCATTGGTGGCCGTGTCTTCTGTTGCCTGGGCCCTAAGCTCTGGAATTCCCTCCCTAAACCTCTCTGCCTCGCTACCTCTCTTTCCTCCTTTAAGACGCTCCTTAAAACCTACCTCTTTGACCAAGCTTTTGGTCACCTGCCCCAATTTCTCCTTATGTGGCTCGGTGTCATTTTTTTTTGCCTTATAATACTCCTGTGAAGCACCTTGGGATGTTTTACTACGTTAAAGGCGCTATATAAATGCAAGTTGTTGTTGTGAGATTCCTGCCTGGCAAGTTTTGTTAAAATTGCCTTCAAATGTGTCCGGCCTCAAAGAAATGGCCAAGGTTAGACGTTGTTGCAAACTTTCCTGTCAAGTTTAACGTTGTACTGTACACTTTCCTGTCAAGTTTAATGTTGTACTGTACACTTTCCTGTCAAGTTTAATGTTGTACTGTACACCTGTTAACTCACTGCTTACCACAAGTGAAAGGGATCGCATTACTGAAACATTATTCAGCTCAGTCTCCTACAATATCAGACAACAGATTGCAAACCCAGCTTTCCACTGTCCCGTACACAGCTTAGGTTTCCTTTTAAACTGAATAGCATAACCGGTTTCCAAATCACTGTCTTTTTCTATCAATAGGAGAAAAGTTGTGGGTTTACACACCTGTGCAGTGAAATATTGTGTAACTAGATGGGGGGGAAAATTGCTCTACAATTGTTATTGCTCCTCTCCCATAACCATAAAGTGTTACATATTAACATATGAATTAGGAGCAGCAGTAGGCCACTCGGCCCCTCGAGCCTGCTCCGCCATTCAATAAGATCATGGCTGATCCGATTACTCCACATTCCCGCCTACCCCCGATAACCTTTCACCCCCTTGCTTATCAAGAATCTATCTACCTCTGCCTTAAAAATATTCAAAGACTCTGCTTCCACCGCCCTCTGAGGAAGAGAGTTCCAAAGACTCACGACCCTCTGTGAGAAAAAATATCTCCTCGTCTCTGTCTTAAATGGGCGACCCCTTATTTTTAAACAGTGACCCCGAGTTCTAGATTCTCCCACAAGAGGAAACATCCTCTCCACATCCACCCTGTCCAGACCCCTCAGGATCTTATATGTTTCAATCAAGTCACCTCTTACTCTTCTAAACTCCAGCGGATACAAGCCTAGCCTGTCCAACCTTTCCTCATAAGACAACCCGCCCATTCCAGGTATTAGTCTAGTAAACCTTCTCTGAACTGCTTCCAATGCATTTACATCCTTCCTTAAATAAGGAGACCAATACTGTGCACAGTACTCCAGATGTGGTCTCACCAATGCCCTGTATAACTGAAGCATAACCTCCCTACTTTTGTATTTAGTTCCCCTCACAATAAACAATAACATTCTATTAGCTTTCCTAATTACTTGCTGTACCTCTATAGTAACCTTTTGCGATTCATGCACTAGGACACCCAGATCCCTCTGCATCTCAGAGCTCTGCAATCTCTCACCATTTAGATAATATGCTTTTTTATTCTTCCTGCCAAAATGGACAACTTCACATTTTCCCACATTATAGTCCATTTGCCAGATCTTTGCCCACTCACTTAACCTATCTATATCCCTTTGTAGTCTCTCTTCTTCACAATTTATTTTCCTACCTATCTTTGTGTCATCAGCAAATTTAGCAACCATACCTTCGGTCCCTTCATCCAAGTCATTTATATAAATTGTAAAAAAGTTGAGGCCCCAGCACTGATCCCTGTGGCACATCACTCGTTACATCTTGCCAATCAGAAAATGACCCATTTATGTCTACTCTCTGTTTCCTGTTAGCTAGCCAATCTTCTATCCATGCCAATATGTTACCCCCTACACCATGAGCTTTTATTTTCCGCAATAACCTTTGATGTGGCACCTTATCAAATGCCTTCTGGAAATCTAAGTACAGTACATCCACCGGTTCCCCTTTATCCACAGCACATGTTACTTCCTCAAAGAACTCCAATAAATCGGTTAAACGTGATTTCCCTTTCACAAAACCATGTTGACTCTGCCTGATTACTTTGAACTTTTCTAAGTGCCCTGCTATAACGTCTTTAATAATAGCTTCTAACATCTTCCCTATGACAGATGTTAAGCTAACTGGCCTGTAGTTTCCTGCTTTCTGTCTCCCTCCCTTTTTGAATAAAGGAGTTACATTTGCTATTTTCCAATCTAATGGAACCTTCCCCGAATCTAGGGAATTTTGGAAAATTAAAACCAACGCATCAACATCTCACTAGCCACTTCTTTTAAGACCCTAGGATGAAGTCCATCAGGACCCGGGGACTTGTCAGCCCGCAGCTCCAACAATTTGCTCAGTACCACTTCCCTGGTGATTATAATTTTCTTGAGTTCCTCCCACCCTTCCATTTCCTGATTTACAGCTATTTCTGAGATGTTACTTGTATCCTCTATCGTGAAGACCGATGCAAAATACCTGTTCAATTCAACTGCCATCTCCTTATTTTCCATTATTAATTCCCAGACTCACTTTTTATAGGACCAGTGCTCACTTTGTTAACTCATTTCTTTTTAAAATATCCATAGAAACTCTTACTATCTGTTTTTATATTTCTAGCTAGCTTTCTCTCGTACTCTAATTTTTCTCTCCTTATTAATCTTTTAGTCATTCTTTGCTGTTTTTTATATTCTGTCCAATCTTCTGACCTGCCACTCATCTTTGTGCAATTATATGCTTTTTCTTTAAGTTTAATACTATCTTTAACTTTTTTAGTTAACCACGGATGGTGGGTCCTCCCCTTGGAATTTTTCTTTCTGGTTGGAATGTATATATTCTGTGTATTTTGAAATATCCCCATAAATGTCTGCCACTGCAACTCTATTGACTTATCCCTTAACCTAATTTGCCAGTTCACTTTAGCTAGCTCTGCTTTCATGCCCTCATACTTGCCCTTATTTAAGTTTAAAATACTAGTCTTGGACCCACTCTTCTCTCCCTCAAACTGAATGTAAAATTCAATCATATTATGATCGCTGCTACCTAGGGGCGCCTTCACTATGAGGTCATTAATTAATCCTATCTCGCTGCACAATACCAGGTCTAGTATAGCCTGCTCTCTGGTTGGCTCCAGAACGTGCTGTTGTAAGAAATTATCCCGAAAACTTCCATGAACTCCTCATCTATGCTACCTTTGCTGATCTGATTTTTCCAGTCTATATGTAGATTAAAATCCCCCATGATTATTGCCGTACCCTTCTGACAAGCTCCCATTATTTCTTCCTTTATACTCCATCCTACCATGTCGTTACTGTTAGGGGGCCTGTACACCACTCCCACAAGTGACTTCTTGCCTTTATTATTTCTCATCTCTACCCAAACTGCTTCTACATCCTGGTTTCCTGAACTTAGGTCATCCCTCTCTATTGTGCTAATACCATCATTAATTAACAGTCACCTTTTCCCACCTTCCTGTCCTTCCTAAATGTCATGTACCCTTCAATATTCAGGTCCCAATCTATGCAATCCTGCAGCCATGTTTCTGTAATGGCTATCAGATCATATTTATTTATTTCTATTTGCGCTATCAGTTCATCTGTTTTGTTTCGAATGCTACGTGCATTCAGATGCAGAGCCTTTAGTTTTGTCCTTTTATTATTTTTGTAACCGCTAGCCGTATCTGTTGATTTACTCTTAGAATTGTACTCTCTATCCCTTCCTGTCACGGTCTGTTTATCATTTCCCATATTAATACCTTTCTCTATTGTGTGTCTCTAATCTTTGAATTACCACATCTTCCCAAATTTGATCCCATGTCCCCAATATTTAGTTTAAAGCCCTCTCTACAGCCCTAGTTATACGACTCGCCAGAACACTGGTCCCAGCACGGTTCAGATGAAGACCATCCCTACGATACAGATCCCACTTTCCCCAGTACTGGTGCCAGTGCCCCAGGAATTGAAACCCATTTCTCCCACACCAGCCTTTGAACCACACATTAATCTCTAATTTTATTTACCATATGCCAATTTGCTCATGGCTCAGGTAATAATGCAGACATTATTACCCTTGAGGTTCTGCTTTTTAAATTAGCCCCCAGCTGCTCATACTCTCTCAGCAGAACCTCTTTCCTAGTTCTGCCTATGTCGTTGGCACCTTCATGGATCAAGACCACTGGTTCCTCCCCCTCCCACTGCAAGTCCCTCTCCAGCCCAGAGCAGATGTCCCGAACCCTGGCACCAGGCTGGCAACACAGCCGTCTGGACTCTCGCTCTTGGCCGCAGAGAACTGTATCTATCCCCCTGACTATGCTGTCCCCAATTACCACTATATTCCTATTAACTCCCCCCGTTTGAATGGCTTCCTGTACCACGGTGCCATGGTCAGTTTGCTCATCCACCCTGCAACCACCGCTTTCATCCATACAGGCCGCAAGAACCTCAAACCTGTTGGACAATTGCAAAGGCTGAGGCTCCTCCACCTCCTGGGTCCCCATACTTGCCTCGCTCGCAGTCACATCCTCCGGTCCCTGACCATTGACCAAATCAGAAGACCCTATTCTAAGGGGTGTGACTGCCTCCTGGAATAAAGTGTCCAGGTAACTTTCCCCCTCCCTGATGCATCGCAGTTTCTGCAGCTCGGCCTCCAGCTCATCAACTCTGAGCCGAAGCTCCTCGAGCCGCAGACACTTACCACAGACGTGTTCGTCCTGGATCACACTGGCGTCCAGGATCTCCCACATACTGCAGTCACAACACATCACCTGCCCTGCCATCTTTATTGAGTCTTAATTAATAAACCCTACGACACCTAATGAGATTTATTACTGCTAGTAAACAAGTACTAATGAAACCTTACAATTATTAATAAATTTCTTGGGCTTTAACAGATAAGGGAAGTGAGCAAAATACTCACCAACCAATCACTTACCCTTTTCCCTGTGATGTCACCTTTTATTTTTCTCCAAATGCGGTTGGGGGGTTTCACAGAGCCGAACTCCCACAGGTTCTCTGTCGCCTCTTGTGCAGCTTTTTAACTCCTGCTCTCCTGGAAGCTGACAAAGATAGAAAAAGAAAGGAACACCTCCCTCCTCCCTGAAACCCCCTCACTCACCAAACTTGCAGCTTTACACTCTGTTCCGAGCTGCACTCCGTGACAAACTGCACTCTAGCCTCCCTTATTTATACTGCTGAGATTTAAATAAGTGAGCTCTCTGGCAGTTACAGAACCAGATTAGACCAGTTCATTAATTAATTACTCTCACCTGCTCTCCAGCACAGAGCTTGCTTAGCCCTGCCCAAGCCTGGAAGAAACTTAAAACTTGAAACAGTAAATTTAAGTTAAATGCTAATTGCAAGCACACAAGACTAGATTTTATAAAAAAAAGAGATTAACCTTTAAGATTCACTCCCTCACTTACCAAACTCGCAGCTTTACACTCTGTTCCGAGCTGCACTCCGTGTTAAAGCGTTATATTCAGTAGGTTATGTAAGGCATTGAATTGGCTACACAAGATTGTTTGAGCCTTCATACCAAAAGTCCCTTAGGCTCAATGTACATTGACCAAGTTGCCTGATGCCATCATCCAGAGTCCCCGCAAAGTATTTGACGTGGTGGAAGTAATTCTTGATCCCACAATCTCCTGACTCGGAGGCGAGTAATGTAGCCCCATCTCTGACCTATGATTCAATGTAGCGAGAGTCCCCGTCAGAAGCAGAGTGTCACAAGCTATTACTGCGTTGACTGTTCATAGGTTGTTGATTGTCAGTGAACGTGTAACACAGATATGCTGAAAATGTAATGTTTTGTGTATTTTTGCAGAAAAATAATAGAGCGGATAGATGATAACCAGGATCAGTATGTGACCGTTGAAGAGCTGAAGGCGTGGATTATACGGGTGCAGAAACGTTATATTTATGAAAATGTAGCAAAAGTATGGAGGGACTATGACCTTAACAAAGACAACAAAATTTCCTGGGAAGAATACAAACAAGCAACGTATGGCTACTACCTTGGTACGTCTACCCTTGTACAATACTCACGTCTGTTAATCTGATGGGTACTGTCTGTGTGGATGCGATAAATAGTCAAGTTTATACTAACACCTGCACTGAGAGGGTACAATGGGTTGTGATGGTTTACGGTCCTGCACTGAGCAAACCAGAGGCCGGGAGTTCAAATCCTACCACAGCAAGTTGTGACGTCTAATTCATCATGGGGAAACAAAAACAAAAAACCACCATGAGAGTTCCTGGGTTGTTGTAAAACCCCAACTGGATCAGTGGAAATGAGAATGTGTAATAGGCGGCTGATCCGATTCGCCTGTTTCACACTATCGCACAAAGTCAACATAGTCAGCCAAAACCCAATGTAGCCTTCAGGTGAAGCAGGGTTAGAGGGCGGGGGAAGGGTTGAGGGTGGTGGGGGCAGGGGTAATTACACCAGGGTGCATCGATGTGATTCAGCCCCCATTTTAACATATATTCTGTCATTTTTTAAAATATTTGTATTATAAACTCCTATGTCACTGTAATTGCACCCTACTGCAGTGGTGTGCTATGGCTGGCAGGAGGGTATATGGTGTTACAAGCCTACATAAGCAGTTTCATGTATAAATGTGGATGCAGGAATTCATAATTCTAAAAGTTTGCAAGAAACGTGTGACAATGTAAGATTTTTAATAGAATATAGATGAACTGAAACAAAGTCAGATTTGCAATCATACAATCTTGCAGCACAGATGGAGGCTGTTCGGCCCATCGTGCCTGTGCCGGCTCTTTGGTAGAGCTATCCAATTAATCCCACTTCCCTGCTCTTTTCCCTTGCAAATTTCTCCCCTTCAAGTATTTATCCAATTCACTTTTGAAAGATATTATTGAATCTGCTTCCACCGCCCTTTCAGGCAGTGCATTCCAGATCACAACAACTCGCTTGGGGGGGGGGAGTGAAATCTCCTCATGTCGCCTCTGGTTCTTTTGCCACTCACCTTAAATCTGTGCCCTCTGGTTACCGACCCTCCTGCCAATGGAAACAGTTTCTCCCTATTTACTCTATCAAAACCCTTCATGATTTTGAACACCTCTATCAAATCTCCTTCTCTGCTCTAAGGAGAAGAACCCCAGCTTCTCCAGTCTCTCCACATAACAGAAGTCCCTCATTATTATTTATATAAACAATCAAAAAACTAATTTTGCACGGGAGCAATTTTTTCCCATTGAGTTGTGTTTTTGACAACTAAAATAACGTTCTCAATGCTGGGGGATGGAGGAAGAAATTTATGTTCAGATGCTCCGCATGCATTTGTTGAAGAATAACTTAATGCCTCCGTAGTTTGCAAGTTTCATATCTTGACTCATTTCTCCTCAAGTGTTTGTCCCGTTTGGCTCTGACTGTGTTGGAATTTGATCCTGTTTGTGTACCTATGTCTTGAAGTGTGTCCACCATCACCGTGAAACACTAAGGGCCACATTCACCAAATTTGATGAGTGGTTTCCTCTCAGTGGATTCTTCTGAAAAGCGAGTGCACTGTACGAGCTCTAAGTGTGCGCGAACCACCAGCATGTCACCTGGGAACTGAACCGCCATCAATAGAGACCCCTGTGTTGGGGTTGTAATGCACAGCAGTCACTGAAACAGCAATAAAATTCCCAAACTCGATTAACCTTACTGCTAGCAATATTAGCAGATGAATGCCTAGTGAGTTCTTAAAGCATTCCCCTGTCTGCTAATTCGGTGGAGATAATAATCGCTTTTGAAATAAATGAGCAATGCCTGTTAGTATAGTGGATGTAGGAATGCCATACTTGTTAAACATTAATTTGCTAGTACTACCAACAGTAATTTCTAGGGTTATAATCCGTAGAAATAAACACCCGCCTGCCACTTCATTTTTTGTTATATATTAGAAAGAATAGCCTTTCAGCAGGAATTTAATAGGACCCGGCAACTACCGTTTTTTCTTAGAAAAGGATTGCCCATGATTTCTTTCTCATCGCATTGCAGCTGCAGTCTGTTCATGTATTTCCCTTAGCGGAGAGGTCAATAACCAGGGGCATAGATTTAAAGTAATTGGTATGAGGTTTAGAGGGGAGTTGAGAACATTTTTCACCCAGAGTGTGGTGGGGGTCTGGAACTCACTGCCTGAAAGGGTGGTAGAGGCAGAAACCCTCATCACAGTTAAAAAGTACTTGGATGTGCACTCGAAGCGCCGTAACCTACAGGACTACGGACCAAGAGCTGGAAAGTGGGATTAGGCTGGATAGCTCTTTCTCGGCCGGCACAGACACGATGGGCCGAATGGCCTCCTTCCGTGCCGTAGGTTTCTATGATGTGAGGGCAATTTTGTACCCACAGCCCTGGCGCAGACTGGAGTTATGCCACCGATCGCGCTCCTGGAATCTTTCAGCAGTTGCAGTCCCAGCCTGTTCCATGCATAGATGCATCAGAGTGGGGTGCTGGGGGAAAAAACCCAAAATCTGAACCGATCTCTTTTGTTAAAGGAGCAAACCTGCCAGCTTGCTTCGGAAATAATCCAATTAGCGACGCCACAATTATCTGCTCATAACTTTATAAACATTACTCGATCTCCCATGACACTGCAGGGAAGGGGGCAGATCTTGATTCTGTGCGATTAGTGTGAAACGGGTGATCGTGAGTCGGCAGCCCGCTGTACAGCTCTCCCGATTCTTATTTCCATTGACTTCTCACCCGTTTTACACTATCGCACAAAGTCAAGATCTACCCCAAAGGAGTTAAGACTAATTTAAAATCTTCAGGTGAAGTGGGATTGGCGGGTGGGAGATTATTGGATCAGGGCACGCAGATTTTGTTTTGCCAGTTACCCCATTCTCATTGCCTCTGTGCATAACTTTGCAGGAAGCTAGTTTATATTTAAAGTGACAGGACCGATCTGAACTACTTGGTGCTCTCGGGTAATGCTGGAAATGTCCGCTGTACAAAGTCGTCCGATTCACAGACTCTCGGGTCACACGGGTGCATGGCAGAATGCTGCTTTATTTTTGTACCGTGCAAGTCCAAATGATTTAGAGCACCTCGAGCCCTAAAGAGAAAGTAAGAATGGCACCTCGCTGCTGAATACACAATATTAAATGGACAAAGCAGCCCCTTGATTGGCACCCCATTCACCACCTTAAACATTCGCTCCCTCCACCACCGGTGTACCGTAGCTGCAGTGTGTACCATCTACAAGATGCACCGCAGCAACTCGCCAAGGCTTCTTCGGCAGCACCTCCCAAACCCGCGACCTCTCCCACCTAGAAGGACAAGGGCAGCAGGTGCATGGGAACACCACCACCTCCAAGTTCCCCTCCAAGTCACACACCATCCTGACTTGGAAGTATATCGCTGTTCCTTCATCGTCGCTGGGTCAAAATCCAGGAACTTCCTCCCTAACAGCACTGTGGGAGTAACTTCACCACATGGACTGCAGCAGTTCAAGAAGGAGGCTCACTACCACCTTCTGGAGGGCAAGTAGGGATGGGCGATAAATGCTGGCCTTGCCATTGACGCCCACATCCAGAGGATTAATTTTTAAAAATGCTGCACTGGGAATATTACTTCAACATAAGATCCAGGGTAGAGTAGTAAAGATAAATACATTAGGGACATTACAAATGTAGCTGGAGACTAAGCTGGGATAGTTGGGGTAGTAGAGGTACTTTAGTGGGCCCAATGGCCATTTCTCTTCCTGATCGTTTTTATGTTCTTAAGTATCTCTAATATTTGATGTACTTTGTTGTTCTGAGTTTGAGTTCAATTTATTTTGATATGGAGTTTTAATGGAATTTCTGTGTTCTTTAAGTGTAGGGCAATTTAAAGAAAGAAACAGTGCTGGATGTAAGGTTAATTTGAGTTAATATTAACCTGCTATTCCGGGTGATTATTTTTCAAAGTATTCAAAATCTAAGGTTCATGAGATTATTTAAATGATCTATCAGGTGCGTCCTGGTTTTAATTTTAGCATCAACCTTCTCACAGTCAATGAAATAACAGTTGATCTCAGTGTGGTTTTAAACAAGCCGTATCGTAAGTACGAATTAAGCAGGACCTCTTCCTGGTGGGACCTCTTAAATATTCCTAGTGTCGAGGAATCAAACCTGTCAACTGGAAGCTGCGTCCAATTTGCGAGCAACGGTCCCGTTATTAATGCAAGTCAACCCAATTTTATCTCTTGACGCCTAAATGACTTGCCCATCCCTGGCTAAGAGGTTAAGGTCAAAGGAAGCCGTTGCTGGCCTCAGTCAGCCTCAAACTGGGATGGCGATGTCCCAACACTATTCCTGACGTTCCTCAGAGAACCCTCACCAGTGGGAATTGCTCTGCTACAGAGAGAAGCATTGAGCGTTACTTCAATTCATTCCTCCCCTGTCCTGTATTCCTATTCTATCACTCCATTCATGCACTTCTATCCACTAATAAGGGGGTAGAAAAAAAATAATTATCCCCAAATGTCGAAATCATTAGTACGTCATTGGCTGTAAAGTGCTTTGGGGCGTCCTGGGGTTGTGAAATGCGCGATAGAAATGCAAGTAAGTCTCTTTCTTTCTCTCTTTTTTCTTTCTCTCATTCTCTTTCTTTCCTTCTCTCATTCTCTCTTTCTTTCCTCTCTCTCTCTCTCTCCCTCTCCCTCTCCCTCTCTCTTTCTTTCTCTTTCTCTCTCTCTTTTTCTCACTCGTTCTCTTTTTTGTCTTTCTCTCTCTTTCTCCTCTCTTTTTTTCTCTCTCTCTCTCTCTCTCTCAAATTCAGGTATTTGATGCATAAAAACTTTTAGCAAGAAGTGTTGTAACACATTACTGACTATTATGCAGTTTTAGTACATTGGGCAAACATCTTTGTGTCCGAGACCACCCAAACTATATCTTGGTTGACCTCAATATTTCTCTAAGTAGAGAACGTTTTCTGAACTTCTACAGGAACAAAAACTACACACAGATTTTTTTTGTTAAAATATGACTTAATTAATCTGATTATTGCTTAAGGTAAAAAATCACGGGATTGGGGGTAATATTCTGGCATGGATAGAGGATTGGCTATCCAACAGAAAGCAAAGAGTTGGGATAAATGGTTCATTCTCAGACTGGCAATCAGTAACTAGTGGTGTTCCACAGGGGTCAGTGCTGGGTCCCCAACTCTTTACAATCTATATTAACGATTTGGAGGAAGGGACCAAGTGTAACATATCAAAATTTGCAGATGATACAAAGATGGGAGGGAAAGTAGTGAGTGAGGAGGACATAAAAAACCTGCAAGGGGACATAGACAGGCTAAGTAAGTGGGCAGAGATTTGGCAGATGGAATACAACACTGGAAAGTGTGAGGTGATGCACTTTGGCAGGAAAAATCCTAGAGCAATTTATTATCTTAATGGCAAGAAACTGGAGAGTACTGAAGTGCAAAGGGATCTGGGGGTCCTGGTGCACGAAACTCAAAAGGTTAGTATGCAGGTGCAGCAAGTGATTAAGAAGGCAAATGGAATGTTGGCTTTCATTGCTAGGGGGATAGAATATAAAAATAGGGAGGTATTGCTTCAGTTGTACAAGGTATTGGTGAGACCGCACCTGGAATACTGCATACAGTTTTGGTGTCCTTACTTAAGGAAAGACATCCTTGCTCTCGAGGCAGTGCAAAAAAGGTTCACTCGGTTAATCCCGGGGATGAGGGGGTGGTCATATGAGGAGAGGTTGGGTAGATTGGGACTCTACTCATTGGAGTTCAGAAGAATGAGAGGCGATCTTATTGAAACATATAAGATTGTGAAGGGGTTGGATCGGGTGGATGCGGGGAGGATGTTCCCGATGACGGGTGAGACTAGAACTAGGGGACATAGTCTTAGAATAAGGGGCTGCTCTTTCAAAACTGAGATGAGGAGGAACTACTTCACTCAGAGGGTGGAAGGTCCATGGAATATGCTGCCACAAAAAGCTGTAGAAGCTACATCATTAAATAAATTTAAAACAGAAATAGACAGTTTCCTCGAAGTAAAGGGCATTAAAGGTTACGGGGAGCGGGCAGGAATTTGGACATGAGTCTAGGTTCGGATCGGTCATGGCCCTGTGGGTAGTGGAGCGGGCCCAGGGACCGTGTAGCCTGATTCTGCTCCTATTTCGTGTGTGCAATTCTGTTAGATGCAGGAGATGGTTCTGTGATAGATAGTAGATTGGCGGTTAGGATCAGATCAGCCATGATCTTATTGAATGGCGGAGCAGGCTCGAGGGGCCGATTGGCCTACTCCTGCTCCTATTTCTTATGTTCTTATGTTCTTATATGCAAAAAATCTGAAGGGCTACAGATTTGATTTTTGGTTGGAATGGTTTAGTATGTCTAGGGAGGAAATTTTGACTGTGTGAGATAGTGTAAAATGGGCAATAGTTAATCGGCAGCCTGTTTTACATCTCTCCTGAATTTTATTTCCGTTGACTTATAGTCATAGAGTGATAACGGCACAGAAGGAGGCCATTCGGCCCATCGAGTCCATGCCGGCTCTCTGTAGAGCAATCCAGTCAGTCCCATTCCCCCGCTCTATCCCCGTAGCCCTGCAAGCTTATTTCCCTCAAGTGCCTATCCAGTCTCCCCTTGAAAACATTGAGTGTCTCCGCTTCCACCACTTCTGTCGGCAGCAAATTCCAGGTCCTCACCACTCGCTGCGTAAAAAAGTTTTCCCTCACATCCTCCCTGTATCTCTTGCCCAAAACCTTAAATCTGTGTCCCCTAGTCCTTGTACGATCAACTAGTGGGAACAGCCTTTCCCCGTCTAGCCTATCCAAACCCATCATAATCTTGTACACCTCTATCAAATCACACCTCAACCTCCTTTGCTCTAATGAAGACAAATCCAGCTTCTCCAACCTGTCCTTGTAGCTAAGATCCCCCATCCCCGGAACCATTCTGGTAAATCTCCTCTGCACCCTCTCAAGGGCCTTCACATCCTTCCTATAGTGTGGTGACCAGAACTGGATGCAATACTCCAGCTGTGGCCTAACCAGCTCTTTATAAAGGTTCAGCATAACTTCTCTACTTTTGTACTCACTACCTCTATTTATGATGTGGAGATGCCGGCGTTGGACTGGGGTGGACAAAAATGAGAAGTCGCACAACACCAGGTTATAGTCCAACAGATTTATTTAATTTTACAAGCTTTCGGAGCAGTTCGCTCCTTCGTCAGGTAAGTTTAGCAGTGAGAGATTCTCTCACTGCTAAACTTACCTGACGAAGGAGCGAACTGCTCCGAAAGCTTGTAAAATTAAATAAATCTGTTGGACTATAACCTGGTGTTGTGCGACTTCTCATTTTTACCTCTATTTAAGAAGCCCAAGATCCCATATGCTTTGTTAACCACTCTCTCAATATGTCCTGCCACCTTCAGGGATCTATGCACATTAACTCCCAGGTCCCTCTGTCCCTGCACACTCTTTTCCAATGGAAATAAAAATCAGGAGAGATGTAAGAAAGCTATCACCCATTTTACACTATCGCACAAAGTCAAAGTGCGCATTCCCCCATCACACATCGAGAGTCACGGGGATAGATTTTCAAAGATCGATCACCTGTTGAACCGCCCGATTTTCATTTCCGTTAGTTAAGTGTGGGATCTGGGGAGAAGACCTGTTAGGGGCCTGTTTTTTGGAATACTTTGTGCAATAGGGGAACAGTGTTCCACTCCCTGATGCATTTTGATTTCACTTTGTGTTTATTGTATCCAGGAACTTTGTAACTGGCATAAGCAGCGGCGTGGGTTGGAGTTTATGATGGTCTTGCTTTCATTTCCTTATTTGAAGCCAATCATCGCAACAATGGTGCTTCGTTAGTGGGTCACAGATTTCACACTCGCATCAAATTTGGAACCCACAGCCTCTAATTTCCAATAATTAAAGAGGCATAATTACAAGTTTCGTTTATTTTTATAGACGCCAGTCAATAACGTGGATGTAGCTGTCATCACAGTCTATCAGATCAGAGCCTTTGATTTAGCCACACCCACTTAGTTGATTGGCGGCTGTAAAGATAAATAAAAACTTCATGCTACTCAATCTTGGTAAGTAAACAAAATATGACCCTTACTTTTTAAAACCTTTATTATATATTCTTCAAATGAAATGAAGATAATTTGAACTGTATTAAGGGACTGCTGCAATACGATTCTAATGTATAAATCACTCTGCTCCTGCTTTGGAGAGCACGGAGTTCCAATATAACTGTGGTGATGTACCTCAAATAGTTGATGTATTGGAATTGTCAACATGCCTGCAATTTTTAATGTCTTAAGGACATAAGAAATAGGAGCAGGAGTAGGCCATTCGGCCCCTCAAGTCTGCTCCACCATTCAATAAGATCATGGCTGATCATCGACCTCAACTCCACTTTCCCGCCCGATCTCCGTATCACTTGATTCCCCTCGAGTCCAAAAATCTATCGATCTCAGCCTTGAATATACTCAATGACTGAGCATCCACAGCCCTCTGGGGCAGCGAATTCCAGAGATTCACAACCCTCTGAGTGAAGAAATTCTTCCTCATTTCAGTCTTAAATGGCCTACCCCTTATTCTGAGACTGTGACCCCTCGTTCTAGACTCTCCAGCCAGGGGGAAACAACCTCTCCGCATCTACCCTGTCAATCCCCCTCAGAAGCTTGTATGTTTTCAATGAAACCACCTCTGATTTGGGGAAGTTCTGCTACAACTGTACAGGGTATTGGTGAGACCACACCTGGAGTACTGCGTACAGTTTTGGTCTCCTTATTTAAGGAAGGATATACTGGCATTGGAGGCAGTTCAGAGATGATTCACTAGGTTACTTCCAGAGATGAGGGGGTTGACTTATGAGGAAAGGTTGAGCAGGCTGGGCCTATATTCATTGGAATTTAGAAGATTGAGAGGTGATCTTATTGAAACATATAGGATACTGAGGGGGCTCGACAAGGTAGATGCAGAGAGGATGTTTCCCCTCGTGGGGAAATCTAGAACGCGGGGGCACAGTTTCAGAATAAAGGGTCGCCCTTTTAGAACTGAGATGAGGAGGAATTTCTTCTCTCAGTGGGTCGTAAATCTGTGGAATTCTCTGCCCCAGAGAGCTGTGGAGGCTGGGTCATTAAATACATTTAAGGTGGCGATAGACAAATTTTTGCAAGATAAGGGAGTGAAGGGTTATGGGGAGCGGGCAGGGAAGTGGCTTTGAGCCCAAGATCAGCCATGATCTTATTGAATGGCGGAGCAGGCTCGAGGGGCCAAGTGGCCTTTTCCTGCCAGAGAGTATAGGCCCAATCTACTCAATCTCTACTCATTGGAAGCTTGATGGCCGTTGACATTGTGGGATATATCAAAATGATCTGGGATACTTCCAGTGGGTCTGGTTTGCAGCAATTCATTAACTTAGAACCTGGCCTTCTGTGGACCACAGAGAACCCCGAGGAGTTTGAAGATGCAGCGGATCAGCTCAGCTTTAAGAAGATGCTACCTCGAGACGAGCGGAGGTTCCATGCCGCGGATCTGGATGGGGACTTGGTGGCCACCAGGGAGGAGTTCACCGCCTTTCTTCATCCAGAGGAGTTCGACCACATGAAGGAAATTGTTGTTTACGTAAGTACTGAAGCCTCTTTACTGCTCCTGAATCCGAGTGTAGAATCATACAATCTTATAGTTGGAATCATTGAAACTTACAGCACAGGAGGAGGCCATTCGGCCTGTCGTGCCTGTGCCGGCTCTTTGAAAGAGCGGTCGTGCTCAGTCCCACACCCCCCGCTTTTTGTCCGTAACCCTGTGAGTTCCTCATCCTCAAGAACCCGTCCAACTTCCCTTTTTTAAAATTATTTATGGAATCCGCTTCCGCCACCTTTTCAGGTAGAGCATTCATTTTCTTTCTTTCAATAAATATATACGTCACCTGCAAAGACTTTTATTCTCTCTCCCTCCCTAAGACCTTTGACCTGTAGCTTGCAGTGTATCAGCTCAAACACATTTTTTTTTAAGAGCATTAAAACATTAAGATGACGCTAAGATTAAACTACCATAATTCAGTTACTGGGCCCACTTTTTTTTAAAGAGATGCCAACAATGGCTTCAGACTGCACCATGACCTCTTAATGAGAATGTCTTTTCTTCCGCTCCTCCTCCCCATGCCCACTGCTTCTACCATAGGGGCTGATGGTTGTCGGCCTCTTTTAATTGGACCAATAGGGCTGGCACTGAGGTGCCCCAGAGTCACCTGACAGGACGTCGGCACCACAAGTGCCCCTTTAAGGACACCACTCCTATCAGAAACAAACATGTGGTCCAATAAAACTAAAAGATGCTTAAAATAAAGCAACAAAGACCAAACCAAACCAACGGGAACCTTAATCGTGATGTTATCGAGCTTGCTTGTAAATCAGACACCTTGCATTGGCGAGCAGTAGCCTTTGCTTACGTTCCATTCTCTCCACATCAACCTTATGCGCAGCCTTCCTTTGACTTAACAAGCTACTAACCTTGAGTAAATGTCACATCTCATCAGATGCTGACCAGCAGATGGAACCTTTAGCTTAGTTACTTGATAAACTTTAGTGTTTTGTCATTCACATTAAAGTGTCGGCTGTGGCTCAGTGGGCAGCACTCTCACCTGAGTCAGAAGGTTGTGGGTTCAAGCCCCACTCCAGAGATTTTGAGCACATATATCGAGGCTGACACTCCAGTGCAGTGCTGAGGGAGCGCTGCACTGCCGGAGGTGTCTTCTTTCGGATGAGACGTTAAACCTGAGGCCCCGTCTGCTCTCCCAGGTGGACGTAAAAGATCCCATGGCACTATTTCGAAGAAGAGCAGGGGGGAGTTCTCCCTGGTGTCCTGGCCAATATTTATCCCTCAATCAGCACAACAAAAACAGATTATCTGGTCATTATCACATTGCTGTTTGTGGGAGCTTGCTGTGCGCAAATTGGCTGCTGCGTTTCCTGCATTACAACAGTGACTACACTTCAAAAAGTACTTCATTGGCTGTAAAGCGCTTTGGGAAGTCCGATGGTGGTGAAAGGTGGGATAGAAATGCGAGTCTCTTTTTCTCTGTTCAGTATTCATTTGATAACGATCTATAAACCATTCTTTCTCTGCTTTATCTCTCCCAAACTACCCCTGTTGTTCAGCAGAAAGGTTTTTTACTATAGCGGTTAGTGGATCTTTAGGCATCTATTACACTTTTTGCTTAATATTTAAAACAAGGGGGCTGATTAATCCATGCTGGCTGATAGGAGCATTAAGATCTTCTCGCTAAGGACATCCTTGTGTGTCCGAGGATTGCGTTGCCGACTGCAAAATCCGGGCCAATGAGATTATTCCCCCCCAACATGCACCAAACTAAAAGTCCAAGTCATGCCCCCTCTACATAAATCGCCCTCCCCCCCGTGACACTGGGACTGCCAAAACCTTCCCTATCCTTTACACCTAAGGCTCATTGATCATAATAAAGCAAACGTTCTTTTGTTTGCCATTCGGGGAATTGCAATACAAAGCGGTGCCATTCTGTCGGACGCTGCGGAGTAGAGGGCAGCGTAGTGGTCCACGGATCCCAGGGGCGCACTGTGTGCTGAAGCGTACCTGGGATCACGTGGGCCGGTGCGCCAATCAGCAAACAGAAAGCCTTTCATAGAGTCATAGGGCTGGATTTTCAATGACCCGTGGAGTCGGGTTTGGAGGCGTGTGGGGGGGTTAAAGTTGCAGATTTGGGGGTCCCGACCCCATCCCGCCTCCATGCAATTTTGACAAAATCAGTCGCGGGGTTCCCGACTCCGTCCCGCCTCCAAGAGGCGGGAGAGGCCATTAAAGCCCTTAACAAGGCCTAAATTGGCTCTGTAATGCCATTTTGAAACGTTTTAGCTAGTTTAACCCTTTTCCGACATGAAGTACGCCTGATGTGAAACACGCCAGTGAAACCTGACGGGAGCACAAGTGGATAGCTGACTATCGGCT
Organism: Squalus acanthias; assembly: GCA_030390025.1. Classification (NCBI taxonomy): domain Eukaryota; kingdom Metazoa; phylum Chordata; class Chondrichthyes; order Squaliformes; family Squalidae; genus Squalus; species Squalus acanthias. The sequence goes on along the minus strand of CM059434.1, from coordinate 10,999,305 downwards.
GCAGGTCCACTATTACAACGGAGATGTGATGAAGGTAGCAGTAGTATTAGGTGTGAAAGTCTCCTCTGATGCTGCTGCATTTCTCTCTCTCTCTCTCTCTCTCTCTCGCTGCTGCTGCTCATTTTGCATCCAGGTCCACTCACAGCAAAGGCCAGGCAGCCTGCAATGATGACATCATCAGAGGCGACTTTCCCACTGAAACCACTAATTGGTTCATGGGTTCCCACATGCTGGAACTCAATTGCCCAATTAAGTGAAAATTGCATCATTCATCCACATTAATCTGGAGTCGGGGGGACAACACGAAATGCGGGTAACACGACCCCAACCCGACCCCAAGACAAAATCCAGCCCATAGAGTCAGAGTCATAACTGCACAGAAGGAGGCCATTCGGACCATCGAGTCCGTGCCGGCTCTCTGCAGAGCAATCCAGCCAGTCCCACCCCCCCGCTCTATCCCCGTAGCCCTGCAAGTTTATTTCCCTCAAGTGCCTATCCAGTCTCCCCTTGAAAAGATTGACTGTCTCCGCTTCCACCACTTCCGTCGGCAGCGAGTTCCAGGTCCTCACCACTCGCTGCGTAAAAACGTTTTCCCTCACATTCCCCCCTGTATCTCTTGCCCAAAACCTTAAATCTGTGTCCCCTAGTCCTTGTACCATCAACTAGTGGGAACAGCCTTTCCCCGTCTAGCCTATCCAAACCCGTCATAATCTTGTACACCTCTATCAAATCACCCCTCAACCTCCTTTGCTCTAATGAAAACATGTTGTAGCCATTCAATGCTACTCGGCTAATTAGATCATGCCTCATCTCTGAATATTTCAACAATTAATTTAACCGCAAATAACAAAAAAAAGAAAGCGCACGAGAAACATTGTAAAAATTTAATGGAAACAGATCTGCATAAGATTTGGTCTGAATTTTTTTGTTCATATTACTGTAACATTTGATTGAATTTCATGAATATCGGCAAAATATTACGGCTGATATCTGATATATTGTAAAAAAGAGCTTTTATTTTTTCTTTATTCATTCGCGGGATATGGGTGTCGCTGGTAAGGTCGGTATTTATTGCCCATCCCTAGTTGCCCCGAGAAGGTGGAGATACAACTGAGTGGCTTGCTAGGCCAATTCAGAGGACAGTTAAGAGTCAACCATGTTGACGTAGGTCTGGAGTCACATGTAGGCCAGACCAGGTAAGGACGGCAGGTTTCCTTCCCTAAAGGGACATTAGTGAACCAGATGGGTTTTTACGACTATCCGATAGTCTCATTGTCATACTAGTATCAGCTTTTAAAAAAATGATTAAAGAAAGAAAAAGAAAGACTTGCATTTATATAGCGCCTTTCACGACCACCCACAGCACTTTACAGCTAACTAAGTACTATTTGAACTGTAGTCACTGTTGTAATGTAGGAAATGAATTCAAATTCTCAAACTGCTATAGTAGGATTTGAACACACATTCATTATTAGTCCAGGCCTCTGAATGCTAACCCACTAAACTACCATAAGATAAGCTTAATGATCAACCATTTTTAACAAATGCTAAAATCTGCTCCCAAACTCAGCCCTGATAGGCAGATGCCACATTCAATATTATTTCTCTCTACAAGTGTATTATTCCTGGATACTTAACTTTTAGAAGAGATAGGCAAGATGGAAAAGGAAGAGGGGTAGCCCTGATGATAAAGGATGGGATAAAGACAGCGGAGAGAAAGGATCTTAGCTCTGAAAATCAAGAAGTAGAATCAGTTTGGGTGGAGCTAAGAAACAGCAAGGGGCAGAAAACATTGATGGGAATTGTTTATATGCCCCCAAACAGTAGTTGTAATGTAGGGCAGAGTATAAATCAGGAAATTAGAAGCACATATAACAGGGTAATACAGTAATCATGGGGGACTTTAATCTACATATAGACTGCGCAAACCAAATTTGCAGTAATAGTGTGGAGGACGAATTCATGGAATGTATACAAGATAGTTTTCTAGATCAGTATGTTGAGGAACCAACTTGGAAACAGGCTATTTTAGATCTAGTATTGTGCAATGAGAAAGGGTTACTTAATAACCTTGTAGTAAAGGGGCCCTTAGGGAAGAGTGACCAGAATATGATAAGTTTGAAAGTGATTTAGTTAAATCCGAAACTAGGGTCTTAAATCTAAACAAAGCAAACTACGTAGGTATGAGGGGCGAGTTGGCTAAGGTAGATTGGGAAACTATATTAAAAGGTATGATGGTAGACAAGCAATGGCTAGCATTTAAAGAATTAATACATAATTTACAACAAATATACATTCCTTTTAAGGCACAAAAACCCCACAGGAAAAGTGGTCCAACCGTGGCTAACAAGAGAAGTTAAAGATAGTATTAGATCAAAGGAAGGCTGCCAATGTTGCCAAAAAGAGCAGTAAGCCTGAGGATTGGGAGTATTTTAGAATTCAGCAAAGGAGGACCAAGAAATTGATAAAGAAAGGGAAAATCGAATATGAGAGTAAACTAGTGAGAGACATAAAAACAGACTGTAAAAGCTCTATAGGTATGTAAAAAGGAAAAGATTAGCGAAAGTAAATGTGGGTCCCTTATAGGCTGAGACAGGAGAAATTATAATGGGGAATAAGGAAATGGCAGAGAAATGATACAGATACTTCGTATCTGTCTTCACGGAAGAAGACGCAAAAAAACTTCCCGGAAATAGTGGAGAACCAAGGGTCTAGCGAGAATGAGGAACATTAATACTATTGGAGATTGTGGGGCTATTCTCCATTTAAACTTCACTACTTCAAAAATATACTTAAATTTGTGATTTGGGAGTCTGGGGTGTTTCAAAAAAAGTATGGATAGCTCGAAATTGTGGTGCGACTTTGCTTTTTTTAAAATGTACTGATTTAGAGCAAGTTACATTTCCAATAATTCACCGCTACCCTTCTGGGTTACACACAACCAAGTGTTCTCCAGTTAGAATGCTTCCATCCAGAGAGGACTGACCCAAGACCTGCTGCGAGCAGAGCTGGAGACGTTTTCTCTCTGCAAAGCAAATTTGAAGTGCAACTTTCTTATACACATTGGAATTCCTGTAGTCTCTGGGAACTATGCTCGAACCTCCATAATATGCATTTCAGAATCATCTAAGCAAATCATTTATTTTTTTCATGTACAAACTGGAAAGCTATTTTCACCTCGTCGTATTACTGTTTACCCTTCCTTTTTAATTAATGGAGTGCTATTTCTTAATTATCTTGTCAGGAGGTATCCCCTTACGCGGCGCAAACAGGCCCTGCGCCTGTTTGCACCAGCCGTAAAATTCTCATACGTAATTGCTGGACAGTTGGTGGGCAATTAGCCCAACCCTGTGCCAGCAATGAGGAGTTCAAAGTCGGTGCGGATAATCTGTCAAGTCGGAACTTGATAGATCGCAAGATTCGAGATTTGGCGCATTGCTGCCCATTGCAAAGGCGGTATGATGACGTACTCTGAGAGTACGCTATCATACCGACCGCAAATTCTGGCCCATTGTCGCACGTTCGAATGAGTTACGATTCATATCACAGTTAAACCCTAGTTCTAAAATCGCCTGTAGATTCATACCCCCAAATACTGCTAAATCGGCAGATTGCAAATCATCGAATTTTCGAACCGAGGGCTCATTTTAAGTGCAATTATATGGGTGCGAGCAGGTCGCCTAGTGACACAGGCTATAGGAGGACTATTGTGCGTTTAGCTCAAGTGACATGAATTTACTGTCGGTGGAAGTGAAAGCGGGTAGCCAGAGCGTACGGGATACTGGGCTTCATAAATAGCGGCATAGAGTACAAAAGGAAGGAAGTTATGATGAACCTTTATAAAACACTGGTTCGGCCTCAACTGGAGTATTGTGTCCAATTCTGGGCACCGCACTTTGGGAAGGATGTGAAGGCCTTCGAGAGGGTGCAGGGGAGATTTACTAGAATGGTACCGGAGATGAAAGACTTCAGTTCTGTGGCAAAACTAGAGAAACTGGGGTTGTTCTCCTTAGAGCAGAGAAGGTTGAGAGGAGATTTGATAGAGAGAAACTGTTCCCATTTGTGGAAGGGTCGAAAGCCAGAGGACACAGATTTAAGGTGATTGGCAGAAGAACCAAAGGCGACATGAGGAAAAACTTTTTTGCTCAGCGAGTGGTTATGATCTGGGATGCACTGCCTGAAAGGGTGGTGGAGGCAGATTCAATCGTGGCTTTCAAAAGGGAGTTGGATAAGTACCTGACGGAAAAAAGTTTGCAGGGCTGCGGGGAAAGGGTGGGGGAGTGGGATGAGCTGAAGTACTCTTGCAGAGAGCCAGCACGGGCTCGATGGGCTGATTGGCTTCCTACTGTGCTGTTACCGTTGTAAGATTCCAAGTGGCAAAGCAAGGGCAGGAATCGGTAGGCAGCAGACCATGAACGGGAGATGGAAGGGAGGGTACATCGTTCTTGGGGTTGAGTACTAGACAACTGAGCAGAGTCAGTCTTTGGGAGGACGCTGCCTGATCCTTCGAGCAGGGAAAGAAAGGAAGACTTGCATTGATGTAGCGCCTTTCATCAACTCGGGACGTCCCCAAAGCGCTTTGCAGCCAATGAAGTACTTTTAAAAGTGTAGTCACTGTTGTAATGTAGGAAAACGCGGCATCCAATTTGCGCAGAGCAAGATCCCACAAACAGTAATGAGCAGATCATGAGCTTATAGATGCTGGTCGAATGATAAATGTTAGCCCAGGATGCCGGGGCGAACTCACCAGAGGGTAAAGGAATTGGGGACGGGGCGGGGGGTGGGGGGGTGTGGGGGGGACGGGGCGGGTGTGGGGTGGGGGAAGAGAGAGAGAGAGAAAGGACAAAGGCATTAGAGAGACTGAGACTGAAGGAACACTTTAAAATGAAAATGTTGTTTTGTGTTGCAGTGGGAATAATAGTAAGATGATAGTGTTCATTTTCTGGGAGGACAGACTATTTCTTTGAATTGGGATCTGAACGTAGAGGTCTGAATGTGTGAAATTTAATACAGATAATCCAGGTATAGAATCCTGAATGCATTAAGCAATTTTCCCTGACCCCATTCTATAGAGTCCCTTGCAAGGCACAGCATTTGTGTATAATTCTGATCCGAGCATTAACCGTGCCCTGTTACTCATGTTTCACTTGCTCAAGACAGCCTCAGTCACCTCTTTCACACATAAGTGTTTAGATTTTGTTGGCTTTCAATGTAGTTTCGTCCACAGGACAGCCATGAGTAAATGGGCTGGATTACAATCTGATCTACAATTGATATCTACATTTATTTAATACCTTGATCCAAGCGTAACATTTCTTGGCAAACTCGCTAATGTGTTCACCACAGTATAACGGCTTGGAAGTACAGGACCGGGATCGCTGCTAGTTTAATGCGTATAGCCTAGACTACATTAGCAGAAGCCTTTGAATCATAGAATGGTTCCAGCACAGGAGGAGGCCATTTGGCCCGTCATGCCCGTGCCGGCTCTCTGCAAGAGCACTTCAGCTAGTCCCACTCCCCCTGCCCTTTCCCCCAAAGCCCTGCAATTTTTTTTCTTTTAGGTACTTCTCCAACTCCCTTTTGAAAGCCGTGATTGAGTCTACCTCCACTACCCTTTCAGGCAGTGCATTCCAGATCCTAACCACTCGCTGCGTAAAAAAAAGTTTATTCTTACGTCGCCTTTGGTTCTTCTGCCAATCACCTTAAGTCTGTGTCCTCTGGTTCTCGACCCTTCTGAGGATTCCTATCGCACAAGGAATCGTGACCCCCCCCATGGATACCTTGAAGCGTGCAGTAGCTATCTGTAAGGCAGCAGTGCAGCACTAGCATTTGGATGCCAATGTCCTCTTGTGCCTTCCGGCTGCTGTTGTTGAAATCTTTGCCCACTGCTGCGTTTGAGGAGAAGGGTTGTAACTCGAGGGCAATCCCAAGGGCACGGTCAAAGTTGGTGCTTTTTTTTTTCTGTGCGGTTTTACAACTGTACAAGTACAACCACAGAGCAGGGGAGCTCTCCTCTGTGTCCTGGTCAACATTCATCCCTCAGCCAATACCTAAAAACCAACGATCAGGTCCTCATCACATTGCTGCTTGTGGGAGCTTGCTGTGCGCAAATTGGCTGCCGTGTTTCCTACATTACAACAGTGACGATATTTCAAAAATACTTTATTGGTTGTAAACAACAACTTGTATTTATATTGCATTTAATTAAACGTCTCGAGGCAGTTCATAGGAGCGTTATCAGACAAAAACTTGGTCAAAGAGGTAGGTTTTAAGGAGCGTCTTAAAGGAGGAGAGAGAGAGGTAGAGAGGCGGCGAGCCTTGGGGAGGGAGTTCCAGAGCTTAGGGCCCAGGCAGCAGAAGGCACGGCCGCCAATGGTGGAGCGATTAAAATCGGGGATGCGCAAGAGGCCAGAATTGGAGGAGCGCAGATATCTCAGAGGGTTGTAGGGCTGGAGGAGGTCACAGAGATAGGGAGGGGCGAGGCCATTGAAGCGAAAGTGCTTTGGGACATCCTGAGGTTGTGAAAGGTGCTAGATAAAGGCAATTTCTTTCGTTGTATAGTCAGCAACTGTACTTACAGAGTATTTTTATTACTAGGAAACACTTGAAGACATCGATAAGAATGAAGATGGCTTTGTTGATGAGGATGAGTACATTGGTAAGGAACGACTCCTTTCAAATCACTTACTTCAACCCATTCGTACTTTCTGATAGATTTCGTTCAGTCTTTCCCGGATTATTTCCCAATCAAACTGCAAAACCGTAGTGGCTCCTCGTTCAGGTGCCACTTCCCCTGATGTAGCAGCAGTGCCCTCTGCAGTAACGGGGAGACGGCAAACTCCAGGTTTAAAAGCTTCAAGCTCCCTATGCTTCAGCATGTTCTTCACTGTCTGGCTTCAAATCTGATGGGGGGGCAGTTCAGCAGCTGATAACGGGCAAAAAGAACCAGGGGGGGAGATGAGGACTTTTTTTTTACGCAGCGAGTTGTTGTGATCTGGAATGCGCTGCCTGAGAGGGGCGGTGGAAGCAGATTCAACTTTAACTTTTTCAAAAGTGAATATATAACTTCAAAAGGGGAAAACAAAATGTGCAGGGCTTTGGGGACAGAGCAGAGGAGTGGGACTAATTGGAGAGTTCTTTCAAAGAGCTGGCACAGGCACGATGGGCCGAATGGCCTCCTTCTGTGCTGTTCGATTCTGTATATTCCAGTAAAACATGGCGAGAATAACCCTTCGATAACTGCTACACAGGCAAGATTTAATCTTCAATTTTACAAATTAAATCAAAGTTTCTCTCTTACTCATTTTCATAACTGTGTCTTCATGAAATGCAAGTATTAACTCACAGGTTAGCGCCTGAACACCATTGAAAATATTTACTAAATAAATTTGAGGGATTTTTCATGGGCATCAGTCTGTGTCTTATGGATTGTTTATTTAGCGTGATGTCACATCCAGTAGCTGACAGGAACACAAATTTCTTCATCCATAAATGCAAAAATATTGTAAGTAAATTGTTAATAGCCACGTCTAGGAACATAGGAACAGGAGGAGGCCATTCAGCCCCTCGAGCCTGTTCCGCCATTCAATGAGATCATGGCTGATCTGCGACATAACTCCATATACCCGCCGTTGCCCCATTTCCCTTAACAACTTTGATTAACAAAAATCCATCAATCTCCGACTTTAAAATTAACAATTGATCTAGCATCAATTGCCGGTTGCGGAAGAGAGTTCCAGACTTCTACCACCCTTTGTGTGTAGAAGTGTTTCCTAATTTCACTCCTGAAAGGTCTGGCTCTAATTTTTAGACAATGCCCCCTAGTCCTAGAATCCCCAACTGGCAGAAATAGTTTCTCTCTATCTACCCTATCTGTACCCCTTAATATCCTGAAAATTTCGATCAAATCAGCCCTTAGCCTTCTAAATTCCAGGGAACACAACCCTGGTTTGTGTAATCTCTCCTCTTAACTTAACCCCTGGAGTAAGGTTTAGATTACAAGGAGAGATTACGGTCTACCATAATTCACCGCCAGTGTGGTCGGTGCATTTAAAGGAAGACAGAACTGATATTTATGTAGTGCCTTTCATGATTTCAATGATGTACTTTTTTTTTGAAGTGTAGTCACTGTTGTAATGTAGGAAACGCGGGGCCAATTTGCGCACAGCAAGATCCCACAAACAGCAAAGTGATAAATGACCAGAGCTTCTGTTTTAGTGATGTTGGTTGAGGGATAAATGCAGATATATTCTACAAATACAAACTTAAATACAACAAAAATGGAATATTTCAGTTGCGATCGCGCTGGTCCCCTGTGGCACTTTTGCAGTGCCATGTTGCTCTTTGAGCAGCCTGGAGCGACAACATTGGAGCATTGGACTCTTTGCCAGGACAGTGTCGTTCAGACTTATAGGGCCAAATCTTGCTGGAGCGTGTGCCGTTAGTTAGACTTTTCCTCACCCTTCAGCTCAAATATAATTTTTGTTGGAAATGCAAACTGATAATGTGGCATCCGGGAACTTCGTGAACGATGGGACCAACAGTCTATCTCCTTAAACAATGAGATTTAAGGATTGAGAAAGAAACAACGGATAAAGAAATAGTGAATTAGAGTCAAATTAGATACAGAAGTAGAAACAGAGAGAGGGAAAGAAATATTGGATTAAGAGGGAGAGAGAGGAAAAAAAAGAGACAGAAAGGAAAAATTGCAAACATTTTTATTTGACATTTTTAAATCTCTAACAACAATTTACTACATGTAGGAATGAGACTCAACCCTTTAAACTGTTACCTTTCTGGGCCAAGAGGTTGATTGCCAGTCATTAACAATTATCACGTTAAGAGTGCACTTGCATTGTTAAGTATGAGCCCTAACATTCTGCGGCACATTTAATGGACAATTAATGTGCAAATCTAGCAACATGGACAAAAGAGCTGAATTCCAGAGGTGAGGTGAGAGTGACTGCCCTTGGCATCAAGGCAGCATTTGACCGAGTGTGGCATCAAGGAGCCCTAGTAAAATTGAAGTCACTGGGAATCGGGGAAAAAACTCCACTGGCTGGAGTCATGCCTAGCACAAAGGAAGATGGTTCTGGTTGTTGGAGCCCAAACTACTCAGCCCCAGGACATCGCTGCAGGAATTCCTCAGGGCAGTGTCCTAGGCCCAACCATCTTCGGCTGCTTCATCAATGACCTTCCCTCCAACATAAGGTCAGAAATGGGAATGTTCGCTAATGATTGCAGTGTTCAGTTCTATTCGCAACTTCTCAGATAATGAAGCAGTCCCTGCCCGCATGCAGCAACACCTGGACGACATTCAGGCTTGGGCTGATAAGTGGCAGGTAACATTTGCGCCACACAAGTGCCAGGCAATGACTATCTCCAACAAGAGAAAGTCTAACCACCGCCCCATGACATTCAATGGCATTACCATCGCCGAATCCCCCACCATCAACATCCTGGGGGTCACCATTGACCAGAAACTTAACTGGACCAGCCACATAAATACTGTGGCAACAGGAGCAGGTCAGAGGCTGGGTATTCTGCAGCGAGTGTCTCACCTCCTGACTCCCCAAAGCCTTTCCACCATCTACAAGGCACAAGTCAGGAGTATGATGGAATACTCTCCACTTGCCTGGATGAGTGCAGCTCCAACAACACTCAAGAAGCTTGACACCATCCAGGACAAAGCAGCCCGCTTGATTGGCATCCCATCCACCACCTTAAATATTCACTCCCTCCACCACCAGCGTACTGTGGCTGCAGTGTGTACCATCTACAAGATGCACTGCAGCAACTCGCCAAGGCTTCTTCTGCAGCACCTCCCAAACCCGTGTCCCCTTCCACTTAGAAGGACAAGGGCAGCAGGCGCATGGGACCACCACCTCCAAGTTCCTCTCCAAGTCACACACCATCCTGACTTAGAAATATATCGCCGATCCTTCATCGTCGCTGGGTCAAAATCCTTGAACTCCCTCCCTAACAGCACTGTGGGAGTACCTTCACCACACGGACTGCAGCGGTTCAAGAAGGCGGCTCACCACCACCTTCTCAAGGGCAATTATTGATGGGCAATAAATGCTGGCCTCGCCAGTGGCGCCCACATCCCACAAACAAATAAAGAAAAAAGTTCTTAAACATCATGGGGAGGCTAAGGGCGAGCTGCTGCTTGTGGGAGGCAAACGGCAGAGCAGCGTAAATCAACCCGCAAGTTCTGGAGATTCTCAATTCACGGCGTATCTCTTAATCCCCTGAACTTGCTGGCCAATTTGTGTATTAATAATGACGTGTGCCATTAGCACGTCCAATATTTTTACAGCAAGATTTAACCCATTGCTTTTGGTGGCATTGGTATCCGTGGCTGGCATTGGCATCCGTGACTTCCCTCGACAGGAATCCGTTGGCAGTCTCGACCGAGGCCGTTGGCAGTCTCGACCGAGGCCGTTGGCAGTCTGGACCAAGGCCGTTGGCAGTCTGGACCGGGCCCATTGGCAGTCTGGACCGGGCCCATTGGCAGTCTGGACCAAGGCCGTTGGCAGTCTGGACCGGGCCCGTTGGCAGTCTGGACCAAGGCCGTTGGCAGTCTCGACCAAGCCCGTTATGCAATCTCGACCGGGCCGCCTGTATGAGGCAGGGTAGAGTGGCTGTAAGCACCAAGAATAAAGTGTATTACAGAGTTTAGCAATTGACCTATTAATTGAGTATCTCTCAATAACAAAGAGCACTTAAAAGTAATTCTTCTGTTAATTGTACAGGTTTTTACACAATTTAAATAGTCGATAAAATAGACCAAGGTCTCAAATCCCCTCCATGTCTAACAAACACAATAGGGAAGTACAATTTCAACAACAAACAACAACACCTTGTATTTATATAGCGCCATTAACGTAGCAAAACGTCCCAAGGCGCTTCACCGGAGCGTAATCAAAGAAAATTGGACATCGAGCCACATAGTGAAGATATTAGGACAGGTGACCAAAAGCTTGGTCAAAGAGGTAGGTTTTAAGGAGCGTTTTAAAGGAGGAAAGAGAGGTGGAGAGATTTTGGGAGAGAATTCCAGGGCCTAGGCAGCTGAAGGCACGGCCGCCAATGGTGGAGCGATTATAATCGGGGATGCTCAAGAGGCCAGAATTAGAGGAGCGCAGCGATCTCGGAGGGTTGTGGGGCTGGAGGACGCTATAGAGATGGGGAGGGATTTGAAAACAAGGATGAGATTAAAATTGAGGCATTGCCAGACCGGGAACCAATGCAGCTCAATGAGCACTGGGGTGATGGGTGAACGGGCCTTGGTGCGAGTTAGGATACACAGTAATTTCACATTAATTAATGTCACAGTAATTAAACCCATGCAGTGACATTAGCTACCTCCAATTGCTCAGTAGTTGTCGACACGTGCTGATACGTGACCAGCAATGTTCCTGTTAAGATGCGCGGCCGCACAGCGGTCTGGAGGTCCCGCGCAGGCTGCTTGCCGGCTTTACAATGGAGGAGAAAGCGCGCATGCACGCAAATTTGAATGGGCCGTACATCCCGTTTAAAGGGGCCACGCACCCTCGGGAAAAATTAGAAGGAACATTGGTGACCAGTGGTGGGTGCATTCTTTGTACGAGTGTGCTGGCTGCCTTCACATTCGCATACTTACTGAACAGCAAAACGAATCAATCCGATGGACCGCACCAACTTAAATCATTTTTGCATTGTGAAAATGTTTGATTTTAATTAACGGAACAAGTTGGGGGGAAAAACCATCTCTCCCGAGGTGTTTTCTCTCCTTCCCAAGGTATACAATAAAGGCTTGGATAGATCTGTGTTATCGGTATCTGAACAGCAAGCCACTGGCTGGTCTTTGCCTAACTAGCCGAGTGCTAACTCTCCCATTCCACATTCCAGAACACCAGTGGGCTGTATAGAAACGATATACCCAGTTAATTTTATGTACCTATTATAAATAATGGCTTCACTGGAGAGTAAAATCTGACAGGGTGTAAGCAATGTTCCCATTAAAGCTGCGGGACCTCGCGGCGGTCTAGAGCTCCCGCGCAGGCCCCTCGCCGGCTTTTCAATTGGAATAACCGCGCGTGCGCGAACAATTGAATGGGCCGCGCGCCCCCAAAAAATTACATTGGATGTAAAACCAGCGTGGCACCCATCCCGTCAGTTTCCCGACGGGCGGGAAAGGTTAAAATTGTCCTCCACGGTTAGCCCTTCAAGGACTGATTTATTCATTTTTTTTCTCTCTCTCCTCCCAGTTTGAATTGATCAAAGAGTCTGTAATAATCCAGGAACGCCTATAATGCAGGCCGATTGCATAGTTACTGTTGAGCGCTAACTTCACAGAGCAATAGAAAACCATTCTATTTAGCACAAATGTGATGTGTGTTGTAGTACTGTCACAGGTGAGCGTTAAAGTCTTCACGACTAGAAAATAAACAAAAAAAGGATTAAAATGCCAAAAATCAACTGCTGTTGCGCACAGAGGTGCAGAGTTTGCTTCTAGTTATTATCGAAACCATTGGTAAAGTTGCCTTGGAGCTGCTGGAGCGTAATGATCTTGCATCTGCTGATAATTGCAAAATAAAAATGATTATTGCCGTTCATGATGCCACAGTTCAGCTGTGGCTCAGTGGGCAGCACTGTTGCCTCTGAGTCAGAAGGTTGTGGGTTCAAGTCCCAGTCCAGGGACTTGAGCACAAAAATCTAGGCTGACACTCCAATGCAGTACTGAGGGAGTGCTGCACTGTCGGAGGTGCCGTCTTTAGGAGGAGACATTGGCCCAAAAATTAGTGCCGCTGCGCGAGAGTACGCACTGTGTACTCTCGCGTATTCTGTCTCCAATTGCCGGTTTTCTGCATGCACCGCGCATGCGCTGAAAACCGGCACTTGGTGAATGGAAAAGGGGGCGGTTCCTAGGTGAACCGCGTGCGCGCTACAGGCTGCGCGCATGCAGTGCACTTAGTGGTTTCAACGCGCAGGTAAGGACGGAAGATTTTACACAAAAAAAGGAGTAAGACCCACTTTTAACAAGGTAAGTAGTGAATTAAGTATTATTTTGAATTTTTTTTAACAGGTATATCTTTTTTAGAGACTTTAAAGACAGGTAAGTGTATTTTTATAACTTTTTAAAAGATTTTAAATTTTTTCAAAAATTTAATTTTTTATTTAAAATGGTTAATTTATTTAACTATACTTATTTTATTAATGTGATGGTTTTTAAAAAAAATTTAATTGAGGTTTAGCTGTTATTTTGGGGGGCTATAGTATTCATAGCTTTCACAGCACTTATGTGAAAGTTATGAATGGAAGATGGTGTGCTGCCATTGGCTCTAACTGAGTCACGTGATCCCACAGCTCGCACGAATTAACTACGCCGGTGGGATAAGCAAGCCCAGCACAGCAGCTGTCCAGAACATCAAGTTCGTGCGAGCTGGAACTGAAAAAGCCAACGCGCAGTGAGAGATCGCGGGGAAGCCTTACCCTCGCACGAAGGCTTCCTCACGAATTTTTGGGCCATTATCTGCTCTCAGGTGGACGTAAAAGAATCCCACAGCACTATTTCGAAGAAGAGCAAGGGAGTTACCCCTGGTGTCCTGGCCAATATTTATCCCTCCATCAACATCACTAAAAAACAGATTATCTGGTCATTATCACATTGCTGGTTGTGGGAGCTTGCTGTGCGCAAATTGGCTGCCGCATTTCCTACTGTACAACAGTGACTACACTTCAAAAAGTACTTCATTGGCTGTAAAGCACTTTGGGATGTCCGGTGGTCGTGAAAGGTGCTATTTAAATGCAAGTCTTTCTTTCCTGATTCTGCGCTCTTGGTCTCATCATGGGCTTAAAATGATGCTATGTCACTAATGGGGGGGAAGATCCACATCAGTAAACACCATCGGTACTACACAACAGCAACTTGCATTTATATAGCACCATTCAAATAGTAAAATGCCCCAAAGTGCTTCACAGGAGCGTTATCAAATAGAATTTGACACCGAGCCCCATAAGGAGACATTAGGACAGGTGACCAAAAGCTTGGTCAAAGAGGTAGGTTTTAAGGAGCGTCTTAAAGGAGGAGAGAGAGGCGGAGAGGTTTAGGGAGGGAGTTCCAGAGCTTAGGGCATTGGCAGCTGGAGGCATAGCCACCAATGGTGGAGCGATTAAAATTGGGGATGCGCAAGAGGCCAGAATTGGAGGAGCGCAGAGATCTCGGAGTGTTGTAGACCTAGAGGAGATTACAGAGATAGGGAAGGGGCGAGGCCATGGAGGAATTTGATGGTGTTTACTAATGTGTATCTTCCCCCCCCCCCCCCCATTAATTTTAAAATCGAGGCATTGCCAGACCAGGAGCCAATGAATTGACCTGGTGTACATAGACTTCCAAAAGGTGTTTGATAAAGTGCCACATAATAGGCTTGCCAGCAAAGTTGACGCCCATGGAATAAAAGGGACAGTGGCAGCATGGATACGAAATTGGCTAAGTGACAGGAAACAGAGAGTAGTGGTGAACGGTTGTTTTTCGGACTGGAGGAAGGTATATAGTGGTGTTCCCCAGGGGTCAGTTCTAGGACCACTGCTTTTCTTGATACATATTAATGACTTAGACTAGGGAGTACATGACACAATTTCAAAATTTGCAGACGACACAAAACTTGGAAGTATAGTGAACAGTGAGGAGGATAGTGATAGCCTTCAAGAAGACATAGACAGGCTGGTGGAATGGGCGGACACGTGGCAGATTAAATTTAACGCAGGAAAGCGTGAAGTGATACATTTTGTTAGGAAGAACGAGGAGAGACAATATAAGCTAAAGGGTACAATCCTAAAGGGGCTAAATGAACAGAGAAACCTGGGGGTATATGTGCACAAATCGTTGAAGGTGGCAGGGCAGGTTGAGAAAGCGGTTAAAAAAGCATACGGGATTCTGGGCTTCATAAATAGAGGCATAGAGTACAAAAGCAAGGAAGTTCTGATGAACCTTTATAAAACGCTGGTTCGGCCTCAACTGGAGTATTGTGTCCAGTTCTGGGCACAGCACTTTAGGAAGGATGTGAAGGCCTTCGAGAAGGTGCAGAAAAAATTTACAAGAATGATTCCAGGGATGAGGGACTTCAGTTACGTGGATAGACTGGAGAAGCTGGGGTTGTTCTCCTTAGAGCAGAGAAGGTTGAGAGGAGATTTGATAGAGGTGTTCAAAATCATGAGGGGTCAGGACAGAGTAGATGGAGAGAAACTGTTCCCATTGGCGGAAGGGTTGAGAACCAGAGGACACAGATTTAAGGTGATTGGCAGAAGAACCAAAGGCGACATGAGGAAAAACTTTTTTACGCAGCGAGTGGTTATGATCTGGAATGCACTGCCTGAAAGGGTGGTGGAGGCAGACTCAATCATGGCTTTCAAAAGGGAATTGGATAAGTACCTGAAGGAAAAAAATTTGCAGGGCTACGGGGAAAGGGCCGGGGAGTGGGACTAGCTGAAGTGCTCTTGTAGAGAGCCAGCACGGGCTCGACAGGCCAAATGGCCTCCTTCTGTGCTGTAACCATCCTATGATTGTACGGAGGTCTGCGCGCACAGGGGTGATGGGTGAATGGGACTTGGTGCGAGTTTAAACACCACACACGAGCAGTAAAATCTCTCCCACGTGCACTGACCCGGAGCTTAGCGGCACAAGGGGTCATGCGGACGTTCGGACTCATTGTCCTGTTCTACTTTCAGCCGATATGTTTGCACGGGAAGAAGGTGCCACCGAGCCCGAATGGGTCAAGACCGAGCGGGAGCAGTTTTCCGATTTCCGTGACTTAAACAAGGACGGGAAGATGGACAAGTCTGAAATCCGACACTGGATCCTCCCGGAAGATTACGACCATGCACAGGCTGAAGCCAGACATCTCGTCTACGAGTCCGACAGAGATAAGGTGAGTAAAGATACGTTCCTGTAAGCCTGGAGAGGTCGTACGTACTGAGAATCATAGAATCTTACAGCACAGTAGGAGGCCATTCGGCCCGTCACATCTGTGCCGGCTCTTTGAAAGAGCTGTCCAATTTAGTCCCACAGCCCAGCTTTTCCCCATAAATCTGCAAATTAGTTCTCTTCAAATACATGTACAACTGCCTTTTGAAAGTTCCTATGGAATCTGCTTCCACCACCCTTTCAGGTAGTGCGTTCCAGATCTTAACAACCCTCTGTGTGAAAAAAATTCTCACTTCCCGTCTCGTTCTTTTGCCAATTATTTTAAATCTATGACCTCTGGTTACCATTGCCAGAGGAAACAGTTTCTCCCTACTTGTTCTATCAAAACCCCTCATAATTTTCAACACCTCTATTAAATCTCCCCTTAACCTTCTCTGTCTCTAAGGAGAACAACCCCAGCTTCTCCAGTCTCTCCACATAACTGAAGTCCCTCAACCCTGGTATCAACCCGGTAAACCTCCTCTGCACCCTCCCCAGGGCCTTGACATCTTCCTAAAATGCGGTGCCCAGAATTGTGCACAGTACTCCAGCTGAGGCCTAACCAGTGATTTGTAAAGGGTTAGTTTATTCATTGCCCCTATTTACAAAGCCAAGCACCCCATACATTTCTTAACCACCATATTAACTTGGCCTGCCACCTACAAAAGATTTGTGATATGTACCCCCAGGTCCCTCTGTTCTTACAATAATCCAGGCTGACACTCCCAGTGCAGTGCTGAGGGAGTGCTGCACTGTCGGAGGTGCCGTCTTTCGGATGAGATGCTGAACCGAGGCTGTGTGTGCCAGAAAAGATCCCACGGCCACTATTTGAGAGCAAGTGGCGTTCTCCCCCGCCGGTGTCATGACCAAAATTTATCCCTCAAACAACACTCTTTAAAAAAAACTGCTTATCACATTGTTGTTTGTGGGAGCTTGCTGTGTGCAAATTGGTTGCGCACAGGATAATGAGCACCTGCGTGTGACGACGAGGTATTAATCTAATTGCGGGGTTTGGATGATGTCCTGAACTGTAAGAGTTAAGTTCCTGTATCATCTAAAACCTCAAGGTTACATTAGTCCCTCAAAATCAGTTGGAGTCGGGGGTGATACTTAGTGAGGGTGGAACAACATAGGTTTGTGCCTGTTTTTCACCACAGAAGAAAGTTCCTTCTCTCAGCTGCGTTGTCTTAAAGTGGTGCCAGATGGAACCTAAGAGCTCTCCTACAGGAGATGCCGTAGGAAGAGTCACCTCACCTTGCACTCTCGCACCTCCAAAAAGATAAAAGAGAAGGAACTTGCATTTATATAGCACCTTTCACAACTTCAGGATGTCCCAAAGTCTTCACAGCCATTGAAGTACTTTTGTAGTGTAGTCACTTGTTGTAATGTAGGAAACGCGGCAGCCAATTTGCGCACAGCAAGCTCCCACAAACAGCAATGTGATAATCAGTTTTTTTAGAGTGTTGGTTGAGGGATAAAGTTTGGTCATGACACCGGCGGGGGAGGGCTCCCCTTGCTCTTCTTCAAATGGTGGCCGTGGGATCTTTTATGGCAGACGGGGCCTCGGTTCAACATCTCAACCGAAAGACGGCACCTCCGACAGTGCAGCGCTCCCTCAGCACTGCACTGGGAGTGTCAGCCTGGATTATTGTGTTCAAGTCTCTGGAGTGGGGCTTGAACCTTCTAACTCCGAGGCAAAAGCGCTACCGACTGAGCCAAGGCTGATGCCCTTTCTGACAACCAGGTACTACCCAAACGTAAACTTGCCAGGATTCAGTAAGGCTGTTGACTGGGAAGACCCACTAAATACAGGTCTCCCTGCCCCTTTTAGCAGATGCTGTCAGATTTACCCTTCGGGATTCCGCAGATGGAGTGAGCGCAGATCTTGGTGCAATAAATTGCCTGGATGAGTGCAGCTCCAACAACACTCAAGAAGCTCGACACCATCCAGGATAAAGCAGCCCCCTTGATTGGCACCCCATCCACTACCTTAAACATTCACTCCCTCCGCCACCGGCGTACCGTGGCTGCAGTGTGTACCATCTACAAGATGCACTGCAGCAACTTCCCAAGGCTTCTTCGGCAGCACCTCCCAAACACGCGACCTCTTCCACCTAGAAGGACAAGGGCAACAGGCGCATGGGAACACCACCACCTCCAAGTTCCCCTCCAAGTCACGCAATAACTTAGAAATATATCGCCGCTCCTTCATCGTCGCTGGGTCAAAATCCTGGAACTCCCTCCCTAACGGCACTGTGGGAGTACCTTCACCACACGGACTGCAGCGGTTCAAGAAGGCGGCTCGCCACCACCTTCTCGAGCAATTAGGGATGGGCAATAAATGCTGGCCTTGCCAGCGACGCCCATATCCCAGGAACTAATAATAAATAAATAAATTAATTAATTAAAAAAGCGGCTTAAAAACAGCAACTCTCACTCTTTGAAAAAGAAAGCCTGAAGGTCTGGTTCCTGTAGGTTATCGGGCTGCAGACAGTGACACCACAAGTCCCAGCCAGAATGGAGATGATTGGGTAATTCCCCTGTCAATCAGGCCTGGAGACCGCACTGTTGTGAGTGACTGGGATTGATTTTACGCAAATCATTCGTAATGTGTCTCCACTCACTGCATTTCGCTGGAGGAATCACCCTGCTCCTATCGGGAGAAGTTGCTGCAGTTCCGGTCGTGAGTTCTGTTTGTGGCAGACTTTGCTTAAATAGACTCTGTGAATAGATTTTGTTTGCCAAAAAATAGACTCTGTGTGCTGTGAGTCCTGCCGTAAATCCCCCACCACTCATTGGCGGACACAGTGGTGTCAATAGACACTACATAGATTATCATCATTAACAATGATTACCTCGCAGTCATTCACTTCCTTCAGAGAGGTCATCATCGTGTAACAGTTGCAGGAGTGACCTCTGCCATGACAACCGACATATCAAATAGAAAGACTTGTATTTATATAGCGCTTTTCATGACCACCGGCCAATGAAGTACTTTTGAAGTGTGGTCACTGTTGTAATGTGGGAAACATGGCAGTCAATTTGCGCACAGCAAGCTCCCACAAACAGCAATGTGATAATGACCAGATAATCTGTTTAGTGATGTTGATTGCGGGATAAATATTGGCCCAGGACACCGGAGATAACTCCCCTGCTCGTCTTCGAAATAGTCCCATAGGATCTTTTACGTCCACCTGAGTGGGCAGGTAGGGCCTCGGTTTAACGTCTCATCTGAAAGATGGCACCTCCGACAGTGCAGCGCTCCCTCAGTACTGCACTGGGAGTGTCAGCCTAGATTTTTGTGCTCAAGTCTTCTGGAGTGGGACTTGAACCCACAACCTTCTGACTCAGAGACGAGGGTGCTACCCACTGAGCCACGGCTGGCACATATAAAAAACCCGAGTGAAAGAAAATAAAACTACCCTCACCAACTCCAGTCTGTATTATACAACACCAATGGCTACCCTTTAATGATCACCAGGATGCAATCAAATCAAAAGGATTCCGATATGCCCACTGTGTTGTACTGGAAACCCATTTACACGTTATATAGAATCATACAGCACAGAAGGAGGCCATTCGGCCGGTCGTGCCTGTGCCGGCTCTTTGAAAGAGTTGTCCAATTTAGTCCCGCACCCAGCTTTTTCCCCATAGCCCTGCACATTAGTCCTCTTCAAATACATGTCCAATTGCCTTTTGAAAGTTCCAATTGATCTGATTCCACCACCCTTCCAGATCTTAACAGCCAGATCTTGAGACAGGCTAGAGGTGGATCCATTTTTGCCCCAAAACATTTAACTGTCCTGCATTTCATTTTTTTTTTTAATAGGATAAAAGATTATCTAAACAAGAAATCCTAGACAATTGGAATATGTTCGTTGGCAGCCAGGCCACCAACTATGGAGAAGATCTGACTCGAAACCACAGTGAGTTGTGATACCAACAGAGGAAGCTACAGATGGCAATGCGACGATTCTTCTCCCACTTACAAACTCTTAACATAGTTCTGTTGAAGATACAGGAGCGGACTAACGGACTGCAAGTTCTTGCCATATGTAAAGTGACTGAAGCTGTTGGACCAGTCTCGCTCTGCTAATATAGTCCATTCTTTACCTCATTAACTCACGGGGCCACCTTTGCCCAGATGTTTGTTTGCACCAGTGACAAGGCAGTGCTAATCTATGTGTGTTGTACAAAGACTTCATTTCAATACAGTTGTACAGTTTAAAATGTTGGCAGGCGTTGGGCATGTTCAGTTCTTTTCTTCCACGCAGGATATAAGATGCTAGATCATTTCCGCCCTGTGATATAATCTGTTGCTGTAAATAATAAAGCACCAGCAAGATCTCACGCTAGGACAGCCAAGAGTCATCTGGCTGGCTTCCGAATTGTACTCCCATGTGGTCCCATTTTGCGAGCGTAGGTTACAAAAGATAACATGTTCACTTGATTTTAATGTTTCTAGTCTTCGTTCGCTCCCAAACCCGCGACCTCCACCACCTAGAAGGACAAGGGCAGCAGGCGCATGGGAACACCACCACCTCCAAGTTCCCCTCCAAGTCACACACCATCCTGACTTGGAAATATATCAGCCCTTCATTCATCGTCGCTGGGTCAAAATCCTGGAACTCCGACTGAACAGCACTGTGGGAGCACCCTCACCACACGGACTGCAGCGGTTTAAAAAGAAGGTGGCTCACCACCACCTTCTCAAGGGCAACTAGGGGGTTGGGCAATAAATGCTGGCCTTGCCAGCGACGCCCACATCCCATGAATGAATTTAAAAAAAAGAAATTCTGCAATCTGTATTTTGAAATGACACTAATTTTCTTTGGACTTTTACAGTGGGAGTGTGTGGAATAATTGGACCATTTCACTCATTGACGTCATTTAACATGAAGCCCTTGAGTGCATTTCCTGGTGGCCTAGGTTTTGTCGATTTGGTTTGTTCCGAATGATGCAGTGGTTCATTTGTTGTAGGGTGGCCTGAACAGGTAACTGGGGGAACAAGCTCCGAAAAGGAGGCACGGTGAAAAATGACTGCCTGTGTTTTACATGGCACCAGCAAATCAGATAAATTAGCATGCCGAAAGATTATTAGTCATTAGGGTTTTCTGGACATCTCAGAATCGGTAATTCCCGTTAGATTGGTCGACAAATGTTGATAGGCAACAAGAACTTGCATTTATATAGCGCCTTTAACGTAGTAAAACGTCCCAAGGCGCTTCACAGGAGTGGAATCAGACACCGAGCCACGTGAGATATTGGGACAGGTGACCAAAAGCTCGGTCATAAAGGTAGATTTTAAGGAGCGTCTTAAAGGAGAGTGAGGTAGAGAGGTGAAGAGGTTTAGCGAAGGAATTCCAGAGCTTAGGGCCTTGGCAGCTGACGGCACGGCCGCCAATGGTGGAGCGATTAAATTCGGGCATGCGCAGGAGACCAAAATTGGAGGAGTGTAGATATCTCGGAGGGTTGTAGGGCTGGAGGAGGTTACAGAGATAGGGAGGGGCGAGGCCGTGGAGGGATTTGACAACAAGGATGAGAATTTTAAAATCGAGACATTGCTAGACCAGGAGCCAGCGTAGGTCAGCGAGCACAGGACTGATGGGTGAACAACAACAACAACTTGTATTTATATAGCACCTTTAACGTTGTAAAATGTCCCAAGGTGCTTCACAGGAGCGATTATCAAACAAAATTTGACAATGAGCCACATAAGGAGAAATTAGGGCAGATGACCAAAAGCTTGGTCAAAGAGGTAGGTTTTAAGGAGCGTCTTAAAGGAGGAAAGAGGTAGAGAGGCGGCGAGGTTTAGGGAAGGAATTTACAGAGATAGGGAGGGGCGAGGCCATGGAGGGATTTGAAAACAAAGATGAGAATTTTAAAATCAAGGTGTTGCTTTACCGGGAGCCAATGTAGGTCAGCGAGCAGAGGGGTGATGTGTGAACAGGACTTGGTGCGATTTATGACATGGTCAGACGAGTTTTGGATGACCTCAAGTTTACGTAGGGTAGAATGTGGGAGGCCAGCCAAGAGTGAGTTGGAATAGTCAAGTCTAGAGGTAACAAAGGCATGGTTGAGTGTTTCAGCAGCAGATGAGCTGAGGGAGGAGCAGAGAAGGGCGATGTTATGAAGGTGGAAGTAGGCAGTCGTGGGATTGGAAGCTCATCTCGGGGTCAAATAGGACACCAAGGTTGCAAACAGTCTGGTTCAGCCTCAGACAGTGGCCAATGAGAGGGATGGAGTCGGTGGCTAGGGAACGGAGTTTGTGGCGGGGACCAAAGACAATGGCTTCGGTCTTCCTGATATTTAGTTGGAGGAAATTTCTGCTCATCCAGTACTGGATGTCGGGCAAGCAGTCTGACAAATCCAAGGCAATGTGGAGGTCGAGAGAGGAGGTGGTGAGGTAGAGCTGGGTGTCATAAGCGAACATGTGGAACCTGACCTGTTTTTGTATGATGTCGCTGAGGGTCAGCATGTAGATGAGAAATAAGAGGGGGCCAAGGATAGATTCTTGGGGGACTCCAAAGGTAATGGTGCGGATGTGGGAAGAGAAGCCATTGCAGGTGATTCTCTGACTGCGACTGGAGAGATAAGAATGGAACCAGGCGATGCGGTGTGACGTGTGCAGAGAGGATTACTCTAGGTACATGTGGTGTGACGAATTTATATGATAAATGGAACTAACTGATTAGCACAGTTGCATCTTTTCATCTGTTATGTCTGATTGTGTCCACCATTTGTACAAATAATAACATCACTTCATGGCTACCAGTCTGATGATAGTCCCAAGTGCTGAGTTATGCCAACACTTTAATTTCAAGATTTTTTTGTGTGTGTGTAGATCTTGGGCTAAAATTTCGGTTGCGTGGCACCCATTGTTTGGGCGCTACGAGTGCTGAATTTGGTCCAAAATGGCGTCCAAGCAGCGCGCGCACACTTCTGGTGAGGGAGTTAGGGCGGCCGTTAGGAGTGTGCGCTGGAAGTATGGTAAGTAGGCAGATTGTGATATCAATCAGAGTGCAATGCTGATTTGACGCCAGCACTGCCATTTTCGTCGTCATCGCTGGAGCTAACGTCCTGTCTTAACATCGCACAGCTGAACATGCATTCAACAGCAGGAAGGATCCCCCACCAGCGCTATTTAAAGGGATCATCACCAACTTTCAGGTAAATTGCTTTTTGATTTCTACTGGCTCTGTGTAAGTGTTTGCAGTTTTCTAAAGTTCTTTAAATTTGGTGAGAGGACAGAGTGGCGCTGCAAGTGGAGAAGGCCTTGTTTTTGACTTCAAGGTTCTGGTCAGACCACTTGCTCTCAGTCATGGGTGCTCTAGTTGTCATCCCCCTTGGCCTGCAGCATGACAGGGAGATGCAGCAGAGGCAGCAAAGAAGAGGTCAGGCTGCTCACAGAGGGAGGAGGAGGAGGAGGAGGAGGGGCATAATGGCTCTCAACAGGAGGCCTTACCCACCTAGGATCTTCCGAGAGCAATTCTCTTACCTCAGCCTGAGCCAGGAGCAGTGTGTGAGGTGCCTGTGCTTTACAAGTGAGGTGCTCACAGAACTCTGCCGCCTCTTGCAGCCAGAGCTGCAGCCTCACTCCAGGGCAAGGGCAGCGCTGCCAGTGGCTGTGAAGGTGACCATGGCCCTGAATTTCTTCACTTCGGGATCCTTGCAGGCTGGAGCAGGTGACATGTCCCAGTTTGCCATCCACTGCTGCATAAGAGAGGTGACAGAGAATGGACTTCATTGTCTTCGCTCTGACCATAGAGAAGCAGGCGGAGCTTGCAGGTGGCTTTGCCAGGATAGTGGACTTCCTCATGGTGCAGGGCGCCATCGACTGTATGCAAGTGACTTTGCGGGTGCTGCTTCTAAATGCTGAGATTTACTGCAATCGCAAAGGTTTCCACTCGCTGAATGTGCAGTTGGTGTGCGACCGTGCTCAACACATCATACTGGTGAATGCCCAGTATCCTGGCAGCAGTCTTGATGATTTTGTTTTGTGCCAGTCTGCTGTTCCCTCAGTTTTTGATCCACCAAGAAAAAACAGAGGGTGGCAACTGGGCGACAAGTCCTAGACCTAAAAACAGAAAATGAGGGAAACACTCAGCAGGTCAGGCAGCATCTGTGGAGAGAGAAACAGAGTTAACGTTTCAGGTCGATGACCCTTCGTCAGAACTGGAAAAAGGTAGAGCTGTAGCAGGGTTTAAGCAAGTGTAGGGGCAAGGAAAGGGAGGAGGGGAGGAAAGAACAAAAGGGAAGGGCTGTGATAGGATGGAAGGCAGGAGAGATTAAGAGACAAAGGGATGATGGTGCAAGGCAAAAGGAGATGATAATGGGACAAGTTAAGAAACAAAAGATGACTCTAGATGAGGTGTAAATGGCGATGGCAAAATCATCAACAGCTGCCATGTGAGAGAAAAAAAAGTGTGAGTGGAGCGGTGAATTAAAGTGACAGGCGACCGGAAGCTCGGGGTCACACTTACGGACTGAACGGAGGTGTTCCGCAAAGCGATCACCCAATCTGCGTTTGGTCTCTCCAATGTAGAGGAGACCGCATCGTGAGCAGCAAATACAGTATACTGAATTGCAAGAAGACAGAGAAACTGGGCGAATGGAATAGAGTCCTTATAGGAAGCGGGGTGGGAGGATGTAGTCCAGGTAGCTGTGGGAGTCAGTGGGCTTATAGTGAATGTTTGTCAATAGCCTATCCCCTGAAATGGAGACAGAGAAGTCGAGGAAGGGAACGGAAGAGTTGGAGATGGACCATGTGAAGGTGAGGGAAGGGTGGAGAGTTGAAGCAAAGTGAATGAAATTTTCTAGTTCAGGGCGAGAGCAGGAAACTGCACCGATACAGTCATCAAGGTATTGAAAAAGTATTGGGAGGGGACCTGAGTAGGACTGGAACAAAGAATGTTCCACATATCCCACGAAAAGGCAGGCATAGCTAGGACCCATGCGGGTTCCCATAGCAACACCTTTAATTTGGATGAAGTGAGTGGAGTCAAAGGAGAAGTTGTTCAGTGTGAGAACAAGTTCAGCCAGGCGGAGGAGGGTGGTGGTGGATGGGGACTGGTTGGGCCTCTGTTCAAGGAAGAAGCGGAGCACCCTCAGGCCATCCTGGTGGGGGATGGAGGTGCAGAGGGATTGGACGTCCATAGTGAAAAGGAGACGGTTGGGGCCAGGTAACTGGAAACTGTTAAAGTGGCGGAGGGCGTCAGAAGAGTTGCGGATGTAGTTGGGAAGAGACTGGACAAGGGGAGAAAAAAATAGAGCTGAGATAGGAAGAGATAAGTTCCGTGGGGCAAGAACAGGCTGAAACGATGGGTCTATCAGGGCAGTCCTGTTTGTGGATCTTGGGAAGGAGGTAGAAGTGGGCTGTGCGGGCTTGGGGAGCTGTGAGGTTGGCAGCCGTGGAGGGAAAATCTCCAGAGGAGATGAGGTCAGTGGCAGTCTTGGAAACGATGGCTTGATGTTCGATAGTGGGGTCATGGTCCAGGGGGAGGTAGGAGGAGGTGTTGGAGAGTTGATGTTTAGCCTCCGCTAGGTAGAGGTCGGTTCGCCTAACAACAACAAAGCCACCCTTGTCAGCAGGTTTAATGCCAATATTGGGGTTGGATCTGAGAGAATAGAGTGCTGCAAGTTCAGAGGGAGGTAGGTTGGAGTGAGTGAGGGGAGCAGAGAAATGGAGATGGCCGATGTCACGCTGGCAGTTTCCCTTGACCACCTGGCTCATGACTCCGCTCCACAACCCAACCACACGTGGCCAGCATGCGTACAACGAGAGCCATACTGCCACACAAAACATCAAAGAGCAGACCATTGGGATGCTGAAGCAACGGTTCCGCTGCCTGGACCACTCTGGAGGAGCCCTTAGGTACTCACCGGAGCGTGTGTCCCGATTCGTGGTGGTCTGCCTTATCCTCCACAACCTGGCCATCATGAGGGCACAGCCCTTGCCACCAAGGATACAGCCACCAGCTCAGGAGGAGGAGGAGAAGGAGGAAGCGGAAGGAAGGAGGCAACCGAGATAGTTCCTTTCTGGCCAGGATATCGGGGATCGAATCATCCGCCTGCGGTACCAGTGAACACAACCCCAATTCTCCATTCAATATTAGTCGCACACCTTACCTTCCCTGACCATCACAGCATCCTCTTGGGCGCAATGCTGAAATAAAAACCACCACAAAGCAAACGTACCAATCCAACATTTTTTTAAATTCGTTCCTGAGATGTGGCGTCGCTGGCAAGGCCAGCATTTATTGCCCATCCCTAATTGCCCTTGAGAAGGTGGTGGTGAGCCGCCTTCTAGAACTGCTGCAGTGAAGGTACTCCCATAGTGCTGTTAGGGAGGGAGTTCCAGGATTTTGACCCAACGACGATGAAGGATCGGCGATATACTTCTAGGTCAGGATGGTGTGTGACTTGGAGGGGAACTTGGAGGTGGTGGTGTTCCCATGCTCCTGCTGCCCTTGTCCTTCTAGGTGGTAGAGGTCACGGATTTGGGAGGTGCTGCCGAAGAAGCCGTGGCGAGTTGCTGCAGTGCATCTTGTAGAGGGTACACACTGCAGCCACGGTACACGGTGGAGGGAGTGAATGTTTAAGGTGGTGGATGGGGTGCCAGTCAAGCGGGCTGCTTTGTCCTGGGTGGTGTCGAGCTTCTTAAGTGTTGTTGGAGCTGCACTCATCCAGGCAAGTGGAGAGTATTCCATCACACTCCTTACTTGTGCCTTGTAGATGGTGGAAGTGTTTGGGGAGTCAGATGGTGAGACACTCGCCGCAGAATACCCAGCCTCTGACCTACTCTTGTAGTCACAGTATTTATGTGGCTGGTCCAGTTAAGTTTCTGGTCAATGGTGACCCCCCAGGATGTTGATGGTGGGGAATTCGGTGATGGTAATGCCATTGAATGTCAAGGGGCGGTGGTTAGTCTCTCGCTTGTTGGAGATAGTCATTGCCTGGCACTTGTGTGGCGCGAATGTTACTTGACACTTATCAGCCCAAGCCTGAATGTCGTTCAGGTCGTTTTGCATTCGGGCATGGACTGCTTCATTATCTGAGGAGTTGTGAATGGAACTGAACGCTGTGCAGTCATCAGCGAACATCCCCACTTCTGACCTTATGATGGAGGGAAGGTCATTGATGAAGGAGCTGAAGATGGTTGGGCCTAGGACACTGCCCTGAGGAACTCCTGCAGCGATGTCCTGGGGCTGCGATGATTGGCCTCCAACCACCACAACCATCTTCCTTTGTGCTAGGTATGACTCCAGCCAGTGGAGAGTTTACCCCTGATTCCCAGTGACTTCAATTTTACTAGGGCTCCTTGATGCCACACTCGGTCAAATGTTGCCCTGATTTCAAGGGCAGTCACTCTCACATCACCTCTGGAATTCAGCTCCTTTGTCCATGTTTGGACCAAGGCTGTAATGAGGTCTGGAGCTGAGTGGTCCTGGCAGAACCAAAACTGAGCATCGGTGAGCAGGTGCCGCTTGATAGCACTGTCCACAACACCTTCCAGCACTTTGCTGATGATTGAGAATAGACTGATGGGGCGGTAATTGGCTGGATTGGATTTGTCCTGCTTTTTGTGGACAGGGCATACCTGGGCAGTTTTCCACATTGTCGGGTAAATGCCAGTGTTGTAGCTGTACTGGAACAGCTTGGCTAGAGGCGCGGCTAGTTCTGGAGCACAAGTCTTCAGCACGATAGCCGGGATGTTGTCAGGGCCATAGCCTTTGCTGTATCCAGTGCGCTCAGCCATTTCTTTATCACATGAAGTGAATCGAATTGGCTGAAGATCGGCTTCTGTGACGGTGAGGACCTCAGGAGGAAGCAGAGATGAATCATCCACTCGGCACTTCTGGCTAATGATGGTTGCACTCGTGTGCTGGACTCCACCTCTTGTTAGTTGTTTAATGGTCCACCACCATTCACGACTGGATGTGGCAGGACTGCAGAGCTTTGAACTGATCCGTTGGTTGTGGGATCACTTAGCACTGTCTATAGCATACTGCTTAGCATGCATGTAGTCCTGTGTTGCAGCTTCCCCAGGTTGGCACCTCATTTTTAGGTACGCCTGGTGCTGCTCCTCATTAAACCAGGTTTGGTCCCCTGGCTTGATGGTAATGGCAGAGTGAGGGATATGCCGGGCCATGAGGTTACAGATTTTGGTGGAATTCAATTCTGTTGCTGCTGATGGCCCACAGTGCCTCCTGGATGCCCAGTTTTGAGCTGCTAGATCTGTCCTGAATCTATCCCATTTAGCACAGTGGTAGTGCCACACAACACGATGGAGAGGTGTCCTCAGTGTGAAGATGGGACTTTGTCTCCACAGTGACTGTGCGGTGGTCACTCCGACCAATACTGTCATGGACAGATGCATCTGCGACAGGTAGATTGGTGAGGATGAGGTCAAGTAGATTTTTCCCTCGTGTTGGTTCTCTCACCACCTGCTGCAGGCCCAGTCTGGCAGCTATGTCCTTCAGGACTCGGCCAGCTGTGGTGCTACTGAGCCACTCTTGGTGATGGACATTGAAGTCCCCCACCCAGAGTACATTCTGTGCCCTTGCTAGCCTCAGTGCTTCTTCCAACTGGTGTTCAACATGGTGGAGTACTGATTCATCAGCTGAGGGAGGGCAGTAGGTGGTAATCAGCAGGAGATTTCCTTGCCCATGCTTGACCTGAAGCCTTCATGGGATCCAGAGTTAATGTTGAACACTCCCAGGGCCACTCCCTCCCGACTATATACCACTGTGCCGCCAACTCTGGTGGGTCTGGAGGAGTCTGGGACATTGGTTGAAAGGTATGATTTTGTGAGTAAAACTATGTCAGGCTCTCCAAATTTTGGCACAAGTCCCCAGATGTTAGTGAGGAGGACTTTGCATGGTCAACTGGCTGGGTGTCCTGTCCAAAGTTGATGTCGGGTGGTCTGGTTTTATGATTATTATTGTTTCTCCGAGTGGATTTTGTACAACTGAGTGTCTCGCTGGGCCATTTCAGAGAGCAGTGAAGAGTCAACCACATTGCTGTGGGTCTGGAGTCACATACAGGCCAGACCAGCAAATTTCCTTTCCTAAAGGGCATTAGTGAATGAAATGGTTTCATGATCACCATTACTGATACTAGCTTTTTATTCCAAATTTATTTAATTAACTGAATTTAAATTCCCCAGCTACCGTGGCAGGATTTAACCTCACATCTCTGGATCATTAGTTCAGGCCTCTGGATTACTAGTCCAGTAACATAACCACTATGCTACCGTACCCATATACATCTTGCCATTTATCAGTGACTGTCTTGTGTTTGCCTTTGCCTATCCTCGTGCTCCTACGCAGTGCTACCCCAGTGGCTGCAACCTGGCTGGGGAAAGGCTGTTTACTTTCAGTGGGGGAGACTGCAGATGGCCTTGCAGGACAACCTCAAGGAGCTCTGGGCCTAGTAGGTCCGGCTTCGGACTGCACCACCTCAGCATGGACGGCAGCAGTCTGGGCTGGCTGGCTGACAGGCAACAGCAAGGGCACTGGCGGAGTGGCAGTGGTGGGAGGACGAATGCTGTCATCCTGAGAGAGGACAGCAGAGCCGTCCTCCACGGATGCATTGCCGCTCCCCCGGGGCAGCGCCTCAGCAATCCTAGTAATCTGCTGGAGTACAGACTGCTGGACTGCTGTGACACCCTTTCAATACCGGTAAACCCAGCCAGGAGGACAGCAGTCTGTGCTTGCGGGGCAGCAAGCTGAGCTTGCATGACTTCCGTCTGAGCTTCCATTGCGGCACTCAGACGTTGGGTGGCTTCTGCTTGTGCTGCAATGGAAGCTGAGACTTCTGCCTTCAGACGCGGCATGCTGGGTGGGTCCACATGTGCGCTCATGGCTCTGCCCAGCCCTTCCATGCTGGAAAGAATGGGCTCCAAGCTCCGCCCAAAGCCCTGTGCCAGGCTGGAGCTGGACTCCTCCATGCTCCTCCTCATTGCACTCAGGCTTTCTGGCAGGCCTGCCAATGCATTTCATTTCAAAGACATTCTACAAATAATATTCAAAGACTAGAACGAAACAAAAAAGTTCTTTAGCCACAGCCATAGTGTCAGCTGTGGGCCAGTGGGTAGAACATAACATAACAACATAAGAAATAGGAGCAGGAGTAGGCCATTTGGCCCCTCGAGCCTGCTCCACCATTCAATAAGATCATGGCTGATCTTCGACCTCATCTCTACTTTCCTGCACTATCCCCATATCCCTTGATTCCCTTAATATTCAAAAATCTATCGATCTCTGTCTTGAATATACTCAACGACTGAGCCTCCACAGCCCACTGGGGTAGAGAATTCCAAAGATTCACCACCCTCTGAGTGAAGAAATTTCTCCTCATCTCAGTCCTAAATGGCCGACCCCTTATTCTGAGACTGTGACCCCTGGTAGCACCCTCGCCTCTGAGTCAGAAGGTTGTGGGTTCAAGTCCCACTCCAGAGACTTGAGCACAAAAATCTAGGCTGACACTCCAGTGCAGTACTGAGGGAGTGCTGCACTGTCGGAGGTGCCATCTTTCTGATGAGACGTTAA
Source organism: Squalus acanthias (assembly GCA_030390025.1). Taxonomy (NCBI): domain Eukaryota; kingdom Metazoa; phylum Chordata; class Chondrichthyes; order Squaliformes; family Squalidae; genus Squalus; species Squalus acanthias. Next base: position 10,968,810 of record CM059434.1, on the reverse strand, counting down.
ACCGAGGCCCTGTCTGCTCTCTCAGGTGGACGTAAAAGATCCCATGGCACTAGTTTGAAGAGCAGGGGAGTTCTCCCTGGAGTCCTGGCCAATATTTATCCCTCAACCAACATAACAAAAACAGATTATCTGGTCATTATCACATTGCTGTTCGTGGGAGCTTGCTGTGTGCAAATTAGCTGCCGCGTTTCCCACATTACAACAGTGACTACACTTCAAAAGTATTTCATTGACTATAAAGCGCTTTGAGACATCCGGTGTGAGTGAAAGGTCATATAGAAATGCAAGTCTTTCTTTCAGTAAGTAGTTTTCAAAGATTCTGTCAGCAGAGATGTCACTGATCACGTTATTCATTAAAATAAAACACTTCGATGTAATGTTTGTGAAATTTCATTGTGTCTAAATAAAACCAAACCCCATTTTGACTACAATAATGGATTTAATAGTTGAGCTTTCGTTCTAAATGTATTTGTTAAGGATGATTGGTGTTTTAGTGAGTCTACGTCAACCTGTTATAATGGATAGTCACCAGTTGCCTTTTATGAGTTTCAGAGCCAGGTTGCAGTGTAGGTGCCTGAAACTCCTCATTTGAACATTACATGTAAAAACAAACTTTTCATTAATAAAAGGAAACTGTCACTTAAGCTATTCTATGGTGTTCCTTTGAACAGTAGGGCATCATAAAATACAAGGCATTTGTGACATTGAATCAAGGTACTGCCTCCTGGTCCTGCAGCCGCCACACAAAGATGGTGGACGCGCAGCTAAAGGCCGCCATGAGGACGGTGTCAGGGACACTCCAGTCTACTCCAACTGAGCGGCTCCCGGTGCTGTCCCGCATTGCCCCGCCCGCCATTCACCGTGACGCCACTGTGCTCCGTGAGATGGAAAAAATCATGAGCAGCATCGACCTTCCCATTCACAAAGACTTGAAAAACCCACCGTGAAAGCGCTTAAAATCGCGCCGGCCATTCTGGGAAACAGCAGCCAATATTCACACAGCTGGTATCGACCCACTGTCCAGATGGACAGAATCGTGGGTCGCCTGTAACATTAAGAACCGACACCTCATCACTGACCCAACAGCAGAGGTCCCCTGGCTTCCACCTCCCTCGAAGACAGTGGACGGCGCTCAACCCAATCCGCACGGGGCTCGGACGATGCGGCCGCCTGCTCCACAAGTGGAAGAGGAGGGACGACCCAAAGTGCGACTGTGGCCGTGAGTCCCAGACCATGGAACACATCACATCAACCTGCCCACTGAGATCTGTTGTGGGAGGCTCCTCATTTCTCCACTCGGCATCTCAGGAGGCCATTGAATGGAGAGCCAAACTAGACATCCCATTAGAAGCTGCTCCCGTCATATGAAACAACAACAACAAGGCAAGTGTCTCATTACATCAATGTTTGCTCTGTGCTATTGTACGTCTATATGAAATATGGAGGTCCAAATCGCACTGCAACAATAAAGATCCTGCTTTTATGACACATCGTGTTGTAGACAATTGCTATACATTGAGTGATTTTTTTTATTAGTTTATGAGATCTGGGCATCGCCGGCAAGGCCAGCATTTATTGCCCATCCCTAGTTGCCCTTGAGAAGGTGGTGGTGAGCCACCTTCTTAAACCGCTGCAGTCTGTGTGGTGAAGGTCCTCCCACAGTGCTGTTAGGGAGGGAGTTCCAGGATTTTGACCCGGCAACAAATATCACAGCAAACAATGAAGTGATGCATTGAACTGCCACACCTGTAGTGACATCTCTCACACAGAACAGAGGAATCCACTGATTGAGGCAACGATATAAGAATGGAAACCTCGGTTCTTAGTCAAGTAAAGATCAGCAAACCGTCAAGGCAGCAACTCAGGGCACAAGGTCCTACTGAAGTAGGGTTACCAACTTTGGTTGGACATATTCCTGGAGGTTTCATCACATGACCTCCCACCCTGTCAAACAACCTTTTTTCCCCCCATCTCCAATATTTTTATAACTAATCAATGAAGTAAATTAAAAAAAGCTATTTTTTTAATGCCCCTGATTATCCTCCTGGCTTGGTCGCAGCAGTGTCCAGGAGATTAGTCTTTAATTCCTGGAGGCTCCAGGGCAATCCTGAACGTTGGCAACTCTATTAAAGACCAGAGAAAGAGTGGCACTACACCGGGGATGGACTGGAAATCGAGCCACGCAAAGAGTGGCCTGAGGGAACATCTTTCTGAGCAACAAGCTTGGCTGCTGTTAATGGTAACTTTGATCTTTGTCGGTTGGGGGGAATTCTGCCCACATGTTGAGTGTAGTGTTAAGAATCCCTTTTGAGGCAGAAGTTCTGCGAGGGTAGGAAAGTGAGAGATTATACTTTCAAAATTGATATAAATTATTAGGCGGGAAATCCAAAATTTGCCAGCTGAAACTGCGGCAGTTCTTCATATCTTGAGAGACGAAAAAAAGAAAGACTTGCATTTCTATAGCGCCTTTCACAACCACCGGACACCCCAAAGCGCTTTACAGCCAATGAAATACTTTTTGAAGTGTAGTCACTGTTGTAATGTAGGAAACACAGCGGCCAATTTGCGCACAGCAAGCTCCCGCAAACCGCAATGTGATAATGACCAGATCATCTGTTTTTAATTATGTTGATTGAGGGATAAATAGTGGCCAAGACACTGGGGCTAACTCGCCTGCTCTTCTTCAAAATAGTGCCATGGGATGTTTTACGTCCACCTGAGAGGGCAGACTCTGCCTCGGTTTAACGTCTCATCCAAAAGACGGCACCTCCAACAGTGCAGCACTCCCTCAGTACCGCACTAGGAGTGTCAGCCAGGTTTTTGTGCTCAAGTCTCTGGAGTGGGACTTTATAGAGTCAGAGTCATAGAGTTATACAGCACAGAAAGTGGCCCTTCGGCCCATCGTGTCTGCGCCAGCCATCAAGCCCTGTCTATTTTAATCCCATTTTCCAGCACTTGGTCCGTAGCCTTGTATGCTATGGCGTTTCAAGTGCTCATCTAAATGCTTCTTGAAAGTTGTGAAGGTTCCTGCCTCTACCACCCTTTCAGGCAGTCTGGGTGAAAAAGTTTTTCCTCAAATCCCCTCTAAACCTCCTGCCCCTTACCTTGAAACTATGCCCCCTGGTTATTGACCCCTCTACTAAGGGGAAAAGTTCCTTTCTATCTACCCTATCTATGCCCCTCATAATTTTGTACACCTCAATCAGGTCCCCCCTCAGCCTTCTCTGCTCTAAGGAAAACAACCCCAGCCTGTCCAGTCTCTCTTCATAGCTGAAGCGCTCCAGTCCAGGTAACGTCCTGGTGAATCTCCTCTGCACCCTCTCCAATGCAATCACATCCTTCCTATAGTGTGGTGACCAGAACTGCACACAGTATTCCAGCTGTGGCCTAACTAGCATTTTGTACAGCTCCATCATAACCTCCCTGCTCTTATATTCTATGCCTCGGCTAATGAAGGCAAGTATCCCATATGCCTTCTTAACCACCTTATCTACCTGTCCTGCTGCCTTCAGGGATCTATGTACATGCACACCAAGGTCCCTCTGATCCTCTGTCCTTCCTAGGGTCCTACCATTCATTGTGTATTCCCTTGCCTTGTTAGTCCTCCCAAAAAACATCACCTCACACTTCTCAGGGTTAAATTCCATTTGCCACTGTTCTGCCCATCTGACCAACCCGTCTATATCGTCCAGTAGCCTGAGGCTTCCCTCCTCGCTATTTACCACTCCACCAATTTTCGTGTTTTTTTTGAACCCACAACCTTCTGACTCAGTAGGATCAGGGTGCTACCAACTGAGCCACAGATGACACTGGCGTTGGAAGACTGACGATCTGACTGTGATTACCTTCTTACAGAAGGTGCTGCCAATTTAGCGAAGGTGTTGTTGATAGTGTAGCTCCGTGTCTTAATGGGCTGAGATGCTCCCGATTGTAAATGTTTTGAAGAAGTGCCTTCCTGGCCAGAAAACGTTGACTTTGACATTCAGCGCTGACTGCCCATGGACATTGTAATCTCTCCTGCTGTTTGCCATCCAGTTCGGTTAAGTTTTACTTGAAATGGCAGATTTTTACGATTGTTTGCTGAGACCAGATACCTGGTCTGCCGCGAGCAGACATCGGAAAATTGCCCGTGATATTCCAACCCGTGCTCGCAGTGTGTGAAGACTTTTTAAAAATGGTGTTCATTACAACCTTATCAATCATTAAAAACTTACTAAAGTATTTTATTGGTGTATCTCAGAGAAATCACAGAATCCCCACAGTGCAGATAGAGGCCATTTCGGCCCATATCCCACCCTATCCCCGTAACCCCACGTATTTAATCCCCCTAACACTAAGGGTCAATTTATCATAGCTAAATCAACCTAACCCGCACATCTTTGGATTATACGTTAAAACTGAACAATATTGTTTAGCGTTGGCAATAAGCATAACATGGTAGCAGATAAAGTTTTTATTGCTCAATTTGAAAAAGCATTATTCAATTTATAGGTTAAAAGGAAACCATTTCCAACTTTATGCATTAGTAAAGACAAGACAAGTATCTCATAATCAAGGAAACATTGAAGTCATTACAATTTCACTTTTGCTCTGCAAGCTTAGGTTTCAACAGCAAGTTTCACAAGAGAATCATAACACGAAGGGAGGAATTGCCCCTCTTTCAAATGCAGGACGGAGGGAGAATGAGTACAAAGGCTAGGAAGTTATGCTAAACCTTCATAAAACACTAGTTCGGCCCCATCTGGAGTATTGTGTCCAATTCTGGGCACCACACTTTAGGAAGGACGTGAAGGCTTTGGAGAGGGACAGGAGAGATTTACTGGAATAGTTCCAGGGATGAGGGATTACAGTTACATGGAGAGACTGGAGAAGCTGGGGGTTCTTCTCCTTAGAGCAGAGAAGGCTAAGAGGAGATTTGATAGAGGTGTTCAAAATCATGAAGGGTTCAGATAGAGTAAATAAAGAGAAACTGTTTCCAGTGGCTGAAGGGTCGATAACCAGAGGACACAGATTTAAGGTGACTGGCCAAAGAACCAGAGGCGACATGAGGAAATCTTTTTTACGCAACGAGTGGTTAGGATTTGGAATGCACTGCCTGATAGGGTGGTGGACACAGATTCAATAGTAGCTTTCAAAAGGGAATTGGATAAAAAAAATTGCAGGGATATGGGGAAAGAGCGGGGGAGTGGGACTAACTGGATTGCTCTTCGAAAGAGCCGGTGCAGACTCAATGGGCTGAATGGCCTCCATCTGTGCTGTACTATTCTATGATTCTAATTGTGCCCAGTGTGCGCTTAACAACAGGTCTTTGGCCATCTGCATTGCTTCAACCTTATCAACCCAAACTTTAGGAGGAGGAGACCTGGTTGCCCGATTGGACACGGCCAGCGAGGAACAGAATTGGCAGGGAGAGCTCGTCAGGAAACTATGGACCGAAAGAACTTGATTTCCCCCCGCCGCCCCCCAGTCCCCCTCCTCCAGGATTGCCCTGCAGTCTCCAGGAATTGAAGATTAATCTCCAGGTCACTGCTGCGAACAACACCTGGGAGAAAAATCATAGAGCCATTAAAAAACTTTTCTTTTCTTTTCTTTAAATGCTTTTCCTAATGAGTTAGAAAAAATATTGGGGATGAACGAAAGAAAGACTTGCATTTATATGGATAGCAAAATACTGCGGATGCTGGAAAATTGAAACAACAGAAAACGCTGGAAAAACTCAGCAGGCCAGGCAACATCCGTGGAGAGAGAAACAGAGTTAACGTTTCAGGTCGAAACCCTTCGTCAGAACTGAGAAAAAAGCAGGAAATAAAACAGATAAAAAAGCAAGGGGGAGGCTGGGGGGAGGAATAACTATGGTAAGTAGAGACATTAAGAGATGCTCAAGGCAAGACGAGATGGTAATGGGACAGGTTAAGAAACAAAAGGTGAAGTGTGAAATGCTGGCAGAATGAGAGACAGCTGCCGTGGGGGAGAGAGAGAGAAAAAAAAGGGAAAAGGCACAAACCAAAAGGGTGGATAAAATGTATATTTATATATGTGGTAGGGGCCGGGGTTATGATCTGAAATTGTTGAACTCGATATTGAGTCCGGAAGGCTGTAAAGTGCCTAATCGGAAGATGAGGTGCTGTTCCTCGAGCTTACGCTGAGCTTCCGTGGAACAATGCACGAGGCCGAGGACGGTGAGGTCTGAGTGGGCGTGGAGCGGTGAATTAAAATGACAAGTGACCGGAAACTCGGGGTCACCCTTACGGACTGAACGGAGGTGTTCCGCAAAGCGGTCACCCAATCTGCGTTTGGTCTCCCCAATGTAGAGGAGACCACATCGTGAGCAGCGAATACAGTATACTAGATTGCAAGAAGTACAAGTAAATCGCTGTTTCACCTGGAAGGGGTGTTTGGAGCCCTGGAGAGTGGGAAGGGGGGATGTATAAGGGCAGGTGTTGCATCTCCTGCGCTTGCACGGGAAGGTGCCGGGCAAGGGGGAAGGGGTGCTGGGGGTGATAGAGGAGTGGACTAGTGTGTCTCGAAGGGTGGCGGTGGATGGGGATTAGTTGGGCCTCTGTTCAAGGAAGAAGCAGAGCGCCCTCAGGCCATCCTGGTGGGGGATGGAGGTGTAGAGGGATTGTACGTCCATGGTGAAAAGGAGGCGGTTGGGGCCAGGAAACTGGAAACTGTTAAAGTGGCGGAGAGCGTCAGAGGAATCGCGGATGTAGGTGGGAAGGGACTGGACAAGGGGAGAAAAAATAGAGTCGAGATAGGAAGAGATAAGTTCCGTGGGGCAAGAGCAGGCTGAAACGATGGGTCTACCAGGGCAGTCCTGTTTGTGGATCTTGGGAAGGAGGTAGAAGCGGGCTGTGCGGGGTTGGGGAACTATGAGGTTGGCGGCCGTGGGGGGAAGGTCTCCAGAGGAGATGAGGTCAGTGACAGTCTTGGAAACGGTGGCTTGATGTTCGGTAGTGGGGTCATGGTCCAGGTGGAGGTAGGAGGAGGTGTCGGAGAGTTGGCGTTCAGCTTCGCTAGGTAGAGGTCAGTTCGCCAAACAACAACAGCGCCACCCTTGTCAGCAGGTTTAATGACAATGTCGGGGTTGGATCAGAGAGAATGGAGTGCTGCAAGTTCAGAGGGAGGTAGGTTGGAGTGAGTGAGGGGAGCAGAGAAATTGAGCTGGCCGATGTCACAGCGGCAGTTAGCAATGAAAAGATCTAGAGAGGGTAAGAGGCCAGAGGGAGGGGTCCAGGTGGAATGAGAATTCTGAAAGCGGGAGAAAGGGTCAGCCGTGCGGGGGTAAGATTCCTGGCCAGAGAAGTGGGCAGGGAGACGAAGGCGGCGGAAAAAGAGCTCAGCATCGTGCCGAGCTCGAAATTCATTGAGGTGGGGGCGTAAGGGGATGAAGCTCAGGCCTTTGCTGAGGACTGATCGTTCAGGGTCAGAGAGGGGAAGGTCAGAGGGGATAGTGAAAACACGGCAGGGGGTGAGATTGGGAGAAGGGGGGTCAGAGGAAAGTGAAGGGGAAGAAGGTTCCGGAGGGGCGTTAGTGTCCAAGAGTTGTTGAAGCATTTATATAGCGCCTTTCGCGACCACTGGATGTCTCAAAGTGCTTCACAGCCAATGAAGTACTTTTTTTGAAGTGGAGTCACTGTTGTAATGTAGGAAACGCGGCAGCCAATTTGCACACAGCAAGCTCCCACAAACAGCAATGTGATAATGGCCAGATAATCTGTATTAGTTATATTGGTTGAGGAATAAATATTGGCCCAGGACACCGGGGAGAACTCCCCTGCTCTTCTTCAAAATAGTGCCGTGGGATCTTTTACATCCTCCTGAGAGAGCAGACGGGGCGTCGGTTTAACGTCTCATCCGAAAGACGGCACCTCCGACAGTGCAGCGCTCCCTCATACTGCACTGGGAGTGTCAGCCTAGCTTTTTGTGCTCAATCTCTGGAGGGGGACTTGAACCCACAACTGTCTGACTCTCGAGGCCAGAGTGCTACCCACTGAGCCACAGTTGACACTGGGAAAAAAGGCTGTTTGATTGACAGTCACGAGTCATCCAATCAGGTAATTAAGAGTCTGTTCACTTGCCAGTTGGTGTCAGAAGGCGGTACTCCGTGTGGATGGGCGTGTTGTGCGACCAATGGCAGGTGCGTGGGGGTGGGGCAGGTGGAGGCAGGTGGTCATGTGATGAAACCTCCTGGACTACATCCAACCAGAGTTGGCAGCCCTGGACTCCGGCCGTTTAAATGAATGGACGGAAAATCAAGCTTGAGGCCCACAACTTCCTGACCAGCATTCCTTGCGAGCCCCACTCTTCACCGGGAACGCCTGATCAGCAAATCAGCCCTGGGATCTCGCCTTCCTCCTTGGCTCCCTGAACAGCTTCCGCAGACAAGCTAAGACACGGAGCCTCAGATATTATTCCGAAATCTCAACTGAAAGCCCCAGTACCAAAGCTGCGATGTGCATTGGATGAACTGAACTATGTTTTGATCCTCCCTCCGGAACGGCCCGTCTACACAGCCTCATCTGGTGGGGTATCTAAGAGCTAAAGAAGGTCCCTCAGGGGAGGGAGAAGCAGAATGAAGGCCCAGTCACAGGGCTTGGTGCAAGTGAGGTACAACTCGCTCGGGTTAGCCGGGTTTGTACTGCCCGCAATCAGTGCAATTCGCTTCGAAACTCAGAGCGCCGCTGCACGTGGACAGGCATCTACATGTCACTTCCCGCATACAAATAGAAAAGGCGAGAAAGGACTCCATTAGACGGTGCAAACTCAGGTAGGCTGTTAACTCCCGGGGAAGTAAAAGTGCATTCATGCTCTTAAATCTTAAATGAACGCAACAACTTGCATTTATATAGCCGCCATGGTAGAAACGTCCAAGGAGCTTCACAGGAGCGTTTTAAAACAAAATTTGACACCGAGCCACATGAGGAGATATTAGGACAGGTGACCAAAAGCTTGGTCAAAGAGGTAAGTTTTAAGGAGCAATTTCAAGGAGGAGAGAGAGGTGGAGAGGCGGAGAGGTGTAGGGAGGGAATTCCAGAGCTTAGGGCCTAGGCAGCTGAAGGCACGGCTGCCAATGGTGGAGCGATGGAAATCAGGACCGGAAATCTAGCCACGCAAAGAATGACCTGAGAGGACATCTTTCTGAGCAAGTGGCCAGAATTGGGGGAGCGCAAAGCTCTCGGAGGGTTGTAGGGCTGAAGGAGGTTACAGAGATAGGGAGAGGGTGAGGGCCACGGAGGGATTTGAAAAACAAGGATGAGGAGTCGCCGGATCGGCAGAAAGCCCATTGTTTTCACCTTGCTTTGTTCTCTTGTACGTGTCCAGTCTCTCAGCGAGTCTACTGCCGTGAAGGTCTTGGGTTTGGACCCCCGAGGTATTCAGCAGACAGGGTTATGTCACAGCTTAACGGGGCACGCTGTCTGTTGGGGCCTTGTGATGAGCCAGTGCAGAATGGCCTAGCGCGTAAGCAAAGCTGGAGCAGTGAAATTTGGGCCGCAGTTGTGGGGGGGGGGTTACACAAAGCGTAAACCGGGGGGCAAAATCCCTCATGTGAAAAAAAGGGCGTTAGTGACTATCAGCAGTTGGACAAGCATCGGAACCCTTACAAGACAGAGGCCAGCACTGCGAAACTGGGTAAACTACCTGCGTAGATGCCTTGAAGGGGAATCTAGATACGTCCGTGAGGGAGAAAGGAATGGGAGGATATGGCGATCGGATGAGATGAAGTAAATAGAGTGGGGGGGAGGCAGGTGTGGAGCAGAAACGCCAGCATGGGCCGAATGGTCTGTGTCCATGCTGTAAAATTCGATGTAAGGCTACACGAGAGCTGAAACCTGATGAACAGAAACCCTGATTTTTGTTTTAGAGAATATTCCACTTGCCTCAGGGCTTTGAGTGAAGCACCTTAATTCTAAACTCCGGTTAGGCGTGCACTGATCCAGCGAAAGTATTAAGCAGCAAAAAAAAATAAGGTTGGCAGAATTCATCTCCGTGCCCGCAAAGCTCCAATTCCAAAGGCCGCTCCTTCGCTGAGGATTCATCGTCCGATTTACTTGCAAAGGTAAATTTCGCGAGGCTTCGAGCCGGGGTGAGGGCCTCACACCAGCTCGCGCATGTCGGGAAAATCAACGGGCGGAAAACCCGGCCGCGATTTTCACCGGGCGACTCTCCGGCCTTCCGGGCGCGGTCGCAAAATTTACCTTTTAAGAGAAGACGATCACTCTTTTTTTAAACGCGCACCTATTTAATTGGCAACTTTCGGCTGCATCAGAATCTTTTCCAGGTGCTTCCTGAAGCCTTCGGGCAGTTCCCTGGGCCTCTCGCTGGCCGTGTCCACGAAGACGTGGGTGGACACTCCCGTCGTGCAGGCCGCGGTCTCGAACCCCGCCAGCAAGGGGCTGCCGGAGTGGCAGCCGTCGGAGAGGAGGTCGTAATCCAGGGGCAGGGGGCCACGGCCGGGACACGGCTTGAACAGAGCCACCCGGTAGCGCACGCTGGACCGGCCGATTCTTTCCACCCCCAGGGCTGCCAGTGGGTTCTGAGGGAACATCATGGGTGCGTGGAACGAGCACTTGCAGCTGACGATAAATCCCACCATCGACGAGGTCTGCCGGTTGGCATTTAACCCACAGTACCTAGGGCACAAAGGGAAACGTCATTATTACACACTCGATCTGTGGGCCGTCTTCCATATGTAAAACTTCAGTAGCCCCACAGTCAGCTTGGCTCAATCGACAGCACTCCTGCCTCGGAGTCAGAAGGTTGTGCTCCTGCGGAACCCCGATTTCCATCGCCCCACCATTGGTGGCCGTGTCTTCAGCTGTCAAGGCCCTAATACAAGCCAAGTTTATGCAGCAAACATATCCCATTACAACCCTCCGAGATCTCTGCGCTTCTCCAATTCTGGCCTCTTGTGCATTCCCGATTTCCATCGCACCACCGTTGGCGGCCGTGCCTTCAGCTGCCTAGGCCCCAAACTCTGGAATTTCATCCCAAAAATAAGTTTATTTCTGCTGGGTTAGTTCTTAATCTATTAAATAGAGGCATGGCAGGGCAGCTCAGTCCCGTGGAGTGCACATCCTGTGCCATGTGGGAAGTCCTGGACGCTTCGCGTAGCCTGGACGACCTCATGTGCAGGAAGTGTCGCCAGCTACAGCAACTTGAGCTCCGGGCTTCGGAGCTTGAGCGGCAGCTGGAGTCACTGCGGTGCGTCCGTGAGGCTGAGAGTTATGTGGATAGCATGTTTCTAGAGGTGGTCACCCCGTAGCTTAAGAGTTTGCAGGCAGAGAGGGAATGGGTGACCGTCAGACAGAAGAGGAGGACCAGGTAGGTAGTGCAGGAGTCCCTGGAGTGCATCTCGCTCGCTAACCAGTATTCTGTTCTAAGTACTGGTGATGGCGATGGTTCCTCTGGGGAGTGCAGCCAGAGTCAAGACCACGGCACCATGGAAGGCTCAGCTGCACGGAGGGAGGAAAAAGAGTGGAAGAGCAATAGTGGTAGGGGATTCGATAGTTAGGGGAGCAGACAGGCGTTTCTGCAGCCGTAGACGTGACTCCACGATGGTATGTTGCCTCCCTGGTGCCAGGGTCAAGAATGTCACTGAGCGGCTGCAGGACACTCTGAGGGGGGAGGGTGATCAGCCAGAGGTTGTTGTCCATATCTATACCAACGACATAGGCAGAAAGAGGGATGAGGTCCCGCAGGCAGATTATAGGGAGCTAGGAGAGAGATTAAAAAGCAGCACCTCAAAGGTAGTAATCTCCGGATTACTCCCGGTGCCACGTGCTAGTGAGTTCAGGAATAGGAGGATAGAACAGATCCTAGCATGGCTGGAGAGATGGTGCAGGAGGGAGGGCTTTAGATTGCTGAGGCATTGGGACCGTTTCTGGGGAAGGTGGGACCTGTACATGTTTGACGGGTTACACCTCAACAGAGCCGGGGCCAATATTCACGCGGGGAAGTTTGTTCGTGCTGTTGGGGTGGGTTTAAACTAACTTGGCAGGGGGATGGGCACCAGCATATAGGAGTAGAAAAGAGGAATAAGGTTCATAAAAGAGTGAGTGTGTTGGATAGTACTAGAGAAGATAGTACTAGAGGTGGTAGTAGTACCATATTAGATAGGAGCAGACTAAGAAAGACTACAAAAAATTCAAAAATGGGTTTAGAATGCATATACATAAACGCACAAAGTGTGGTGAATAAAGTTGGTGAGCTACAAGCACAATTAGCCGTGTGGCAATATGATGTTGTGGCAATAACGGAAACGTGGCTTAAAAACGGTGAGGACTGGGCACTTAATATTCAAGGGTACAAGGTGTTCAGAAAAGATAGGAAAGGAAAAAAGGGAGGTCGGGTGGCAGTACAGATTAGGGAAGACATTGTAGTGTTAGAAAGGGAGGATGTTCTTGAGGGGACAAGGACAGAATCCATTTGGTTAGAGCTGAGGAGCAAAAAGGGTGTGATCACTGCTATTGGGGGTATTCTATAGGCCTCCAAATAGTGAGAGGGAGGTAGAGGAGCAAATCTTCAGGGAAATCGCAGAGATATGCAAGAGCTATAGAGTAGTGATTTTGGGGGACTTTAATTACCCAAATATCAATTGGGATAATGCATGCTAGGGTAAAGGGAAAGGAGGGGGAAGAATTTCTGAAATGTGTTCAGGAGAATTTCCTTGACCAATACGTTCTTGGCCCAACTAGGAAAGAGGCATTGCTGAATCTGGTGCTGGGGAATGAGATGGGCCAGGTCGACCAAGTGTCTGTGGGAGAACACTTGGGTACGAGTGATCATCGTATCATAAGATTTTGATTAGCAATGGAGAGGAGCAAGGAACAATCTAGAGTGGAACTTCTAAACTGGAATAGGGCTAACTTCAATGGGATGAGAGAGGATCTAGCCAGTGTAAAATGGAACCAAACACTGACAGGAAAAACTGTAACGGAACAATGGGAGATCTTGAAGGAGGAGATGTTCCAAGTACAGGCTAGGTATATTCCAGCAAGAGGGAAGGGTAAGGGAACCAAAGCAAGGGCTCCTTGGATGACAAGGGAGATAGAGAAGATGATGAAACAAAAAAAGAGGGTGTATGATGAATATCAGGTGAATTCTTCAAGGAAGAACCAGACCAAATACAATAAGTTGAGAGGGGATATGAAGATGAATATAAGATTGGCAAAGAGAGAATATGAGAGTAGAATGGTGGTTAACATAAAAGGGAACCCAAAAATCTTCTACCGGCATGTAAACAGTAAGCAGATAGTAAGAGGCGGGGTGGGGCCTATTAGGGACTAAGAAGGTGATATATGCTTAGAGGCGCAGGGCAAGGCTAGAATATTCAATGAGTACTTTGTATCAGTGTTTACTAAGGAGGTGGATGCTGACAAAATATCGGTAGAAGTGGAAAAGGTAGAAGCAATGGACAGGGTGAAAATTGATAGACAGGATGTACGAGAAAGGCTGGGTATGCTTAGAGTGGACAAATCGCCTGCTCCAGATGGCTTGCATCCCAGGTTGCGAAGGGAATTGGGGAGGAGATAGCGGAAGGGCTTGCCATAATTTTCCAATCTTCCCTAGATGCGGGGGAGGTGCCTCAGGATTGGAAAGTGGCAAATGTGACACCATTGTTCAAGAAAGGATGTAAGACAATCCTAATAACTACAGGCCAGTCAGTTTAACATCAGTAGTGGGTAAAGTTTTAGAAACAATAATCAAGGAAAAAATTAATGGGCATTTGGAGAGGTTTAAGCTAATTAAGGAGAGCCAACATGGGTTTGTAAAAGGCAGATCGTGTTTGACTAATCTAATTGAATTTTTTGATGAAGTAACAGAGAGGATTGGTGAAGGGAATGCAATGGATGTTGTCTGCATGGATTTTCGGAAGGCGCTTGACAAAGTACTGCATAGAAGGCTGGTTAACAAAATTGAGGCTCAGGGAATAGATGGGTCAGTGACAGTTTGGATAAGGAATTGGCTTAAGGACAGAAAACAGCGAGTTGTGATAAATGGCTGTTTTTCAGACTGGAGGATGGTAGGCAGTGGTGTTCCCCAAGGGTCAGTGTTGGGGCCACTGCTTTTTTTGATATATATAAATGACCTGGATATTGGAATAGAGAGTAGAATTTCTAAATTTGCCGATGACACCAAACTTGGGGGTGTGGCAAACAGTGATGATGATACCAATCGACTGCAACAGGACACAGAAAGGCTAGCAGAATGAGCAGACAAGTGGCAGATAGAAGTTAATATAGAGAAGTGTAAGGTGATGCATTTTGGCAGAAGGAACAGGGAGAGGCAATATACACTTAATGGCACAGTTTTAAAGAGTGTGCGGGGACAGAGGGACCTGGGAGTTAATGTGCATAGGTCCCTGAAGGTGGCAGGACATATTGAGTGGTTATCAAATATGGGCTCTTTGGCTTCATAAATAGAGGTATTGAGTACAAAAGTAGAGAAGTTATGCTGAACATTTATAAAGCTCTGGTTAGGCCACAACTGGAGTATTGCTTCCAGTTCTGGTCACCACACTTTAGGAAGGATGTGAAGGCCCTTGAGAGGGTGCAGAGGAGATTTACCAGAATGGGTCCGGGGATGGGGGATTTTAGCTACAAGGCCAGGTTGGAGAAGCTGGATTTGTTTTCATTAGAGCAAAGGAGGTTGAGGGGTGATTTGATAGAGGTGTACAAGATTATGACGGGTTTGGATAGGCTAGACGGGGAAAGGCTGTTCCCACTAGTTGATGGTAGAAGGACTAGGGGACACAGATTGAAGGTTTTGGGTAAGAGATACAGGGGGGATGTGAGGAAAAGCTTTTTTACGCAGCGAGTGGTGAGGACCTGGAACTCGCTGCTGACAGAAGTGGTGGAAGCGGAGACACTCAATGTTTTCAAGGGGAGACTGGATAGGCACTTGAGGGAAATAAACTTGCAGGGCTACGGAGATAGAGCGGGGGAATGGACTGACTGGATTGCTCTACAGAGAGCCGGCACGGACTGGATGGGCCGAATGGCCTCCTTCTGTGCCGTTATGACTCTATGACAAAACCTCTCCACCTCTCTCTCCTCCTTTTAAGATGCTCCTGAAAAATTTAACCAAGCTTTTGTTCACCTGTCCTAATATCTCCTTATGTGGCTCGGTGTCAATATTTGTCTGCGAGCACTCCTGTGAAGCAGCTTGAGACGTTTTGCTACAATAAAGGCGCTATATAAATGCAAGCTGTTGTTGTTGTGGGTTCAATCATCACTCCAAGACTTGAGCACACAATCTAAGGCTATGCCCCCGTGCAGTAGTGAGGGAGTGCAGCATTGACGGAGGTGCTGCCTGTGGATGAGACGTTAAACCGAGTCAGTCTATTCAAGAGGTCATAAAAGATCCCATGGCGCCATTTGATGATGAATAGGAAGATTTGATATTCTGGCCAACAATCCCCCTTCAGACAAACCCCCAAAGCAGGTTAACAGGCTATTTCATCTCAATTCATCGCATTGCTGTTTCTGGGATCTTGGGAACATAGGAGCAGGAGGAGTCCATTCAGCCCCTTGAGCCATTCAATTAGTTACATGGCTGATCTGAATCTTAACTCCATCTACCCGCCTTGGTTCCGTAACCCTTAATATCCTTGCCTAGCAAAAATCTATCAATCTCAGTTTTGAAATTTTCAATTGACCCCCAGCCTCAACAGCTTTTTTGGGGGAGAGAGTTCCAGATTTCCACTACCCTTTGTGTGAAGAAGTGCTTCCTGACATCACCTCTGAACGGCCTGGCTCTAATTTTAAGGTTCTGCCCCCCTTGTTCTGGACTCCCCCCCACCAGAGGAAATAATTTCTCTCTATCTACCCTATCAAGTCCTTTAATCATCTTAAACACCTCAATGAGATCACCCCTTAATCTTCTATACTCAAGGGAATACAAGCCTAGTCTATGCAACCTGTCCTCATAATTTAACCCTTTTAGCCCCGTTTTGCTGTCACAAATTGGCTACCATATTTTACTACATACCAGTCACTCTACTTCTAAGTAGTTCATATTACGCAAAGGACTCTGAGATACTTTTGAGAAACGTGATAAGGTCCGATATAAACACAAGTTTTTTTTCCCCCAGGACTGTGTTCGTACGATGAGCTAAATTTACCACATCTGTGGGCTGTCCCGAACTCCAAAACACTTGCTGTATTGCCACATTCGTTATCTTATAACTGTCACCCTACGAAGGCGATGAAAGGCAGTTGACGAAGGCAGATAACGTACAACTACAAATGGCTTAGAAATACCTATGGGCAGCATCATCTTAACTCTTAGCTGTACATATCAATGATTTAGACTTCAATGTAGGGGCATGATTAAGAAAGTTTGCAGATGATAGAAAAATTGGCCGTGTGGTTGATGATGAGGAAGAAAGCTGTAGACTGCAGCAAGATATCAATGGACTGGTCAGGTGGGCAGAAAAGTGGCAAATGAATTTCAATCCAGAGAAGTGTGAGGTAATGCATTTGGAAAGGGTAACCAGGCGAGGGAATGCACATTAACCGGTAGGATACTGAGAAGTGTAGAGGAACAGAGGAACCTTGGAGTGCATGTCCACAGATCCCTGAAGGTAGCAGGACAGGTAAATAAAGTGGTTAAGAAGGCAGACGGGATATTTTCCTTTTATTTGTTGAGGCAATAGAATATAAGAGCAGGGAGGTTATGCTTGAACTATTGAAAGGGGTGGTAGAGGCAGAAACCCTCATCACATTTAAAAAGTGCTTGGGTATGCACTTGAAGTGCCGTAACCTACAGGGCTACGGACCAAGAGTTGGAAAGTGGGATTAGGCTGGATAGCTCTTTTTCGGCCGGCACGGACACGATGGGCTGAATGGCCTCCTTCTGCGCCGTAAATCTCTACGATTCTATGAGGACGGTATTATGAACATGGCGGGAAGAGAAAATAGCAAGAGGTTACAGCAGAAGAAAACCGAGGAATAGTGTAAGGAGGAGGAAAGATCTTGCATTTATATAGCGCCTTTCACGACCTCAGGATGACCCAAAGCCCTTTACAGCCAATTAAGTACTTTTTGAGGTGTAGTCACTGTTGTAATGAAGGAAAGTTGGCAGCCAATTTGCGCACAGCAAGCTCCCACAAACAGCAATGTTTTAGGTGTTGGTTGAGGGCTACCCGTTGGCCAGGTCACTGGGGACAACTGCCCTGCTCTTCTTTGAAAGAGTGCCATGGGATCTTTTACGTCCACCAGACGGGGCCACAGTTTAACCTCACGTCCGACAGTGCAGCACTCCCTCAGTACTGCACCACTCCGTCAGCCTGGATGTTGTGGTCAAGTCTCTGGAGTGGGAGTCGAACCCACGACCTTCTGACTCAGCAGCAGGTGTGCTACCCACTGAGCCTCATGGCTAAGACTCAGTGGGGAAGGCCATAGTTCATTTCTGCTCTGGAAGGGTTCAATAGTTAAATGCAGGAAATGTTACCAGTGACGAGTTAAGGCCTGAGCTGGGAGTGCAACGAGTCCAAGTATAGCCATCAGTTCTGTGTCTCTTCATGGTTTCCACAATGGATACAATAAGCACCCATTCATGATTAAAAAGCTGCAGCCATAATCAACGTTCCCTCTAATCTTGTTTTGGCCCGCGTGGTCCCTTTAACGGGCTGCGCGGATCATTCAAAATTCTGCGCGGGACCTCCTTAAAGGGGACGTCGGCCATAATATAAAACTATACGTCGCTGGGACAAGCAAGCAGCAATGCTGGAGGTTCTTGAGGGCAGCCTAATAAAACTAGCCATGCAATAAAACTGAGAAGGATTAACAAGACAGAGCCCTTGTATGAATCTGCATCGCAGTATATCTGAGTGACACAACATGGAGTGGGGGGCGGGGGGGAGGGGTCATGGGTGTTGGCGCTGTAACAGGGGACTATGGTACAAGTTACCTTCAGTGACGCGCAAGTGAGACTTGGTCTTAAACTCTGTTTTTAGTAAGACCCATTGTCCGACTGTAGACGAGTTGAACACTGAGAATCAGTGAAGACAACTGCCCGTCTAGAGTCAAGCTATCTAACAATAACTGAGCATCGGACGGCCAACGAATGCAGGCTGGAACTAAGTCTCGGCCTTTCCAGTGACATGCACTCATATTATAGAATGCGACTGCAACAGCTGCGAGGAGAGGCAGTTTTACTGCATGAATTTATTATGGAATTAAATCACCGGCAACCTAGTTCCTTCCTGCTTTTGACGTAACGAGAGCAACTGTAATTTTGTCCTTATCAGATGACATACACTCACTAATGCGTTGCGTGTTCAAAGGCAGGAGGTCAGCACAGTACAGCGATCTCTATCTGCCCTCAACAAAGAGCAGCGCGCTGGAGCTGTATTATCTGCCCGGGTTTCGGTCCTCCTTTATTAATTCCCTTGGAATGAACGTGCTCCCAGCCCTTTCATCAGCTGGAATTATATTCGGAGAGAACACACCAGATTTCCTTCGCCCCACCAGTGGCGGCCGTGCCTTCAGCTGTCTCGGCCCTAAGCTCTGGAACTCCCTCCCTAAACCTCTCTGCCTCTCTCTCCTCCTTTAAGACGCTCCTTAAAGCCTACCTCTTTGACCATAGAGTCATAGGGGAGAAATTCGGTATCGCCCCGTTTAGGGTGCAATTATCGGCCGGGTGCAAAGTTTAGCGCCTGCCACTAATTATCGCCTCCGACTGCAAACTTGGCTTCTATCGCCCCTGGAGGTGATTGGAGCACTAAATCAGGCACTACACACCTGTCTTAAGACGCTAACGCCGAGGAGCGAGGTGCTAACTCAGAGCGCTGGCGAAGCTCATGTGATGTCAGTCAGCAATGGAACACAGACACACTGGCGCCGGCCAGTTCTTAAAGGGGAGGGTCGATCTTGCTCTCCATCCACATCCTGCTCATTGCAGCCTTGAATCTCGGCCTGGAGAGACCTGTACATCAAATCTGCTGGAAAGAATAATGGAGAGGCCCAGGGAAAGAGCTCAGAGTGCAGCCCCCATAGTCTCTTCTAAATCAATGCAAGGACAAATCAAAATGAACCTGCAAAGTGCTGCTCAGTACCCAAAACTCCTTCACACAGTGTTGAATCTCTCCAGAAGTCTCTCTCTCTCTCAGAATGCGTGGTGCAAAAATGTCGCCGACAAAAAAAGGCACGAAGCCGCCGCCTTTAAATAGCGCTCCCCCAGTCCCTTCCCAACTGTGAAAGTTCCCCTCAACCTGTCGTTGCTAGCGGCAGGCGGAAAGGCAGGGGGCGCCACTCAATATCCGGTCCGGGGCGCTACTGGGGCGTTGCAGGCTCGACTGACGTCACGATCTGCCGGCGCTAACGGGAGGCACAAAGCAACTACATTTTTCCCCCATAGAGTCATAACGGCACAGAAGGAGGCCATTCGGCCCATCGAGTCCGTGCCGGCTCTCTGTAGAGCAATCCAGTCAGTTCCATTCCCCCACTCTATCCCCGTAGCCCTGCAAGTTTATTTCCCTCAAGTGCCCATCCAGTCTCCCCTTGAAAACATTGAGTGTCTCCGCTTCCACCACTTCCATCGGCAGCGAGTTCCAGGTCCTCACCACTCGCTGCGTAAAAAAGCTTTTCCTCACATCCCCCCCTGTATCTCTTACCCAAAACCTTAAATCTGTGTCCCCTAGTCCTTGTACCATCAACTAGTGGGAACAGCCTTTCCCCGTCTAGCCTATCCAAACCCGTCATAATCTTGTACACCTCTATCAAATCACACCTCAACCTCCTTTGCTCTAATGAAAACAAATCCAGCTTCTCCAACCTGTCCTTGTAGCTAAAATCTCCCATCCCCGGAACCATTCTGGTAAATCTCCTCTGCACCCTCTCAAGAGCCTTCACATCCTTCCTAAAGTGTGGTGACCAGAACTGGACGCAATACTCCAGTTGTGGCCTAACCAGCGCTTTATAAAGGTTCAGCAGAACTTCTCTACTTTTGTACTCAATACCTCTATTTATGAAGCCCAAGATCCCATATGCTTTGTTAACCACTCTCTCAATATGTCCTGCCACCTTCAGGGACCTATGCACATTAACTGCCAGGTCCCTCTGTCCCTGCACACTCTTTAAAACTGTGCTATTAAGTGTATATTTCCTCTCTCTGTTCCTTCTGCCAAAATGCATCAACTCACACTTCTCTGTATTAAATTCCATCTGCCACTTGTCTGCCCATTCTGCTAGCCTTTCTATGTCCTGTTGCAATCGATTGATATTATCATCACTGTTTGCCACACCCCCAAGTTTGGTGTCATCGGCAAATTTAGAAATTCTACTCTGTATTCCAATATCCAGTTCATTTATATATATCTAAAAAGCAGTGGCCCCAGCACTGACCCTTGGGGAACACCACTGTCTACCATCCTCCAGTCTGAAAAACAGCCATTTACCACAACTCGCTGTTTTCTGTCCTTAAGACAATTCCATATCCAAGCTGCCACTGACCCACCTATTTCATGAGTCTCAATGTTGTTAACCAGCCTTCTGTGTGGTACTTTGTCAAACGCCTTCCGAAAATCATGCAGACAACATCCATTGCATTCCCTTCATCAATCAGAGGCCAGTGTCGGGAGCGGAGAGAGCAGCAGCACAGTGAGTATTTAAACTCACTTTCGCGGGCTTTTTTTGCAGAGGCCAGTGTCGGGAGCGGAGAGAGCAGCAGCACAGTGAGTATTTAAACTCACTTTCGCGGGCTTTTTTTGCAGAGGCCAGTGTCGGGAGCGGAGAGAGCAGCAGCACAGTGAGTATTTAAACTCACTTTCGCGGGCTTTTTTTGCAGAGGCCAGTGTCGGGAGAGACGAGACCGGAAGCGGACCAGGTGGGAAGCACCCAGGTGAACAGCATTTAAGGAGGGTGGTGGCTTAAACCCGAGTTCCTACAGAGTAGGAACCCCCACCCGCCCTCCTCCTCTAACCTACTAGTCTTTTAGCAGTCTAAAAACAGAGGTCACAAATTTTTTGGTCTCAGTTTCTTTTCAGCAGGGCAGGAACCGGGAGGAGCGGAAAGTCGGCGTAGGACCAAGGGGACACAAGACCGGGAAGTCAGCGAAAGACCAGGGAGGTAAGACTAACTGGTAAGTACTTTCCTCAAACCTTCCTAGAAAGTAAAACTAAAACTAGTGGGATTTGGTTAGTTTAAAAAGGAATAAGAGGAGTACAGTATACATTGGTCTAAGTAAGCTTCGGGAAAACAAAAGTCAATAAATAAACTAAAACTAGAAAATTAAAAAGTAATATAAGGGTTAAGTCATGGCAGTAGAGCTCGGACCTGTGTCATGCTCCTCCTGTAACATGTGGGAAATCAGGGACGCTTCCTGTGTCCCTGACAACCATGTGTGCGGGAAGTGTGTCCAGCTGCAGCTCATGTGGGACCGCATGACGGCCCTTGAGCTGCGGATGGACTCACTTTGGAGCATCCACGATTCTGAGAGGGTTGTGGATAGCACATTTAGTGAGTTGGTCACACCGCAGGTTAAGGCCAGCGTAGATAGTACATGGGTGACCAAAAGGCAGAGCAAGGGCAGGAAGGTAGTGCAGAAATCCCCTGGGGTTGTCTCCCTTAGCAACAGGTTCACCGCCTTAGGTGCTGTTGTCGGGGGGGATGACTCATCGGGGGAAGGCACCAGCAGCCAGGCTCATGGCACCATGACTGGCTCTGTTGCAAAGAAGGGAGGGAAAAAGAGTGGCAGGGCTATAGTAATAGGGGATTCGATTGTAAGGGGAATAGATAGGGGTTTCTGTGGTCGCGACCGAGACTCCAGGATGGTATGTTGCCTCCCTGGTGCAAGGGTCAAGGATGTCTCAGCGCGGGTGCAGAACATTCTGGAGGGGGAGGGGGAACAGCCAGTTGTCGTGATACATGTTGGTACCAACGACGTAGCTAAAAAAAGGGAAGAGGTCCTACAAGTAGAATTTAGGAGTTAGGAGCCAAGCTAAAAAGTAGGACCTCGAAGGTAGTAATCTCTGGATTACTACCAGTGCCACGTGCTAGTAAGAGTACAGAGAACAGGATAGTTAGGCTAAATACGTGGCTTGAGCAGTGGTGTAAGAGGGAGGGTTTTAAATTTTTGAGGCATTGGAACCAGTTTTGTGGTAGGTGTGACCTATACAAAAGGGACGGTCTACACCTGTGCAAAGATGGAACTGATGTTCTCGGGGTAATCTTTGATAAAGCAGTTCGGGAGCATTTAAACTAGTATGGCAGGGGGCTAGAAACCTATGTAGTGAAATAGAGGAAAGTGAAAGGCAGACAGAAATAAATGGTAAAAGGGTGAGGAACAAAAAACAAAGGGCCAAACCAATTCATAAAAAATGTGAGCATAAAAAAAGCCTGAGGGTTTTATACCTTAATGCGAGAAGCATCAGGAACAAGGTAGATGAATTAGCTGTGGAAATAGAGGTTAATAATTATGATCTAATTGGGATTACGGAAACATGGTTGCAGGGTGAGCAGGGCTGGGAGCTTAACATACAGGGGTATTCAGTATTTAGGAAGGATCGACAAAAAAGAAAGGGAGGAGGGGTAGCATTGCTGGTAAAAGAAGGGATAAATGCAATTGAAAGGAAGGATATTAACTCAGTTAATACAGAATCTATATGGGTGGAGCTAAGAAATAGCGAGGGGCGAAAAACATTAATAGGAGTGGTATATAGGCCTCCAAATAGTAAAATAGAGGTTGGGGAGGGCATCACGAGGGAAATTAGAGAAGCGTGCAATAAGAGCACAGCTGTCATCATAGGTGACTTTAACTTACATATAGATTGGAATAGCCTAATCAGTAAAAATAATGAGGAGGAGGAATTCCTTGAGTGTTTAAGGGATGGTTATCTGGATCAATATGTCGAGGAACCAACTCGGGAACAGGCTATATTGGACTGGGTACTGTGCAATGAGAAGGGACTAATTAGTAATCTTGTTGTACGGGGACCCTTGGGTCAGAGCGATCATAACATGATCGATTTCTCACTCGAAATGGAGAGCGAAGAAATTGACTCAGATACTAAGGTCCTGAATTTAAACAAGGGGAATTATGATGCCATTAGACGGGAACTGAGTAGGTCTGATTGGACAACGTTCCTAGGAGGGCTGGAGGTAGATAAACAATGGCAAGCATTTAAAGATAGAATGACAAAATTGCAAAAATTGTTTATACCAATCTGGCATAAAAGGAAATCTAAAAAGGTGACTCAACCGTGGATAACAGGGGAAATTAGAGACAGCATAAAATCCAAAGATAGGGCGTATAAAATAGCCAAAAAAAGCGCCAGAGCGGAAGATTGGGAACAGTTTAAGATAGAGCAAAGGAGGACAAAGGGCTTAATCAAGAGGGGCAAAATAGCTTACGAAAGCAAGCTGGCGGAAAATATAAAAACGAACTCCAAAAGCTTTTATAAGTATATCAAGAGGAAAAGACTGGTGAAAACCAAAGTTGGCCCATTGCAGTCAGATACGGGGGAATATATAACGGGAAATAAAGAAATGGCAGACCAACTAAATGCATACTTTGGGTCAGTCTTTACGAAGGAAGACACAAAAAACCTCCCTGGGATATCGGGAAAAATAGGGACATTTGCAAAGGAGGAACTGACGCAAGTCAATATCTCTAAGGATATGGTGTTAAGGAAGCTAAAGGGATTGAAGGCGGACAAATCCCCAGGGCCTGATAACATGCATCCTAGGGTGCTGAAGGAGGTGGCCCTAGAGATAGCGGATGCACTAAGTATGATTTTTCAGAATTCATTAGACTCGGGAACAGTGCCCATGGATTGGAGGGTAGCTAACGTTACCCCACTATTCAAAAAGGGGGGTAGGGAAAAAGCAGGTAATTACAGACCTGTAAGCCTTACATCAGTTGTGGGCAAAATGCTGGAGTCCGTCATTAAGGATGAAATAGCGGAGCACTTAGCAAATGGGGACAGGATAGGACAGAGTCAACATGGATTTACAAAGGGTAAATCGTGCTTGACTAATCTATTAGAATTTTTTGAGGGAGTAACTGGTAAAATAGATGGGGGAGAGCCAGTAGATGTGGTGTACCTGGACTTCCAAAAGGCCTTCGATAAGGTCCCACATAAAAGATTAGCAGGGAAAATTGAAGCTCATGGGATAAAGGGGAAAGTATTGACGTGGATAGAGAACTGGCTGTCAGATAGAAAACAGAGAGTTGGAATAAACGGCTCATTTTCTGAATGGCAGGCAGTAACAAGTGGGGTACCACAGGGATCTGTCCTGGGTCCCCAGCTGTTCACAATTTACATTAATGACCTGGATCAGGGAGTCGGATGCAGCATTTCCAAATTTGCAGACGACACTAAACTAGGAGGGGGGGTGGGCTCAGAGGAGGAGACCAGGAAGCTCCAGAGCGATTTGGACAGACTGGGTGATTGGGCGGATAAATGGCAGATGCACTATAATGTGGACAAGTGCGAAGTTATCCACCTTGGGTGCAGGAACGGGAGGGCAAATTATTATTTAAATGGCAATAAATTGGGAGAGGGTGAAGTACAGAGAGACCTGGGTGTTCTTGTACACCAGTCACTGAAGGTGAGCATGCAGGTGCAACAGGCGATCAAGAAGTCAAACGGTATGCTGGCCTTCATAGCAAAAGGGTTGGAATACAGGAACAGGGATACCTTGCTGCAGCTGTACAGGGCACTGGTGAGACCACACCTCGAGTACTGTGTACAGTTTTGGTCGCCTCATCTGAGGAAAGATGTTCTTGCCATGGAGGGGGTGCAGCGGCGATTCACCAGGCTGATACCAGGAATGGCGGGATTGACCTATGAGGAGAGACTATGTAGTTTAGGGATGTACACACTGGAGTTTAGAAGATTGAGAGGGGACCTCATAGAAGTGTATAAAATTCTGACAGGTCTAGACAGACTAGATGCAGAAGGAATGTTTCCCTTGGCGGGTGAGAACAGAACTAGAGGACATAATTTAAGGATAAGGGCTAAACCATTTAGGACAGAAATGAGGGGGAATTTCTTCACTCAGAGGGTGGTGAACCTGTGGAACTCATTGCCACAGAGGGCAGTGTACGCCAGCTCATTAAATATATTTAAGAGGGAATTAGATATATTTCTACAGGCAAAAGGGGTTAAGGGTTACGGAGAGAAGGCGGGGACGGGATACTGAATTGGAGGATCAGCCATGATCTCATTAAATGGCGGAGCAGGCTCGAAGGGCCGGATGGCCTACTCCTGCTCCTATCTTCTATGTATCTATGTATCTATGTAATCCTCTCTGTTACTTCATCAAAAAATTCAATTAGATCAGTCAAACACGATCTTCCTTTTACAAACCCATGTTGGCTCTCCTTAATTAGCTTAAACCTCTCCAAATGCCCGTTAATTTTTTCCTTGATTATTGTTTCTAAAACTTTACCCACCACTGATGTTAAACTGACTGGCCTGTAGTTACTAGGATTGTCCTTACACCCTTTCTTGAACAATGGTGTCACATTTGCCACTTTCCAATCCTCAGGCACCTTCCCCGCATCTAGGGAAGATTGGAAAATTATGGCAAGCCCTTCCGCTATCTCCTCCCCCTATTCCCTTAGCAACCTGGGATGCAAGCCATCTGGACCAGGTGAATTGTCCACTCTAAGCATACCCAGCCTTTCTAGTACATCCTGACTATCAATTTTCACCCCTTCCATTGCTTCTAGCTTTTCCACTTCTACCGATATTTTGTCAGTTTTTGGTCACCTATCCTAATATCTCCTTATATAATATAAGGTCTGACGAAAGGTCATCCACCTGAAACGTTAACCCTGCTTCTCTCTCCTGCCTGACCTGCTGAGTATTTCCTGCATTTTCTGTTTTTATTTCAGATTTCCAGCATCCGCAGTATCTTGCTTTTCTAATGTCTCCTTATGTGGTTCGGTGTCAAATTTTGATTGATTACGCTCCTGTGAAGCGCCATGTGGCATTTTAAGAACATAAGATGCTGGGAGGATGTTTCGCCCTGGCTGGAGAGTCTAGAACCAGGGGTCACAGTCTCAGAATAAGGGGACGGCCATTTAGGACTGAGATGAGGAGAAATTTCTTCACTCAGAGGGTGGTGAATCTTTGGAATTCTCTACCCCAGAGGGCTGTGGAGGCTCAGTCGTTGAGTATATTCAAGACAGAGATCGATAGATTTTTGGGAACTGTGGGAATATGGAGATCGGGCGGGAAAGTGGCGTTGAGGTAGAAGATCAGCCATGATCTTATTGAATGGTGGAGCAGTCTCGAAGGGCCGTATGGCCTACTCCTAATTCTTATGTTCTTAAACATGACAGTAAAAGCATGTAAACAACTAGCACTGCACAACTGAATAAAATTAATTCACAGTTTACTGTATCTTGCAGTCTGTCATTCATTACTGCACAGAAAAGTGTTGTCCCCAAAACCAAACGCAGTGGTTGAAGCCAATGATATACCGTGTGGGTGCCTGGAGTCTCCCTATGGCATATAAGTTGCAGGCAATGGTGACCTCTGTTCACAGTGACATGGACCTTTAGTCACAACCTCCCTGGTGAACTTGAGCCCCCTCATTCACTGCTCCATCATACACAGGCAGCTGACCCTGTTTTGGCAGACACACTGCCTGGGGTATTGGGTCTTGCACCTCCTGCGCTCTCTCCATTCCTTGCTCCGCTGAAATTTACCCGCTAGTGGCTAGTGCACTCCGAGCTTCACTGCACTCTCGGAAGTTTATTCAACAAAAGCTACACCAGGTGGGCAATCAATGCTGCCCGTGTCCTAACTCGCACCGAGTCCCGTTGGCTCCCGGTTAAGCAACGCCTCAATTTTAAAATTCTCATCCTGGTTTTCAAATCCCTCCATTGCCTCGCCCCTCCCTATCTCTGTAATCTCCTTCCGCCCCACAACCCTCCGAGATATCTGCGTTCCTCCAATTCTGGCCTCTTGAGCATCCCTGATTTTCATCGCTCCGCCATTGTCGGCCGTACCTTCAGCTGCCTGGGCCCTGAGCTCTGGAATTCCCTCCCTAAACCTCTCCGCCTCGCTCTCTCCTCCTTTAAGATGCTCCTTTAAACCTACCTCTCTGACCAAGCTTTTGATCACCTATCCTGACATCTCCTTATGGGGCTCGGTGTCAATTTTTGTCTGATAACGCTCCTGTGAAGTGCCTTGGGACATTTTACTATGTCGTTGTTGTTCTGATGAAGGGTCAGCGACCTGAAACATTAACTCTGTTTCTCTCTCCACAGACGCTGCCCGACCTGCTGAGTATTTCCAGCATTTTCTGTTTCTATTCCAGATTTCCAGCATCCGCAGTATTTTGCTTTTGTATTGTTGTTGCAGTCTATCTTTACCTTCTTTCTCTCTCACACAGTCTAAAACGTTTAATACAGATTTTACCTGAATAACAATTTTGAAATTTGTCTTCTAGCTTTTCTTTAAAAACGTTTGAGCAGCAAATGCTAAAATATTCATTAGAAAGACAGACTTGCTTTTCTATAGCGCCTTTCACAACCACTGGACGTCCCAAAGTGCTTTACAGCCAATGAAGTACTTTTGAAGTGGAGTCACTTGTTGTAATGTGGGAAACGCAGCAGCCAATTTGCTCACAGCAAGCTCCCACAAACAGCAATGTGATAATGACCAGATAATCTGTTTTAGTGATGTTGATTGAGGGATAAATATTGACCCAGGACACCGGGGAGAACTCCCCTGCTCTTCTTCGAAATAGCACCTGAGAGAGCAGACGGGGCCTCGGTTTAACGTCTCATCTGAAGGACTGCACCTCCGACAGTGCAGCACTCCCTCAGAACGCCACTGGAGTGTCAGCCTAGATTTTTGTACTCAAGTTCCTGGAGTGGGACTTGAACCCACAACCTTCTGACTCAGAAGCAAGTGTGCTACCCACTGAGCCACAGCTGACGGCACTGATCCATTGTTGCAAATGGTCAGACTGCATAAGACAAGTTCTGGCCAAAAATATCAAATCCAAGGCCCAGGTTATTGGAAGAGCCTTCAAGTAAAAGCTCTAATGAAGGCATTAAAAGACACAAGATACAATCCAGCTTTATGTTATTTTGGAATATGTAATTTTTTTATTATATTGAAAGGCATGTGAGAGGTAGTGGGATCGATGCCCGCATTCTTCACTCCCATTTCGATAGATTTTTGGACACTAAGAGAATCAAGGGATATGGGGATAGTGCGGGAAGGTGGAGTTTGAGGTCGAAGATCAGTCATGATCATATTGAATATCGGAGCAGGCTCGAGGGGCCGAATGGCCTATTCCTGCTCCTATTTCTGTAAACTTGAGGTCATCCAACACTCGGCTGCTCGTGTCCTAACTTGCACCAAGTCCCGTTCACCCATCACCCCTGTGCTCGCTGACCTACATTGGCTCTCGGTTAAGCAACACCTCGATTTTAAAATTCTCATCCTTGTTTTCAAATCCCTCCATGGCCTCGCCCCTCCCTATCTCTGTAATCTCCTCCAGCCCTACAACCTCCCGAGATCTCTGCGCTCCTCTAATTCTGGCCTCTTGAGCATCCCTGATTTTAATCGCTCAACCATTGGCGGCCGTGCCTTCTGTTGCCTGGGCCCCAAGCTCTGGAATTCCCTGCCTAAACCTCTCCGCCTCGCTACCTCTCTTTCCTCCTTTAAGACGCTCCTTTAAAACCTACCTCTTTGACCAAGCTTTTGGTCACCTGCCCTAATTTATCCTTATGTGGCTCGGTGTCAGATTTTGTCTGATAACGCTCCTGTGAAGCGCCTTGGGATGTTTTACTATGTTAAAGGCGCTATAGAAATACAAGTTGCTGTTGGTCTCATAAATCTATATTCTGGACATTAGAAATTTCATTTACTGAGAGAAAAAATAATGGCCCTGAATTTCCGATCGGAGGCTTCATGTGGGCGGATGCTGCTAATCGGAAAAAAATCTACGAACTTACCTGTTGGTTCCGTAGATCCCGAGGCTTGCGATCCTGGGTCTCTCCTCTTGGAAATGCGCAGAGGCCCAGGTATCCCAGGTAACCCAGGTAACCCAGGTATCCCAGGTATCCCAGGTATCCCAGGTAACCCGGGTAACCCAGGTAACCTAGGTAACCCAGGTATCCCAGGTATCCCAGGTATCCCAGGTATCCCAGGGGCGCAGGTATCCCAGGTATCCCAGGTATCCCAGGGGCGCAGGCCATTTAATTAAATACTTTAAACAAAAATTTAATTTTTTGAAAAAAAGAATTAACTGTTTTTACGGGGCTAAAAATAAACTTAAGAGTATTTTTAATTTATAAATGAGTGATCAAATTTCATTTTTCTATTTTTTTAAAACTCTTATGTTGGTAAAAGCCGGCCTTACGCCCGCTGTTACCAGGTGTAAGAATTTGACAGGCTTTCAGCGGGTGGAATTTGTGCGAAAAGCCCCAACTCTCCACCCGCAGAGGCACTTTTCTTGTGCGTGCGGATGATCTGCCAAGAGAATTCTCGACTGATCGCAAGCGCCGGTTTTCAGCGCATGCGCTTCACGTGCCTGAAACCACCTCGGACGCACCCGTGGGGGGTCGGAAAATCCAGCCTATTATCGAAAGCATTTCGAGCGATACGTGGGAACCCAGTAGCCAGGTTGCACAACCACAGGATGGTGTACGTTCACAATCAAACAGCATCTATTGTGTGTGACACATGGTGTGTGACAGAGAAGTGTGAGACCTTTAACATTGAAAATATCTATCACAGTGCTGCCTACTGGTGAACAGGTACCGTAGGGATTTATGATGCACTTCTTCACTCAGAGGGTGGTGAATCTTTGGAATTCTCTACCCCAGGGGGCTGTGGAGGCTCAGTCGTTGAGTATATTCAAGGCTGAGATCAATAGACTCTAAGGGAATCAAGGGATATGGGAATAAGGCGAGAAGGTGGAGTTGAGGTAGAAGATCAGCCATGATCCTACTGAATGGCGGAGCAGGCTCGATGGGCCGTATGCCCTACTCCTGCTCCCATTTCTCATGTTCTTATGTTATGTTCTTATGTCAATGATTATGGACACTCCATGCATCAAATTTAATATAACACATAGGTAGATTCTCGCTTTATTGGGGGAGAAATTCCAGAGCAGTGCTAGACACAGATGAATAGTCTGTTCTCTACTGACACTACATCAGGTTTTAAACTTGCGTCTACTTTTCTGCTACTCTGTCTCCTTCGCAAAACCACAATGCTGCGTTCTTTCGATGGGATGTTAAAATCAGCGTGTTCGGGAGGACGTTAAAGATCTCATGTCAATGCTTCAAATTTAAAATTCTCATTCTTGTGTTTAAATCCCTCCATGGCCTCGCCCCTCCCTGCTTCTATAATCTCCGACAGCCTCCCTCGAGCTCTGCGTTCCCCTGATTCGGGTCCCTTGTATTTCTCCCAATTAAACAGGTTAGGGAGGACCAGGGGTCACTAATTTAAGTTGTATAACGCCAGATCTCGGATAGATGTCAGGAGGTGGTTCTTTTCCCAGAGAATAGTGGAGCTCAGAAACAGGCTGCCGGCCCGTGTGCTGGACGCGGACTCGCTGAATTCCTTCAAGCGAGAGCTGGACCTGTTTCTGGCTGGGGCGGAGATCACCTCTTACAGAAGGTAGGCACTGCATAGAATTGTCAGGGCCAGAGGTGATCTCCTAGACTAGTTTCGATCGCCTAGTTGGGTCGGAGAGGAATTTCCCAGCTTTTTCCCCCCCAAATTGGCCTGGGTTTTTTAAAAATCTGGTTTTTTGCCTCTCCCAGGAGATCACATGGTTTCGGGTGGGATGGAGTGTATAAATTGTGATACACAAGGTATCGCAATTGTGTAGGACAGGCTGGATGGCCCAGAGGGTCTTTACCTGTCTGTCAATGTTCGTATGTTCGCTTATCCCCCCCCCCTCCCTTCACTCCACCATTGACCAACTGGGTCCCATGCTCTCTGGCATTCCACCTCCCTCTCCTCCTTTAAGAATCCTTACAACCCACATCTTTGGCCAAGCTTTTGGTCACCCCCTCCTAATATCTCCTTCTTTGCCTCACCATCCATTTTTTCTTATTCTGTCTCTGTGAGGTGGGCTTACATTAAAGGCACTCCATAGTACAAGTTGCTGCTGCTGTTTGAAGAGCAGGGCGATCTCCCAATGTCTTGCCCAACATTCTTCCCTCAACCAACGTTACCAAAAGAAAAACCATTCCATCGCTGTTTAAGTGAAGTCGCTGGGGCATAATGGCCGCCAAATTCGCCTACATGACAGTCTCTGCAGTCTAACAAGAGTAAATGATTGTGTGAAGTGCTTTGAGACAGATCATCAAGACCAGGAGGTTTATTAATCTGAGTATTTTTTTTTTTTACAAATTGTAATTCTTGACACCTATCCTCAGCACCAAATAAAGAATTCATTAACGCTTCAACTCGACAACAACCACATACCACGTGTACCAAAACCAGCTGACGCTGTTCTCAAAACAGGCCAAGCAGTCAACAACAACAACAACTTGTATTTATATAGCACTTTTAACGTAGTAAAACGTCCCAAGGCGCTGCACAGGATTATTTTAAGACAAAAAATTTGACACCGATCCACATAAGGATAAATTAGGGCAGGTGACCAAAAGCTTGGTGAAAGAGGTAGGTTTTAAGGAGCATCTTAAAGGAGGAAAGCGAGGCGGAGAGGTTTAGGCAGGGAATTCCAGAGATTAGGGCCAAGGCAGCAGAAGGCACAGCCACCAATGGTTGAGTGATTATAATCAGGGATGCTCAAGAGGGCAGAATTAGAGGAGTGCAGATATCTCGGAAGGTTGTGGGGCTGGAGGAGGTTACAGAGATAGGACGGGGCGAGGCCATGGAGGGATTTGAAAACAAGGATGAGAATTTTGAAATCGAGGCGCTGCTTAACCGGGAGCCAATGTAGGTCAGTGAGCACAGAGGTGATGGGTGAACGGGACTTGGTGCGAGTTAGGACACGGGCAGCCGAGTTTTAGATGACCTTAAGTTTACGTAGGGTGGAGTGTGGGAGGCCAGCCAGGAGTGCGTTGGAATAGTCAAGTCTAGAGGTAACAAAGGCGTGGATGAGGGTTCAATCCATTTGAACAAAACGAGCGTCTTTTGAGCTCTGTGCTAACGATTTCTTTGCAAAGAAGAGAGATCGTTAAATATTTTCAAATGTGGAACAGAGAAAGGAGCACGGACAGTGCACCCAGGGTGCACTTAAGTTGCGACTGTGGCGTAGCTGCAACGTGGTTTCCACTTCGCGATGAGGCTACCGTTGTAGCGTAAGTCTGGAGCTGGGGCCCAATCTGACCCTGGAGAGAAGTGGTGTGAGAACCCCAATCCCGATACGGTATGGCTTCGTGAAAATGAAGGAAATAGGAGCGTCGGAATTGCTAGACGAGAAAAGACCGAGGTCCATCTAGGTCACCTTCCACCATCCTGGGAGTCGCACGATACGATGATAATGGAGTTGTTGATCAATCACAGCGCTCAATCTCTGTCAATGAGTCTACAACAGACCCAGACATGAGGTGAGGAAAAGCCCCAGTGGTGGAGAGCTTTGGGAACCAGAGGTCCAAAATCCCAATTTACTCACAGGTGTATCTCTGTGTCGATGTTTGAGTCCGTATGTCAGTGTTCATGTGTTGGGCTTCTGGTGTGTTGTCTGCTATGGTTAGAATGTGGAACTCATTACCACACGAAGTGGTTGAGGTGAATAGCATAGGTCATGCTGTCCCAACTTTTTTCTTCCCCTTTTGTTGCTAGTGGTATTATTAGGGGGCAAGGCCTAGTGGTCTTGTATCTCCTGCCCTTCTCGATACTCCCCACCCACCCCCCCACTCCCGGAGAATCCTGCCCTGCGTCTTCAATCCTCTGCAGACAGGGCTCCCGGCACGATTCACACTCTTTGTCTTTGAGCACGACAGTGGAAAAATAAAACAAAAAAAACCAGACTGAGGTGCACGTCAAGTGGTCGGCCTGCCCGATACACTCTGACAGCAGCTGAAAGAAACTTAATGCAGGAAAAAAATACTTTCATGTCTAACCTATATTCAATGCTCCAGGGAGATTTTATTATATTAGAGTGCCCTCCTCTCTCACAAGGCATTCAGCTTAGACCTCTGATGCCCCCCCGCATCGCCCTGTGGACTACGCCTTTACCTTCACCCCACTCGCCGCGCTATAGTGATGGGAAGCCAGGTGGTGAGATCACCGTTACCGGAGATTGCCAGCTGGTTCTAGCACTGTGAGCGGTTACTATCGGTGGGGAGGATTTTTTTGTTGATTTTATGCAGTGCTGAATAACTAGGTGAAATGCCACAAAGCAGTCGTGGTTAGGTGGAAGCGTCCAGAGTTTTAAAAGCCCGCAGAGGGCAGGAGGAGAGTGAAACAGGCGGAAGATTAAGGAGACCCACAGCCTTCAGGCCCTGATTTGGAGTCGGAGACTTTGTAATGTGTCGCGGTTCCCAATACAGTGAGGCTGCGGGAGAAATACTGTGTACTGGGAGCTCAAGGTGTCAGCCGTGGCTCAGTGGGTAGCACTCAACGCCTCTGAGTCAGAAGGTTGTGGGTTCAAGTCCCGCTCCAGAAACTCGAGCACACAAAAATCTAGGCTGACACTCCCAGTGCAGTGCTGAGGGAGCGCTGCACTGTCGGAGGAGCCGTCTTTCGGTTGAGACGTTAAACCGAGGCTCCGTCTGCTCTCTCAGGTGGACGTAAAAGATCGCATGTCACTATTTCGAAGAAGAGCAGGGGGGAAATCCTCCCCTGGTTTCCTGGCCAATATTGATCCCTCAACTAAAAAAAAGTAGATTATCACATTGCTGTTTGTGGGAGCTTGCTGTGCGCAAATTGGCTGCCGCGTTTACTACATTACAACAAGTGACTACACTTCAAAAAGTAGTTGATTGGCTGTAAAGCCCTTTGGGATGTCCTGGAGTCACGAAAGGCGCTATAGAAATGCAAGCTCTTTCTTAGGAGGAACGAGAGAGGCAGCTTCAGCTGTTCTGACTCTGTACAGACACTTGGAATGTGAAGGGTTAAGAGCTGCTCAGACTCTCATTTACCGGATAAGTCTGGCAGCCTCAGCAAAAGACCCGCTTAATGACATAAACTGAGCATATAATACATTAACCTATTATGCGAGCCTGTTTCCTCCGGCCCATTAAAAATGACCAGGTTATGGTGAGGACAAGCTACGAATGAGTTCTTCCGAGTGAAATACTACCTTGTGCTCAATGTAATTACTTTAATGCTACATTTTAATATCATATCAGCAAATTACATCGAGTCCCCCACGGTGACACTTGCGTCTCAGGGAAAAAAAATTATCCCACTGCGTTCTGGTCCCCTGGGATAATCAAGTCGCACAATTGGCCGCGACGACCCAGCAATTAGCTCCCTCACCACTGAAGCAGCATCAAACCCCACAACATTCAGACCGGCCAGCGGAATACGACGCCTGGATACTCCGGGCTTTAACACGCACCTTGTTTACGGTGCACTTCAACTGTCTAGAGAGTCCTTTTAGAAATGGTAATAAGCAGGGTATGTAGGGAGGTCTACACAATAACTGCACCAAATGTAAAATGCAATATAATTGCAATTAAAGCCCCAGTACTCCTTTATTGATGCCCCCACCCCCTCATTAATAGAGCCAATATCACAGAATCACACAGCACAGAAGGAGGCCATTCGTCCCATCGTGCCTGTGCCGGCTCTTTGATAGAGCTGCCCAATTAGTCCCACTCCTCCCCCACCCCCCGCCCCCTCCCCCGCTCTTTCCTCACAGCCCTGCAAATTTTTCCTTTTCAAGGAAAGCAATATTAAGCTCTCTTTATGGGAGACTCCACAATCCCGCATTCTGTGGGGAACCCACACCGGCAGGGAGCACCGCGGTGTCAGATGCTCCGGCCCAGACTCCAGGGGAGTGCATCTTCCCACCGGGAGTGCAGGTTTTCCCCATTGTAACCCGCTTTCCTTTCCAGTACGCTTTTTGTCCTTCTCTCCGTGGGGGACTTGGGAAAGTGCGAGGTTATCTACTTTGGCAGGAAAAATAAAAAAGCAAATTATTATTTAGATGGAGAGAGATTACAAAATGCTACAGTTCAGAGGGACCTTGGGGTCCTTGTGCATGAAACACAAAAAGTTAGCATGCAGGTACAGCAAGTAATCAAAAAGGCAAATGCAATGTTGGCCTTTATTTCAAGGGGGTTGGAGTATAAAAGCAGGGAAGTCCTGCTACAACTGTACAGGGTATTGGTGAGACCACACCTTGAGTACTGCGTACAGTTTTGGTCTCCTTATTTAAGGAAGGACATACTTGCATTGGAGGCAGTTCAGAGACGATTCACGAGGTTAATTCCAGAGATGAGGGGGTTGACTTATGAGGAAAGGTTGAGCAGGCTGGGCCTATACTCATTGGAATTTAGAAGAATGAGAGGTGATCTTATTGAAACATATAAGATACTGAGGGGACTCGACAAGGTAGATGCAGAGAGGATGTTTCCCCTCGTGGGGAAATCTAGAACTTGGGGGCACAGTTTTAGAATAAAGGGTCGCCCTTTTAGAACTGAGATGAGGAGGAATTTCTTCTCTCAGAGGGTTGTAAATCTGTGGAATTCTCTGCCCCAGAGAGCTGTGGAGGCTGGGTCATTAAATACATTTAAGGTGGAGATAGACTGATTTTTGCAAGATAAGGGAGTGACGGGTTATGGGGAGCGGGCGGGGAAGTGGCTTTGAGCCTAAGATCAGCCATGATCTTCTTGAATGGCGGAGCAGGCTCGAGGGGCCAAGTGGCCTATTCCTGCTCCTATTTCTTATGTTCTTATGTTCTCTTATGGTGTAGATATTCTGCAGCTACTGGCCTGAGAATCTCAGTACCAGTTCCAGCAGGGCGATGTCCAGTCCTGCCCAGCACAGATCCTGGCGTCACACCTGCCCAGGTATCAGGCGTGGCTAAGTGGGTAGCACCCTCGCCTCAGAATCAGAAGGTTGTGGGTTCAAGCCCCACTCCAGAGACTTGAGCACATAATCTAGGCTGACACTCCCAGTGCACTACTGAGGGAGGGCTGCACTGTCGGAGGTGCCGTCTTTCGGATGAGACGTTAAACCGAGGCCCCCGTCTGCCCTCTCAGAAGGACGTAAAAGATCCCATGGCACTATGTTGAAGAAAAGCACCACACTCGACTCCTCCCACCCTACTATCAGCATATCCTTCTATTCCTTTCTCCCCGGTGTCTTGGGCCAATATTTGTCCCTCAACCAATATCACAAACAGATTATCTCATTGCTGTTTGTGGGAGCTTGCTGTGCACAAATTGGCTGCCCCATTTCCTACAGTACAACAGTGACTACACTTCAAAAAAGTACTCCATTGGCTGTAAAGCGCTTTGGGACGCCCTGAGGTTGTGAAAGGCGCTATATAAATGCACGTCTCTGTGTAGATTTCACCTCCTCACGGTTTTAAATACAAATGTTTAAACAGTGCAGGCGAGAGAGTCTGCACACCCTAAACATTCAGATCAACTACTTGTGGCTCTTAAATGGATCCACCAAGTACTATTTAAACCAGGCTGGACATCACCCGAGAAAAGCGAGGAACCGACTCGTCCGAGAACCCCATAGCACCTCGCTTGAGGGTCAGTTTATAAACTAACTTCTGAGTTACATTGCAGCTTTAGTACTGCTGCCACTGGCAGCATAGCAACAGGAGGAGGCCATTCAGCCCCTCAAACTGAGCAACACAGGAACAGGAGGAGGCCATTCAGCCCCTCAAACTGAGCAACACAGGAACAGGAGGAGGCCATTCAGCCCCTCAAACTGAGCAACACAGGAACAGGAGGAGGCCATTCAGCCCCTCAAACTGAGCAACACAGGAACAGGAGGAGGCCATTCAGCCCCTCAAACTGAGGAACACAGGAACAGGAGGAGGCCATTCAGCCCCTCAAACTGAGGAACACAGGAACAGGAGGAGGCCATTCAGCCCCTCAAACTGAGGAACACAGGAACAGGAGGAGGCCATTCAGCCCCTCAAACTGAGGAACACAGGAACAGGAGGAGGCCATTCAACCCCTCAAACTGAGGAACACAGGAACAGGAGGAGGCCATTCAGCCCCTCAAACTGAGGATCATAGCAACAGGAGGAGGCCATTCAGCCCCTCAAACTGAGGAACACAGGAACAGGAGGAGGCCATTCAACCCCTCAAACTGAGGAACACAGGAACAGGAGGAGGCCATTCAGCCCCTCAAACTGAGGAACACAGGAACAGGAGGAGGCCATTCAGCCCCTCAAACTGAGGAACACAGGAACAGGAGGAGGCCATTCAGCCCTTGAGCCTGCTCCGCCATTCAATTAGATCATGGCTGACCTGCACCTCAACCCCATTAAACCGCCTTGGCTCCATATCCCTCGATACTCTTACCCAACAGAAAACTATCGATCTCAGTCTTGAAAGCTCCGATTGCCCTCCCCTCCCACCACCCCAGTATCCACAGACTTTTGGAGGAGAGTGTTCCACATTTCCACTCTCCTTGTTTGAAAAACTGCTTCTTGATTGCCCTCCTAAATGACTTGGCTCTAATTTTAAGATTGTGCCCCATGGTTCTGGACTCCCCCCTACCAGAGGAATTCGTTTCTCTGTATCCACCCCATCGAATCCTTTCAACATTTTAAACACCTCAGATCGCCCCTCAATTTTATTCCCCAAACCAAGTTTATGCGATGGACATATCCTCCGCGGTCTCTGCGCTCCTCCAATTCTGGCCTCTGGCGCTTCCCCGATTTTCATCGCTCCACCATTGGCGGCCGTGCCTTCAGCTGACTGAGGCCCCGAGCTCTGGAATTCCCTCCCTAAACCTCTCCGCCTCTCCCTCCTCCTTTAAGACGCTCCTTAAAAACCGACCTCTTTGACCAAGACCCTGTCCTAATATCTCCTTATGTGGCTCGGTGTCAAATTTGGTTTGATAATCACTCCAGTGAAGCGCCGTGGGCTGTTTTACTACGTTAAAGGCACTGTATAAATACAAGTTGTTGTTTTTTTGTTGAACTGTGCAGAATTTGCTCACCAGATTAGAAGCACCCCGATATTTTGAGCTTGATTTGCTGCTGTAAGGAAGTGTGAAGCCTGCAGTCACCGATTAACCAGAAATAGACGGCGTACATTAAAAAAAATCTAGAGCAACAGAAAGATTGTCATTAAACTCTAGTCTGTACAAAAATGTGGCTTCAAAAGAGAAGTTATAATTGTTGCCCTTTGATTTAAAAAAAAAATTGGTCCGTTTAACATACATCAGATTGAAATGACGTGTATTTAATAAATGCAATTACAGCTGTAACTAAGCTGAATGCCTTGTGTTAACATATTCCTGATTCGATGTGCCTTACAAGATGTTGACAAAGTGGAAATGTGCCTTAAATCCGTTGCTTCAGTGAGTGCCAAAAACGTAAGGCGAGTGGCTACCATTTCTAATTCCAGCTGATCGTAAAACAGAATTCTTCAGTTGTTAGGGGTTTATCTTCACATTCGTTTGTGCTTTTTTAAATTTTGGGATTGTAGATGAATAGATTGAAAGTAAATTGGCCTTTGGTGTTGTGCGCAGTCAGTTAATGAGACTGTTTTTTCTGAAATACGCAACGAGAGTTTCAGCCGCAGCGGCTCCGGAGCCTTGGAATTCACTTACTAAACCTCTCTGCCTCTCCACCTCTACTGCTTTAAGGCGCGCCTTAAAACTCGCTCTTTGAACACGCTTTCAGTCATCCCCTCTAAGATACTTTGAAATCTGGAGAGGACATGGAAATGCTGAAAAAAACAGATTATTAGCCTCTAAGGAACTGGTTATAGGGACACGTAAGTGGTCGTATCAAGGGTGGCACTTGCACCTTAGAGTCAGGCAGTCGTGGGTTCGAGTCCCGCTCCAGAGACTTGAGCAGAAGAACCTAGGCTGACACTCCCAGTGCAGTGCTGAGGGAGTGCTGCGCTGTCGGAGGAGCCGTCTTTCGGATGAGACGTTAAACCGAGGCCCCGTCTGCCCTCTCGGGTGGATGCAAAAGATCCCTCATGGCACTATTTCGAAGAACAGCAGGGGAGTTCTCCCCGGTGTCCTGGCCGATATTTATCCCTCAATCAACATCACTGAAACAGATGATCTGGTCATTATCACATTGCTGTTTGTGGGAGCTTGCTGTGCGCAAATTGGCTGCAGCGTTTCCTGCATTACAACAGTGACTACACTTCAAAAAATACTTCATTGGCTGTCAAGCTCTTTGGGATGTCCTGAGGTCGTGACAGGCTCGATATAAATGCAAGTCTTTCTTTAATTTGTCACAGGCCTTGAGCACATATTCAAGGCAGTACTGAGGGAATGCAGCACTGCCGGAGGAGCCGTCTTTCGGATGAG
The DNA here is from genome assembly GCA_030390025.1 of Squalus acanthias. Lineage (NCBI taxonomy): Eukaryota > Metazoa > Chordata > Chondrichthyes > Squaliformes > Squalidae > Squalus > Squalus acanthias. The sequence goes on along the minus strand of CM059434.1, from coordinate 10,929,431 downwards.
ACCTTAAATCGAGACCCCCGTCTACCTGTTCGGGTGGATGTAAAAGATCCCAGGGCACTATTCAAAGAAGAGCGGGGGGGGGGGGAGGGGAATCCTGGCCAACATTTATCCCTCAACCAACCACCATGGAAACAGGTCATTTATATCACTGCTGTTGGTTGGGAGCTCGCTGTGCCAGATTGGCTGCCGCGGTTGCCGACAAAAGACTTCAAAAGCACCTCATTGGCTGTAAAGCGCTTTGGGACGTCTTGAGGTTGTGAAAGGCGCTACAGAAATGCAAGTCTTTCATTAATTTGGTTGAGGTGGTAATTTATAGAGAGCATCGCCATCTTGTGGCAGACTAAGGAATAGACTATAATGGGACTGACTGCCTGTGTCCAGAATAGCAGATCCCCCTTATTACATCATGAATTTTGATAAGCACATTAGACAGTCATGTAGCCAGGAGGAGTAAGCTTTAATTTGATGACTACACAATGAGGGTAATATATTTTAATTTAAGCACTATAAACCTATTGAGTGCTTAATTAACTTTACCCGTCTTTAGGGGAATAAAGGCAATTTTGATAGGGTCAAAAGGACCTGTTTCAATATCAAACAGTTTTACAGAGCAAATCCTTTTATCCAGCTTGGAGCCACTGATTAACACACAAAATTAACATGTTAGTAAAATTCATTTCCATGTCACTGGGGAAATTAAAATGCACGTGTACAAAAACATGATTACCTCAAGTATTGTCTGATTACACCAAAATAATTTAATGATTTATTTTTTTCAATAACTATAAAACGTAAAGTTTGCGATGTGGCTGAATTTAATTGTACCTGGATACGTAGTAACAAAGTAGACTTTCACATGACGTGCACTGAGAAACAACTTGTACTTACACAGGGCCTTTAGAAAGAAAGAATGTGCATTTATGTAGCGCCTATCAGGGACTTGAGCACTTTATCCAGGTTGACGTTCCAGTGCAGTACTGAGGGAGCTGCACTGTCGGAGGCGCCGTCTTTCGGATGAGATGTTAAACCGAGGCCCCGTCTGCTCTCTCAGGTGGACGTAAAAGATTCTATGGCCACTATTACGAAGAGGAGCAGGGGAGTTATCCCCGGTGTCCTGGGCCAATGTTTATCCCTGTCTGATACTGTAATATCGGAAACGCGGCAGCTAATTTGCGCACAGCAAGGTCCCACAAACAGCAATGTGATAAATGACCAGATCATCTGTCTTGGTGATGTTGATTGAGGGGGGCGGGGGGGGGGGGAATTCCAGAGCTCAGGGCCTAGACGGCTGAAGGCACGGCCACCAATGGTGGGGGGGTGAAGGATGTGGGGGGGATGCACAAGAGGTCAGGGTTGGAGGAATGCAGAGATCTTGGAAGGTTGTAGGGCTGGAAGCAATGTTCCCTTTAAGCTGCGCAGCTGAGCAGCACTCCAGGGATCCCGCGCAGCCGGCTTTTCAATGAAGAAACCGTGCGTACGCGGTATTTTGAAGGGGCCGCATGGTGTCAAAAGAAATTACAGGGAACTCTTGAACCTGCACACACGTCCTCTGAAATTTTGCCATTATAATTTCCTATCTCGACATTTATAACTGCAAACTGCCTATGTCAACTTGTCACACTGTAATTACAGCCTCCTGCCAGTGGAGGTGCTGCAACGCTACCGTTGGCAGGAGGCTATAACCACAGCATGACAACATTACCAAGGCAGTTTCCATCAGGAACGTGGACATGGGAATTTATAACAGAAATATAAACATAAAGACAGAATGTGTGACTTTAAAAGGGGAAATGAAGAATTGGCCTGATTAAATCCCTGACCTCTAACCCCACTTCACCTGGGCCAAGAAATTCGGGCACGCCCATTTCTAGGTGCGCGGGGGGTGCAGGATGCATTTCCTTCGCCTGAATGGTGAGGCTCGAGGTTCCCCAGATATTGGGTCTTGGGCCTCATTATAATGGAGCCAGCGGGGAATCGGACCTTGTGTCTCAGGGGGCCGGGGGCCGAGGATCGGGGGGCCGGAGATTGGGGGGGCGGGGAAGATCGGCGCGGATCGGGGGAGGCGGAGATGGGGGGGGCCGGGAATTGGGGGTCGGTGGAGATTGGGGGGGGGGCGGAAATTGGGAGGGGGGGCGAGAATCAGGGGGGCCGGGGATCGGGGGGAGGAGCAGAGATCGAGGGGCTGGGGATCGGCGGGGAGGCGGGCATCGGGGAGGCAGGGAGAGTGGCAGTGATTGGTTCCTTTAATGTGCGGTCAGTAGGCGCAGTCTTGCTTCTCCTGGCTCCACATTCAAATTAGTTACTTACCTTCTTGGTTGAGCTTAGCAGGCGAGCCCTAGGCCTGATGTCCGAGTTTTTTTTTATATTCGTTCATGGGATGTGGGCGTCGCTGGCAAGGCCGGCATTATTGCCCATCCCTAATTGCCCTTGAGAAGGTGGTGGTGAGCCGCCTTCTTGAACCGCTGCAGTCCGTGTGGTGAAGGTGCTCCCACAGTGCTGTTAGGGAGGGAGTTCCAGGATTTTGACCCAGCGACGATGAAGGAACGGCCGATATATTTCCAAGTCAGGATGGTGTGTGACTTGGAGGGGAACTTGGAGGTGGTGGTGTTCCCATGCACCTGCTGCCCTTGTCCTTCTAGGTGGAAGAGGTCGCGGGTTTGGGAGGTGCTGCCTCAGAGAAACCAATCTTGGGGAGGGGGCTCTAACACCGTATGCAAATAATGGGCTTAACACCTGTTTCAGGAGTGGTTAAAGGACGCATATTTTTTTTCTTTATTCAACGTGGCGGGCGACGCACATCCAGCTGGAAACGTACACACGCTTCAAGCCCGCCATATTGGGTCCTTAGTAGTTCAAGTAGCGCCCGAAAAACGGGCCCTGCGGGGACCAATTTCTAGGCCTTGATCTTGACTGTGTTTGATTGGGTTGATTAGGCTTATATTCGCTAGAGTTGAGAAGAATGAGAGGGGATCTCATTGAAACTTATAAAATTCTAACAGGACTAGACAGACTAGATGCAGGAAGGATGTTCCCGATGGCGGGGGAGTCCAGAACCAGAGGTCACAGTCTAAGGATAAGGGGTAAGCCATTTAGGGCTGAGATGAGGAGGAATTTCTTCACCCAGAGAGTGGTGAACCTGTGGAATTCTCTACCACAGAAGGCAGTTGAGGCCAATTCATTAAATATATTCAAGAAGGAGTTAGATATATTTCTTAAGGCTAAAGGGACCAAGGGATATGGGGAGAAAGCAGGGACAGGGTACTGAATTTGGATGATCAGCTATGATCGCATTGAATGGCGGAGCAGGCTCGAGGGGCTGAATGGCCTACTCCTGCTCCTATCTTTTATGATGCCATGGGATATCAACTGGTATCCTAGAAATTATTGTTGCCGATGTTAGTGTAGAAACAGTTCACACGTTCCCATGAGTGTCCTCTTGTCCGCTAGTTTAACCCACTTAGTTTAAAGTAGCTACTTGTTCCATTAGAATAGAGAAAGAAGCAACATCTCACAAACGTGCTCAGCATTTGCCCGTTAATATTTCTAGGCTTTTGTTTCAAAACTAGGGGTCATAAATATAAGATAGTCACTAATAAATCCAGTAAGGAATTCAGGAGAAACTTCTTTCCCCCCGAGAGTGGTCAGAATGTGGAACTCGCTACCACAAGGAGTGGTGGAGGCGAATAGCATAGATGCATTTAAGGGGAAGTTAGATAACCACGAGGGAGGAAGGAATAGAAGGTTATGTTGGTGGGGTGAGATGAAGTAGGGTGGGACGAGGCTCGTGTGGAGCAGAAACACCGGCCGAATGTCCTGTTTCTGTGCTGTAAGTTCTATGTAATCACACTCGACCATTTTCGGAGACTGCTTTACAATCACTCTGTGAAGCCAATGTGGAAGTTTAGGCCTTTCTGTCACACATCTAGAGTGGCTGCCATTTTCTATTGTTTCAACATCTGCGCGTAGCGGAAAAGAAAATGCAATAGCGCTGCACTGTCGGAGGTGCCGTCTTTCGGATGAGACGTTAAACCGAGGCCCCGTCTGATCTTTCAGGCGGATGTAAAAGATCCCGCGGCCACTATTTCAAAGAAGTCAGAGGAGTTCTCCCCAGTGTCCTGCCCAATATTTATCCCTCAACCAACATAACAAAAACAGATTATTTGGCCATTTATCACATTGCTGTTTGTGGGACCTTGCTGTGCGCAAATTGACTGCTGCGTTTCCTACATTACAACAGTGACTACACTTCAAAAGTACTTCATTGGCTGTAAAGCGCTTTGGGACGTCCGGTGGTTGTGAAAGGCGCTGTAGAACATTGCTACAGAGCTGGGCCACAGTGCATTTTATACGGGGAGTAATAGAGCGCTGGGATTAATTATAAACCGATAATCTAATCTGGGGATTCAGATAATGCTGCCAAGTGCATGAGTGAAACTAATAGTGGGTGGCAGTCATCGGCAACCTGAGACAAGGTTGCTATCTTGAAATTGCGAGCTGGTGGCTGGTATTTTTAAAAAAATAATCAATAACAGAAAAGAACCATTTGCATTTCTATAGCACCTTTCGCAACCTCAGGACGTCCCAAAGCACTTTACAGCCAATGAAGCACTTTTTGAAGTGTAGTCACTGTTGTAATGTAGGAAAGTTGGCAGCCAATTTGCGCACAGCAAGCTCCCACAAACAGCAATGAGATAAATGACTAGATCATCTGTCTTAGATGTTGGCTAGAGTAAAGAGAGAAAGAGTGCACAAGTCTCTGGAGCAGGGCTTGAACCCATCACCTTCTGGCTCAGAGGCGAGAGTGCTACCAACTGAACCACGGATTTCATTCCAATAGTCTGGGCAGATGACCTAGATAACTAAACATCTCAGATTATCAGGTCATTATCACATTGCTGTTTGTGGGAGCTTGCTGTGTGCTAATTGGTTGCCGCGTTTCCCACATTACAACAGTGACTACACTTCTAAAGTACATCATTGGCTGTAAAGCGCTTTGGGATGTCCGGTGGTCATAAAAGGCGCTATAGAAATGCAAGTCTATTCCTTTTTAGGTAATTGCCTAATTTGGCTGGTGATTGCAGCCAGTGAACCTTTTCATTTTGGTAAATTTATTGCATTCCTTTGGGTCGTCACTGTGGGAGGGGAGGGGAAGCCCAGCATCCGAGTACTGGAGCCCAGTAGCAAGCATGCGAGTTTTTTTTTTCATCCTTTGAAAAAGAAAAAGACTTGGCATTTACACAGCGCCATGCACCATCACCAGACGTCCCAAAGCGCTTTACAGCCAATGAAGTACTTTTGAAGTGTTGTAATGTAATGCTGTAAATTTGAACAGAGCACTTGGTAATTTTAAAAAAAGTGTCCTCCAAAAATGCCTTCAAACGTCTTTTTTCCGCAGCGTGCAATGACTTCCCAATGATTTGAACTGAATTTCTGAGGGCTGTTGAATATTTGTGATTGACACGCCAGTATCTGGGAGCTAACAGAATTCTCTGAAGTGAATGTGGAGTATATTTGATGCCCCCATACAAATGCTTAATGTGCACCCAATAAATTAGATTTTTATTTTTAACCCTATTTAAAATGAGCCTGTCCTACAATGGGGCAGGTGGGAATTCTGTGCGAGCGCGTTTAGTGTTCGTACGGCTGTGATGCCTGTCAGAAAATCTATCCCATAATGCCGGTATCGGTAATGTGATCCAGAAGGAGGATTCAGCTTTCTACTATTTTATAGAAAAGGCCACTTAAAGTCGAACCCTTGCACAATCGGACCCTGCCTGTTTCTGATGCCTTTATCCTGCGCACTCCTAGTTTCAATCACCCCACCATTGGCGGCCGTGGCTTCAGCTGCGTTTCCTACATTACAACAGTGACTACACTTCAAAAGTACTTCACTGGATGTAAAGCGCTTTGGGACCACCAGTGGTCGTGAAAGGCGCTATATAAATGCAAGTCTTTCTTTCTTTATAATTTGCACATGTTGTGTACCTTGGACCTGCTAGTTGAGGTGTCAATTGTTGTAACCAAATTTCGCTGCAACACTTTATTAACCTGCCTACACAGTTTGCAACGATTGGGTGGGAAACTAAACCCTGCAACCACCCCACCCCGGCCCCCCCCCCCAACCCTGCTGGAAAATCCTAAAACACGCACACACGCACACACAACCGAGCAAATTACCTCACGGACTTTCCCAAGTTGCGTTGCCGACTAGACTTGTTGACTCTGATGCGCTCTGTCATCCTTTCAAGCTTCGGGTCCCCCAGTGACCAACTCTCTGAGTGCGCAGGGTAAAAGAAAAAACACTAGTAGCCCTTGTAAATGTGCACGAAGGATGGTGTTCTCTACGTGTCCTTCCCCAGGACAGGCAAATAGCAACCGATATCCGGATTACATCTTCTGTCTGTGAGCCAATTTCAGTGTCACCGTTGTAGTTTAGTTCCACCGTTGCGGAAGTTCCTTTGACTTAATCTGACACAGGAATATATGTGCTCGATTTGAAAATATCTTCTTTCTGTGGCCAAGCAGGAGACGGCACATGGACAAGACGCTGTTGTTTCAAATCCACTGACTTTGGGGCATTTTCCTCTCAATAGAACACATTCTTGCGTTTAATCGTCCATCAAACTTACATCTTCTAAACCAGTTGCTTTCCTTAATTTGGCGCGGCCGATCCTGTGATAACTCATTGAGCTATCAGTCAGCCACATGCACATAGATGGGCAACTGTGTGAAATAAAAGGCACTTTTCCAAAGGTTTCAATTCAGCAGCGCACCTGGGCTGCCGTTTTGATTGGAGGCGGCTGAACGGACTGCATCTGAGGTGCCAGCCATGGCCCAGTGGGTAGCACTCTCTCTCTCTCTCTCTCTCTCTCTCTCTCGCCTCTGAGGTCAAAAGGTTGTGGGTTCGAATCCCACTCCAGAGACCTCAGCACCTAATCCAGGCTAACGCTCCTTGGGCATAAAATGGGTGCAGCACGATCCATCTTCGAGGCCAATCAAATCCAAAAACTTGAGAGGAGGGAAGAACATTTCTACAGCACCCTATGAATTCCTTCGGAAGTGCCGTCACTGATGTTAGACACCAGACAATTTTGCACATATAGCAAGGTCACAAAAACAGCAGATGAAATGAGTGACTTGTTGACATATTTTTCCCTCTCGGGGTTGGTTGAGGGAAGAGCATTGGCCGGGACACCGGGAGAACCTCCTGCTCTTTTTCAAAATAGTAAAAAGCCACCACCCTGAGGACTGATGGGATGAATTAATGAATGGGGCCTCGCGCTCGGCTGCGGTCAACTTTGGTACTTCAAGTGTGACTCCTAACTCGCACCAAGGCCCGTTGCACCCATCACCCCTGTGCTCGCTGACTTACTTTGGCTCTCGGTTAAGCAATGCCTCGATTTCAAAATTCGCATCCTTGTTTTCAAATCCCTACATGGCCTCGCTCCCTCCCTCCCTCCAGCCCCACAACCCTCCGAGATCTCTGCGCCACTCCAATTCTGGCCTCTTGAGCACCACCGATTCTCATCGTTCCATCCTTGGCGGCCGTGCCTTCAGCTGCCAAGGCTCTGAGCTCTGGAATTCCCTCCCTAATCCTCTCCGCCTCTCTACCTCTCTCTCCTCCTTTAAGACGCTCCTTAATTCTCATTTCAAAATTCTCATCCTTGTTTTCAAATCCCTCCATGGCCTCGCCCCTTCCTATCTCTGTAATCTCCTTCAGCCTCAACCCCCACCCACCCCCCGCCCCGAGATCTCTGCGCTCCTCTAATTCTGCCTTCTTGAGCATCCCTGATTATAATCACTCAACCTTTGGCGGCCATGCCTTCTGTTGCCTAGGCCCTAAGCTCTGGAATTCCCTGCCTAAATTGTGGATGCATTGGTTGCAATATACCAAAATTCCCTGGACTCTGGAGAGGTCCCAGCGGATTGGAAAACCGCAAATGTAACACCCCTATTTAAGAAAGGAGGGAGACAGAAAGCAGGAAACTATAGACCAGTTAGCCTAACATCTGTCATTGGGAAAATGCTGGAGTCCTTCATTAAGGAAGCAGTAGCAGGGCATTTGGAAAATCATAATGCAGTCAAGCAGAGTCAGCATGGTTTTATGAAAGGGAAATCATGTTTGACAAATTTGCTGGAGTTCTTTGAGGATGTAACGAGCAGGGTGGACAAAGATGAGCCAGTGGATGTGGTGTATTTGGATTTCCAGAAGGCATTTGATAAGGTGCCACATAAAAGGTTACTGCATAAGATAAGAGCTCACAGAGTTGGGAGTAATATATTAGCATGGATAGAGAATTGGCTAACTAACAGAAAGCAGACAGTCGGGATAAATGGGTAATTTTCCGGTTGGCAAACGGTAACTAGTGGGGTGCCACAGGGATCGGTGGTGGAGCCCCAACTATTTACAATCTATATTAATGACTTGGATGAAGGGACCGAGTATAATGTAACCAAGTTTGCAGGATGATACAAAGATGGGTGGGAAAGCAAGTTGTGCAGAGGACTCAAAGAATCTGCAAAGGGATATCGACAGGCTAAGTGAGTGGGCAAACATTTGGGAAAGTGTGGGAAAGTGCGAGGTTATCCACTTTGGCAGGAAAAATAAAAAAGCAAATTATTATTTAAATGGAGAGAGATTACAAAATGCTACAGTTCAGAGGGACCTGGAGTCCTTGTGCATGAAACACAAAAAGTTAGCATGCAGATACAGCAAGTAATCAAAAAGGCAAATGGAATGTTGGCCTTTATTTCAAGTGGGTTGGAGTATAAAAGCAGGGAAGTCCTGCTACAACTGTACAGGGTATTGGTGAGACCACACCTGGAGTACTGCGTACAGTTTTGGTCTCCTTATTTAAGGAAGGATATACTTGCATTGGAGGCAGTTCAGAGATGATTCACTCGGTTGATTCCTGAGATGAGGGGGTTGACTTATGAGGAAAGGTTGAGCAGGTTGGGCCTATACTCATTGGAATTTAGAAGAATGAGAGGTGATCTTATTGAAACATATAAGATACTGAGGGGGCTCGACAAGGTAGATGCAGCGAGGATGTTTCCCCTTGTGGGGAAATCTAGAACTCGGGGGCATAGTTTTAGAATAAAGGGTTGCCCTTTTAGAACTGAGATGAGGAGGAATTTCTTCTCTCAGAGGGTCATAAATCGGTGGAATTCTCTGCCCCAGAGAGCCGTGGAGGCTGGGTCATTAAATACATTTAAGGTGGAGATAGACAAAATTTTTGCAAGATAAGGGAGTGAAAGGTTATGGGGAGCGGGCTGGGAAGTGGCTTTGAGCCCAAGATCAGCCATGATCTTATTGAATGGCGGAGCAGGCTCGAGGGGCCAAGTGGCCTATTCCTGCTCCTATTTCTTGCGTTCTTATGTAAGCCTCTCCGCCTCGCTACCTCTCTCTCCTCCTTTAAGACACTCCTTAAAACCTACCTCTTTGACCGAGCTTTTGGTCACCTGCCCTAATTTATCCTTATGTGGCTCGGTGTGAAATTTTGTCTGATTACGCTCCTGTGAAGCGCCTTGGGACATTTTACTCCGTTAAAGGTGCTATATAAATGCAAGTTGTTGTTGTTGACTGAGGTACTGTGCAGGGTAAGATTTATTACATTGATAATCAAAGGACTTGGTAATCAAAACAATACTTGGATTATTCATAGTGTGCTATAAATTCTGCTGTACACGTTTGCTCTTAATGTCTAATTAAGGCATCTAGGTATGAAAGCAACTCCCAATTTACTATGACTTGCATGAATTAGAAATGTGAATAATACTATTCACTATGCTATAGGGATAATCGGTAAAACTCGTAAAGCTAGAAATGACTGTTGGTGATAATAGCAACCGAACGTTAACATATTAAATTACAGTCCTCTATCCACTATTTTAACTGAGATGTCACAGAATCATTCGGCCCATCGTGCCTGTGCCGGCTCTTTGAAAGAGCGATCCGATTAGTCCCACTCTCTCCACTCTTTCCCCATAGCCCTGCAAATTTTTCGTTTTCAAATATTTATCCAATTCCCTTTTGAAAGTCACTATTGAGTCTCCTTTCAGGCTGTGCGTTCCAGATCACAACAACTCGCTGCGTAAAGATGATTCTCCACCTCTCCCCTCTGGTTCTTTATCTTAGGTTACCGTCCCACCTGCCACTGGAAACAGTTACTCCTCATCAGAACCTCATGATCATCTTTGAACACCTCTTAACATTCTCTGCTCTGAGGAGGCCCAGTCACAACAAATAAACAATTGGTAAATTAGCGGACAGTGAGGGACCACTCTTTATTGCTGACCTTTGTAGACAGCTAGTTCGGAGTTCACAACAGGATGGGCAAGTTCAGAAATAAATCCTCAGTTTGTTTTTCGGACTGGTGGTGTCTGGCAGCTGAAGAGGGGGTGGTCTTTCCACTCAGGTGGTCTTCAAGTGAGCTACCAGGCATCTTGGTTGATTGACCGGGGGCTTTTTAACAGCAGGTTTAGCCTGGAGAATTTTACAACAGCTAGTTTCAAATTCTATCCAACTATACCAGTCAGAACTTTTGTTTTCTATCAATGTGCCCTGAAATGAGTCACCTCATTTTTCTAGTTCTGTTACATAAGCTGCATTGACCCCTGTGACCCCTTTGTGAAAATATCATATGACATCATCTGTAACCGGCAGCTCTTTTTCTTTTCCAGGAGATCAAGAGCGGGTCAGAGGCTGGGTATTCTGCGGCGAGTGTCTCGCCTCCTGACTCCCCAAAGCCTTTCCACCATCTACAAGGCACAAGTCAGGAGTGTGATGGAATACTCTCCACTTGCCTGGATGAGTGCAGCTGCAACAACACTCAAGAAGCTCGACACCATCCAGGACAAAGCAGCCCGCTTGATTGGCACCCCATCCACCACCTTAAACATTCACTCCCTCCACCACCGGCGTACCGTGGCTGCAGTGTGTACCATCTACAAGGATGCACTGCAGCAACTCGTCAAGGCTTCTTCGACAGCACCTCCCAAACCCGCGACCTCTTCCGCCTAGAAGGACAAGGGCAGCAGGCGCATGGGAACACCACCACCTCCAAGTTCCCCTCCAAGTTACACACCATCCTGACTTGGAAACATATCGCCGGTCCTGGAACTCCCTCCCCAACAGCACTGTGGGAGTACCTTCAGCTCAAAGACTGCAGCGGTTCAAGGCGGCGGCTCACCACTACCTTCTCAAAGGCAATTAGGGATGGGCAATCAATGTTGGTCTTGCCAGCGACGCCCACATCCCATAAACGAATTAAAAAAAAGACTGTGGCTTCGAATTGTCATTCATCAGCTCCTTCACTCTTCCATTTTCCAACAACAACTTGTATTTATACAGCGCCTTTAACGTAGTAAAACATCCCAAGGTGCCGCACATGAGTGTTACAGACAAAAAATTTGATACCGAGCCACATAAGGAGAAATTAGGACAGATGACCAAAAGCTTGGTCAAAGAGGTAGGTTTTAAGGATCGTCTTAAAGGAGGAGAGAGGTATAGAGGCGGAGAGGTTTAGGGAGGGAATTCCAGAGCTTAGGGCCCAGACAGCTGAAGACCAATGATGGAACGATGAAAATCGGGGTTGTGCAAGACACCAGAATTAGAGCAGCGCAGATATCTCGGGAGGGTTGCTGGGGCTGAAGGAGATTACAGAGAGAGGGAGGAGCGAGGCCATGGAGGGATTTGAAAACAAGGATGAGAATTTTAAAATCGAGGCGTTGCCGGACCGGGAGCCAATGTAGGTCAGCGAGCACAGGGGGTGATGGGTGAACGGGACTAGGTGCGATTTAGGACACGGGGCAGCCGAGTTTTGGATCAGCTGAAGATTACAGAGGGTGGAAGGTGCGATCTCCAGTTTAGTTTCTTGAAAGGTGAAGATACAGTGGGGGCGAGCAGCTCCTTGCTTCCTGGTGCTGATTTATGCTAAGCTGAGACATTGTTCAGAGACTGCAGGCAAAGAGGACCAACTACAGCATCTCACCACATCAAACTGCCATGGTTCACTCAATAACACCAAGAGGTCTAGCCAAGAACTGATTGAACTCCCCGGCATGCGGCTAGTGCATCTGCAGCAGGCGATTCTCAAACCCGAGACTCTATCGAACCATGTCGCAAAACACAGATGTGAAGTGAGCATCGTAAACCGCTGTCAGTTCTGGGTATCAGCCGTGGCTCAGTGGGTAGCACACTCGCCTCTGAGTCAGGGGAGCGAAGAGTTCAAGTCCCACGCCAGAGACTTGAGCACAAAATCTTGGCTGACTCTCCCAGTGCAGTAGTGAGGGAGCGCTGCACTGTCGGAGGTGCCGTCTTTCGGATGAGACGTTAAACCGAGGCCCCGTCTGTCCTCTCAGGTGGACGTAAAAGATCCCACGGCCACTATTTTAAAGAAGAGCAGGGGAGTTCTCCCCGGGGTCCCGGCCAATATTTATCCCTCAATCAACATCACTAAAAAAAACAGATTATCTGGTCATTATCACGTTGCAGTTTGTGGGGCCTTGCTGTGTGAAAACTGGCTGCCCCGGTTCCTGCATTACAACACTTCAAAAGTATTTCATTGGCTGTGAAGCGCTTTGGGACGTCCTGAGGTCGTTGAAAGGCGCTGTAGAAATGAAAGTCTTTTTTCCCCCCGCATTGCTGGGCCAGTACACAAATGGTTAAAAAGTAAGATGGTCCTTTTGATAGTCTCGTCCCATCAAGACTCACAACTAACAGACCTGAACTTAACCCCTCCTCCTCCTCCTCCTCCTCCTTCTCCCCCCCTCGGGGACAAGATTGCTCATCTCAACTAGGTCATGTCTCTTCTTGCATCGCTGAAGCGTATCGTGTGGTGGGTCAACCAAGGAGCAGCATTTACAGTGTCCATGGAGACGTCGAGGAGCTGGGCTGTCCCGCCCTCTGAACTCCAGAGGATAGCGCAGATACTTTTTTTTGCAGCGGGGGAGGAGAGGAGAGTGGGGGGGGGGGGCGGGGGATGGATTGGGGGGTGGGGGGGAGTGGGGGTGAAGCGAGAGCTACAAAAATAATCCGACAAATTTGCGACTCTAGCTAATGGATTCCACCAAATGTCTTAATTAAGACTAAAGTCCCCTGATGGCATAAATCAACAAAGACTTGGGACGCGACAGGCAGCTGCCACACTCTACAGTCTTGCAGCAATTGGTGACGTTACATTCAGAGTGTCTTTTAACACGCAAGCGCGCGATACTTTATAAACCAGCCAGGTGCACGCAAAAAAAATAGAATACATTTCTGCCGTTCTTGATCTCAAAAATCAGTGCCGGGGCAGAAATCGAGTGCTTTTATTTTTAAAAAAAGGCCTCCTAAGAATGTTGCTGTCTCCCAAGCACAAACAGCATTAAAAAACCCCAATGCAAATGGAGATGAATGGAGCCCAAGCCACTGAGGTAATTAAAAATGTATTTTCCATCTCCCAGTAATTGAATTGTGTACAATCCACAAGTTAATGAGGTCATCTTCCCTCACGTACCGACAGGAAACCAGGAATAATTATCTCTCAATTTTTCCTTATGTAGCAATTAATTTTAACCATTCCACTCTGCGCCCCCCCCGCCCTCCTCCCCCATCCCCCATCGCCTCCTTCCCCCCCCCCTCACTTCTCCAGCCCAGTCAGTCAAAGTCACGGCTAAACCAAATTGACAATCCGATTGATACGACAAGAGGCACTGGAGCTGCCGAGGCACACAAGGCAATCAAGGGGCTCCAGCTGTTGCCGGCAAAGCGTTTCCAGGTGAACGTCACCTGGGATTTCGCATTCTGCCACTCCGGAGGGCGCGGGACGCGTGGCGGTTGCTGACAGCACATCTGGTGCCAGGTGGGCCGAAGGAGAGGGCGGGCGGGGGTGGGGAGGAAGTAACAGCAGGAGTTCCCGTGTTACCGACTAGATAGATTATGGATAATATGAATTTTTTGGCAGTTTCTGCATTAGCAGTCGTGCTATGGGTAGTACAATTCACCTCTGTGCCTCTGACTCAGGGAAGGAAAAAAATCCCACTGCTTTTGACCCCTGCTGGAGGTACAAGTGACATACTGAGGGAGCGCTGCACTGTCGGAGGTGCCGTCTTTCGGATGAAACGTTAAACCGAGGCCTCGTCCGCTCTCTCAGGCGGACGTAAAAGATCCTACGGCCACTATTTCAAAGAAGAGCAGGGTGAGTTCTCCCCTTGTGTCCTGGGCCAATATTTATCCCTCAACCAACATCACTGAAAACAGATTATCTGGTCATTATCACATTGCTGTTTGTGGGAGCTTGCTGTGCACAAACTGGCTGCCGCGTTTCCTACATTAAAACAGCGACTACACTTCCTGGAAAGTGCTTTGGGACGTCCAGAGGTTGCGAAAGGCGCGACAGAAATGCAAGTTCTTTCTTTCGTTGTTTTCTGCACATGCAGATGTTGGGTGACGACAGGGCTGAAACTGTACGAGGGTCCCCCATCCTCTGGCTGAATCGAATAGCCTCTCGGCAGTGGCCGCTTGAGTGGTGGCCACTTGGGTGAAGTATCAGAGCACAAGAAGTTTCTGTGAATCCACATCTCAGCAAGGAGCGCATGCCTTCGAGAGAGGGCAAGAGGAGGGGAGAAAATAGGCGGGGGAAAAGTATCAACGCTCGTCACCTGCACCGCCCTGTTCCTTTTAACAACAACAACAACAACTTGTATTTATATAGCACCTTGAACGTAGTAAAACGTCCCAAAGCGTTTCACAGGAGCGGTTAGCAAACAAAATTTGGCGCCGAGCCACACGAGGAGATATTAGGGCAGATGATCAAAAGCTTGGTCACAGAGGCAGGTTTTAAGGAGCGTCTTAAAGGAGGAGAGAGAGAGGCGGAGAGGTTTAGGGAGGGAATTCCAAAGCTGAGGGCCTCAGGCAACAGGAGGCACGGCCGCCAATGGTGGCGCGATTAAAATCGGGGATGCTCAAGATGCCAGAATCAGAGGAGCGCAGAGATCTCGGGGGGGGGGGGGGGGGGTTTGTGGGGCCGGAGGAGGTTACGGTGATAGGGAGGGGGGGGGGGGAGGGCGAGGCCGCGGAGGGATTTGAAAAATCTAATGGCGCTAAATAAGCCGCCGGTTTTAGACTTCAGTCTTCTCATCACTCGGTGTTCAGTGTGCGCTGTCAGTTGAACAGGTTCACTCCCCATAAACAAAGAAAACACTTTCTTTTGATGCAAAAAGCTGTTGTAAAAATGGGCCATGAAAAAATGTTGAAACTGAGACTGTCAGGCGGCTCGCGATATTCTGATGTTGACAGAATGACTGACATTCTATTTGGTTGAGATATTCACAATAAAAAAAAGTGCAGGCATCCTCTAGATGCCAGATAACAGCAGGTCTTCCACTGCCCTTCAGCTATACTGAGGTATTTTATTTTGTTACATGTGTACAGTAACCAAAGAGGATAGCAACCAGAGTGCAGAAGCTTTTTGGTTCTGTTGTATTTTGTTCATGAGGTCAGTGCATAAAGTGCCGTGCAGCTCTCTGGAGCCGAGTTAGCCACGCCGAGCCCTAAAACAACAACTTGCATTTATATAGCAGCTTAAACGTGGGAAAAACATCCCAAGGCGCTTCCCTGGAGGGCATTCAGACAAAAATGGACGGAGCTATTAGGACAGGTGACCAAAAGCTGGGTCAAAGAGGTACATTTTTAAGGAGGGTCTTAAAGGAGGAGAGAGAGGTGGAGAGGCGGAGAGGTTTAGGGAGGAATTCCAGAGCTCAGGGTCCAGGTGGCTGAAGGCACGGCCACCAATGGTGGGGCGAAGGGAGTGGGGGATGCTCAATTGTCATCAGCTCCTTCACTCTTCCATTGTCCAACAACAACTTGCATTTCTATAGCGCCCTTAACGTAGTAAAACGTCCCAAGGCGCTTCACAGGAGTGTTAGAAAACAAAATTTGACACCGAGCCACATAAGGAGATATCAGGACAGCTGCCCAAAGGCTTGGTCAAAGAGGTAGGTTTTAAGGAGCGTCTTAAAGGAGGAGAGAGAGGTAGAGAGGCGGAGAGATTTAGGGAGGGAATTCCAGAGCTTGGGGCCCAGGCAGCTGAAGGCACGGCCACCAATGGTGGAGCGATTAAAATCGGGGATGCTCAAGAGGCCAGAATTGGAGGAGCGCAGAGATCTCGGAGAGTTGTGGGGCTGGAGGAGGTTACAGAGATAGGGAGGGGCGAGGCCATCGAGGGATTTGAACACGAGGATGAGAATTTCAAAATTGAGGTGTTGGCCAAGTGCATGAAGAGTTTTACACGTGGCTGAAATGATATTGGCACAAGTGCGTATCATTTCTTTTGTTTCCACTGGTGTGAAATAGCATTGTCGAGAGCTGTGAAGACAGTGCAAGTGTACATCTATTGTACATTAAAAGTCTCGCATAATGTGTGCACTTCGTGTGAGGATCACAATCACTTTCGCCTATCCTGTGACTCACTGGGAGCAGCAGCACAGGAGACACGTTAGTCCATAAGACGACAGTTTGGTAGGTCAGGATATTATGGGTTACCCGTGACATTTTCCAGGCCCGTGGAAACATTTCAGGCTGGCTAAGGCGACTGGTGCGGTGAGTCGGTGGTAGCAATCCCCGCCTCCGGGGTCAGAAGGTGCAGAGTTGGAACCCCACTCCAGACAGTCCCGGCGAGCGGAGACCGGAGCTCCAGCTCTGAATTGGGGCTTTACGTCTAGCGGGACACTCGCGCCTTTGGGTGTGGGTTGTGGGAGCCCATAAACCCTTCGTATAGGACTCACCACCCTATCGGCTGGTAGACAGATACCCATGGAAGAGGCGTTCACATCACCATCCTGTCAGACTGTTAATCAGCCTGCGAATCATAGATACATAAGAATTAGGAGCAGGAGTCGGCCATTCGGCCCCTCGAGCCTGCTCCACCATTCAATGAGATCATGGCTGATCATCGACCTCAACTCCACTCTCCCGCCCAATCCTCATATCCCTTGATTTCCTTAGAGTCTGAAAATCTATCGATCTCAGCCTTGAATATACTCAACGATTCAGCATCCACAGCCCTTTGGGGTAGAGAATTCCAAAGATTCACAACCCTCTGAGTGAAGAAATTTCTCCTCAACTCAGTCCGAAATGGCCGACCCCTTATCCTGAGACTGTGCCCCCTGGTTCTAGACGCTCCAGCCAGGGGGAAACAGCCTCTCAGCATCTACCCTGTCAAGCCCTCTAAGAATTTTATACACTTCAATGAGATCCACCTCCCATTCCTCTAAACTCCAGAGAATATAGCCCCATTCAGTTGCTTTGAGATGTCCTGAGGTCGTGAGGGGCGCTATATAAATGTAAGTCTTTCCCTTCTTTCCATTCTACTCGATCTTTCCACTCCTTCACACTACTCTCCAATAGTGCGAAGATACGAAAACAACGACTTGTTGATTGCTGGGGTTAAATCCACCCTGAAAGAATTAAAGTTTCCTCTGTCTGCTGGCTGTGAAATAAGTTTGGGCCGTCTCACTCCTGCTGGGGGGGCAGTTCCACAGGTTCCACCCATTCTTCGGGTGTGAGCTTAATCGACAAACATTTGACCACGAGGGTGACATCACACACCTAAAACAAGCCCCAACTATGTTTTGCAGGTCTCCCGAAGACAGCGTTAGAGAGGAGATATTCTCTCTTCTATAGCTTCAATTCCTACTGGAATATTCTCCACAAGTTGAAGTCTGTCAAGCTACAATTGTACAGGCCCTTGGTGAGACCACACCTGGAGTACTGTGCACAGTTTTGGTCTCCTTATCTAAGGAAGGATATACTTGCCTTGGAGGTGGTGCAACGATGGTTCACTAGATTGATTCCTGGGCTGAGAGGGTTGTCCTATGATGAGAGATTGAGTAGATTGGGCCTCTACTCTCTGGAGTTTAGAAGAATGAGAGGTGATCTCATTGAAACATACAAGATTCTGAAGGGGATTGACAGGGTAGATGCTGAGAGACTGTTTCCCCTGGCTGGAGTGTCTAGAACCAGGGGTCACAGTCTCAGGATAAGGGGTAGGTCATTTAAGACTGAGATGAGGAGGAATTTCTTCACTCAGATGGTTGTGAATCTTTGGAATTCTCTGCCCCAGAGGGCTGTGGATGCTGAGTCTTTGATTATATTCAAGGTTGAGATAGATAGATTTTTGGACTCTAGGGGAATCAAGGGATATGGAGATCGGGCAGGAAAGTGGAGTTGAGGTCGATGATCAGCCGTGATCTCATGGAATGGCGGAGCAGGCTCGAGGGGCCATATGGCCGACTCCTGCTCTTATTTGTTATGTTCTTCTAAGCGTTGCTTTTAACACCAACAGATCTCCGTGGCATTGCTGACAGGTAATCTGTGGGCCGGGACCACGGTTATGCTGTTTCGTTGCTATCTTGGCTTTTCCCTTGAAACACGAGTGCTGCTCTTTATAGGCAAATCCAAATACTTGTATCTATGGGTGAATTCATGAGGTCCGACCAACGGGCAAAAGTAAATTCCAGGCTGCAGATCGATGACGGGGTTTTTCTTTCTCTTCATTTTTAACGATTGTTTGGCAGCTGTGCGAGCGTGAAGCGTAAACTGTAATCCGCAGAAAGATGGGCACAGACCAGCCGCAACCCTTTTATCTGTTTACCAGCAGAAAAAAAGAAGAAAGACAGACTTGCATTTCTATAGCGCCTTTCACGACCACCGGATGTCCCAAAGCGCTTTACAGCCAATGAAGTACTTTTGAAGTGCAGTCACTGTTGTAATGTAGGAAACGTGGCAGCCAATTTGCGCACAGCAAGCTCCCACAAACAGCAATGTGATAATGACCAGATAATCTGTTTCAGTGATGTTGATTGAAGGATAAATATTGTCCAGGACACAAGGGGAGAGCTCCCCTGCTCTTCTTCAAAATAGTGCCATGGGATCTTTTACGTCCGCCTGAGAGAGCAGACGGGGCCTCGGTTTAACGTCTCATCTTTTTTTTAAAATTCGTTCCTGGGATTTGGGCGTCGCTACCAAGGCCAGCATTTATTGTCCATCCCTAATTGCCCTCGAGAAGGTGGTGGTGAGCTGCCTTCTTGAACCGCTGCAGTCCGTGTGGTGAAGGTACTCCCACAGAGCTGTTAGGGAGGGAGTTCCAGGATTTTGACACAGCGACGATGAAGGAACGGCGATATACTTCCAAATCAGGATGGTGTGTGACTTGGAGGGGAACTTGGAGGTGGTGGTGTTCCCATGCGCCTGCTGCCCTTGTCATTCTAGGTGGAAGAGGTCGCGGGTTTGGGAGGTGCTGCCAAAGAAGCCTTGGCGAGTTGCTGCAGGGCATCTTGTCGATGGTATACACTGCAGCCACACATCTGACAGCAGATCTTCAATGGCAGTGTCCGGGGGCTGTGCTCTGGGGGAAGGACGATGAAAACATTCATCAAGTAGCCCCACTCTCGCAGAGCGTTTACGAACAAGTCGTTTCCCAGCGCTGAGCTGGGAACCTTGCCTTGGTTAGTTGGCGTGCTAATAACAGTATAAGCACAGTACACTCACTGCTGGGAAATTCATTGCTGTGCACCTCATCCTCTGTTCCCTGTAAGGCCCTATTTCCGTGTTCCCAACCTGAACCGGACGTTAAGTGTTTACTGCATTTTTATTTTACCTATTCTGGGCCGCAGCCAGGAGCTCAGCACAGGGCTTTATCCTGGGAGTCGAAAGCAAGGGATAAGGCAGAAAACAACCAGCGCTAGGTGTGGGAGCGGAGAGGTGGCAGGAGGGAGCCAGGCCATCAGAACTTGGTGTTGGTCAAGAGAGGGGAGAGGTGGCAGGAAGGAGGCTTGGGCAAGAGACGTGACTCTCACAGGCCTCAGGCAGGTGACACTGTCCACACACCCTCGAGCAAGGAGGGCTCAATCAACAAGTACAACAAATAGAAAACATTAGACAAGTGTGACAGAAACAGCCGTATAGAAACAGCATGAAAGACATCAAGCGTTTCTCTTATAGGAAGTGGTGAGCAATACACATCTATACTACATTCAAATTCTTACATCTGTGAACACTTCCTGTCAATTGTTTCTGCTGACAGAGAGCGTAATTACAGCGTGACATGTTTACATAGGACGTTTCCATTGTAAATGTGGACATACAACAACAACAACTTGCATTTATACAGCGCCTTTAACGTAGTAAAACGCCCCAAGACGCTTCACAGGAGCGTTACCGGACAAAATTTGACACCGAGCCACGCAAGGAGATATTAGGAGAGGCTTGGTCAAAGTGGTAGGTTTTAAGGAGCGTCTTAAAGAAGGAAAGAGAGGTAGAGGGGCTGAGAGGTTTAGGGAGGAGAATTCCAGAGCTTAGGGCCTAGAGAGCTGAAGGCACGGCCGCCAATGGTGGGTGGATGAAACATAAAAATAAGGACAGCATGTATGACTTTAAAACGGGCATCGAATTATATCTGCTTGCCGTGGTCCAATTATCCCCCGACCCGAAACCCCTAGGGTCCTTACCCCTATATCCCATGCCATGGGAGATCGACTAGTGCCTTGGAATACAGTAAACTGATACATGCATTTATATGTGTCAGCTGTGACTCAGTTGGTAGCACACTTGCCTCTGAGGTCAGAAGGGTTGTTGGTTCAAGTCCCACTGCCAGGAACTTCAAATAGTACTTCATTGGCTGTAAAGAACTTTGAGACATCCGGTGGTTGTGAAAGGCGCTATATAAACGCAAGTCTTTTCTTTATATTGATCAATGCTATTACGAGTGTAAATGAGGCAATAAGAGAGAGCATGGCACAGTCGTAATACTCCAACTCTCAAAGGACTTCTTTTAAACTGTTCAGGAACAAAAAAAAAGCTCTAAATGGGAATCATTGCGAATGCAAATGTAACTAGCAATAACATGCTGTCGGACCATGACTGCTGAGGAGAGACATTTATTGGGGCCACTCTTGCTGAGGCAACTGGGCTGATTGGACATAGATCATTTAAATGCTTGTTCATTAGAATCCCCTCCCCTGATGTAATTTCATTTCAGCGGAACAGTGAGTACATTCCCCCCCCCCCCCCCCCACCGCCCATGTTAACGGTAATCTGAATTAAACTACAGCCCCACAGGAGAAACCCAGCCTAAAAGAGCTGTGACCTTTGGCTTGGATTTTCACACCCTGCATAAATTAGTGGGCACAAACTTCCGCGCATTTTCTATTTTTATTAAATTACGAGAACGGCTAAACCTCCGTCCGGGTTTCCAGTGTCCTTTCTGAGGCTTCTTCCTGCATCAGTACTTTCCAAACTATGTCTGAAATATGCCTCTCCTCGCCATTCCAATTTAAATATACTCAGAGATGGGCTACAATTACCGGGAGCTCTACAGCTTTTTTTTTGTTGTTTAAAAAAAAAAGGCATTTATTGCGTCAACAATATGGGAAGAAAATTCCCCGCAGTAATTAAGAATGATGTGCATTCAACCCTGCATTTTCAGGGAAATAATGGCATGAAAATCCTATTGACTTTCACTTCAGTCCGTAACAATTTATTTGAAAAAGGTACAAGACACAATAAATTTTTCAGATGAGACATAAATGTCTCATTAGTAAAAAGGCTTCAATGCATCTTCACATGCAGAGGAACCAGCTCTGAGACACTGAGTAAAACCTTGACAGCAAATGCATTCTGATAATAGAAGTAAGCCACAATCAGTTTGTAAGAGCACACTATTTCCTATTCACGAATTCAATCGCTCACTTTTCTGTTCCCACAGATGTTACCGGAGGCATCCCAGCGCTTAATATTCATCCTCGTGTGTAAATGTCTGTACCCAAAGAACAAGGGTGTCAGCCGTGGCTCACTGGGTAGCACTGTCTCGCCTCTGAGTCAGAAGGTTGTGGGTTCGAGCACCGCTCCAGAGACCTGAGCGCAAAAATCTAGGCTGACACTCCCAGTGCAGTGCTGAGGGAGTGCTGCACTGTCGGAGGTGCCGCCTTCCGATGAGATGTTAAACCGAGGCCCCGTCTGCCCTCAGGTGGACGTAAAAGATCCCACGGCACTATATCAAAGAAAAGCAGGGGAGTTCGCCCCGGTGTCCTTGACAATATTTATTCCTCAACCAACATCACTAAAAAACAGATTATCGTTACATCGCCTTTTTTGCAAGCTTGCTGTGCGCATAATTGGCTGCCGCATTTCCCATATTGCAACAGTGACTACACTTCAAAACGTCCTGAAGTTGTGAACGGCGCTATAGAAATGCAAGTCTTTCTTTTTCTTTTTTTTCAATCTGGAGCCTCTGAAGCCGAGACAATTCAGTCCTATTTGCTCTTTAACTTATCCTGTTAAATCCTGTGGGGCTGTGGGGGGGGGCAGTGGTTGGGAAAGTTCCTGTTTTTTGAGCTACAGCCTTATTGAGGATAATTTCTACATCAATTCGGTTCACACCACGTGACATTAAGAAGTACGCAAAGGTTGTGGGAACTAATAACGTCACAGCTGTACTGCTTAGTGTCAGATCTAGCTCTCAAGTTATTTCAACGCAGTTAAGACACTGGCATCTACCAGACAATGTAAAAAATACCCAGGTATGTCCTGCCCACAAAAAAAAGAGGGGAAATCTACCTGCCCTATTCGTTTCCTCCCAATCATCAGTAAAGTGATGGAAGGGATCAATAGTGCCATCAAGTGACACCTACTCCCCAATAACCTGCTTGTTGAAGCTCAGTTCATACATCGGAAGGTGGCCGTGGTTGTTGGAGCCCGATCAC
The DNA here is from genome assembly GCA_030390025.1 of Squalus acanthias. NCBI lineage: Eukaryota > Metazoa > Chordata > Chondrichthyes > Squaliformes > Squalidae > Squalus > Squalus acanthias. The sequence goes on along the minus strand of CM059434.1, from coordinate 10,906,688 downwards.
AGCTCCAGCACATCATTGCAGGAAGTCCTCAGGGCACCATTCTGGGCCCAGCCATCTTCAGCTGCCTCATCAACGACCGTCCCACTCTCACAAGGACAGGAGTAGGGGTGTTCACTGGATGATTCTACAGCATTCAGCTCCATTCACAAACTCCTCCAATAAAGGAGCAGCCCATCCCAACCTCTAGCAGGACCTGTATAGCATCCAGGCTATGGCCACCTTCAACAAGAAAAGGCCCAACCATCTCTTCTGGAATTTCCTTCGTAACACCATCATGGGAACGCCACCATCACAAGGAGTTCAGCGGTTCAAGGAGACATCCCACCACCACCTTCTCAGGGCAACTAGGGATGGGCAACAAATGTGGCTTTGTCAGCGCCACATGTCCCAAGAACAAATTTAAAGCAAACTTTTATTACTGCTTCCTGTTCTGTGATATGTTTTAAGCTGCTGCATCTACTGCCTTATTTATGGTGTTTTATTTTAACATTTTGGCCCTATCTTTATTTCAGAGGGAAAGAGAAGTTCTGGTCCAGATATAGACAAGTTGCTCAATCTCAGGTTACGTGCTCTCAGTGTGCCAAGGGCTGAAGATATGTCATGTCCTCTCCAGTTGGTTGATGGAAGTGAAGTGCTGGGGCTCGTCTGTGTAACTGCTCCCCCATGGGGTGCACCTAGGCTCACCCTCTCCCATGACTAAATAACCTAGATCAAGAGGTCTTTGAATGAAGGACAATGGTACAAACTTGCACACTACTCAGTGGCACATTATATCAGCGCACCAGTGAGTGACCCTTTTAGTTTCATCCTTTTTCCATTATTTCTCTCCTTTCCCTCCTTTCCATTACCCCCATGTTTCTGTGATCCCTTAACCTGTTCCCTGGATCTGCCTCCACCTCTCCCCCCCCCCCCCCCCTCAAACACAGCTCTTGGTGAGCACTTCCTGCTAACTGTCCTTCAATAATGCTTCTCTTGAACCAACTCATACGATTCATCCTTTGACCATTCTTCCCTTGGTTTCTGTCAGCTGTGGCTCAGTGGGCAGCACTCTCGCCTCTGAGTCAGAAGGTTGTGGGTTCAAGTCCCACTCCAGAGACCTGAGCACAAAAATCTGGGCTGACAACACCCAGTGCACTCCTGAGGGGCCGTCTTTCAGATGAGAGGTTTAACCGAGGCCCCGCCTGCTCTCTCAGGTGGACGTAAAAGATTCCACGGCACTACTTCGAAGAAGAGCAGGGGAGTTCTCCCCGGTGTCCTGGGCCAATATTTATCCCTCAACCAACATCACTAAAAAAATCACATTTCTGTTTCAAAAATACTTGATTGGGACGTCATGAGGTAATGAAAGGTTCCTTCTTTCATAACCCGTGACTTGCCTCTATGTTTAAAGACTCTTTCAGCAGTAACCATGGACAACCCATGGAGTACCACCAAGCTGAAGATTGCTATCTCCCGCATTCCTCGTCTGATAAATTACTGCTGATGGGAGTTTATCCAGTGGAATGATTGATGAAATCATGCACGTTAAACAGCTTAACAACTAGAAATGAGCCTGATCGCTGGTAATGAGAGCGATTGAGTGGCGGTAAATCAAGAAAATATAGGATAGCAAACCGAACGCACACAAAAAGCCACATTTCAGGAAGAAGGAACGTCATGTGTTGGCAAATGCAATTTAACGAAGGGGGCTTCATAAGGATGCAATTGAAAGGTTCCCCCGTAATAGGGACTGAAGGAATGCCTATTTGGAAATGTGCGCCAAACAGACAGCTAAAGATAAACAACGGTTGCTTTTTCACCATATTAGGGAGAACATTCCCCATCCCTCTCTCCATGTCCATTTTAAATTGTATAATTCGCGGCACACAAACATTAATCAGGTATAATGTAAATGAACACAATAAAGATTGAATCGTAGCATCGATTGTATCGCTTGTCCAGCTTTATCTGCCTTCCAGAAAGAAGGGAAGTAGAGTCAAGGCTGAGGGAAACCATTTCAGCCCAACAAACCACACTCTTCATATTTAAATGGTCTGCAAACTTTTGTGTTGGGACCCCCTGTAAATACTGACACACTCCCGGGGACCCCCTGTAAATACTGACACACTCCCAGAGACACCCTGTAAATACTGACACACTCCCAGGGACCCCCTGCAAATACTGACACTCTCCCAGCGACCCCCGGTAAATACTGACACACTCCCAGGGACCCCCTGTAAATACTGACACACTCCCAGGGACCCCCTGTAAATACTGACACACTCCCAGAGACTCCCTGTAAATACTGACACACTCCCAGGGACCCCCTGTAAATACTGACACACTCCCAGGGACCCCCGGTAAATACTGACACACTCCCAGCGACCCCCGGTAAATACTGACACACTCCCAGGGACCCCTTGTAAATATTGGCACACTCCCAGGGACCCCCTGTAAATACTGACACACTCCCAGGGACCCCCTGTAAATATTGGCACATTCCCAGGGACCCCCTGCAAATACTGACACACTCCCAGGGACCCCCGGTAAATACTGACACACTCCCAGGGACCCCCTGTAAATACTGACACATTCCCAGGGACCCCCTGTAAATACTGACACATTTCCAGGGACCCCCTGTAAATACTGACACATTTCCAGGGACCCCCTGTAAATACTGACACATTTCCAGGGACCCCCTGTAAATACTGTCACACTCCCAGGGATCCTGTGTCAGCTGTGGCTCAGTGAGTAGCACACTCGCCTCTGAGTCAGAAGGTTGTGAGTTCAAGTCCCACTCCAAGAACTTGAACACATAAATCTAGGCTGACACTCCAGTGCAGTGCTGAGAGAGTGCTGCACTGTCAAAGGTGCTGTCTTTCGGATGAGACGTTAAACCGAGGCCTCGTCTGCTCTCTCAGGTGGACGTAAAAGATCTCATGGCACTATTTTGAAGAAGAGCAGGGGAGTTATCCCCGGTGTCCTGGCCAATATTTATCCCTCAACCAACATAACAAAAACAGATTATCTGGTCATTATCACATTGCTGTTGGTGGGAGCTTGCTGTGCGCAAATTGGCTGCCGCACTTCCCACATTACAACAGTGACTACACTTCAAAAAGTACTTCATGAGCTGTAAAGTGCTTTGAGACATCCGGTGGTCGTGAAAGGCGCTATATAAATCCAAATCTTTCTTTCTGTAAATACTGACACACCCCCTGGAAATACTGACACACTCCCAGGGACCCCCTGTAAATACTGACACACTCCCGGGGACCCCTGTAAATACTGACACATTCCCGGGGAGCCCCTGTAAATACTGACACACTCCCAGGAACCCCCTGGAAATACTGACACACTCCCAGGGACCCCCTGTAAATACTGACACACTCCCAGCAACCCGCTGTAAATACTGACACACTCCCAGGGACCCCCTGTAAATACTGACACACTCCCAGGGACCCCCTGAAAATACTGACACACTCCCAGGGACCCCCTGTAAATACTAACACACTCCCAGGGACCCCCTGTAAATACTGACACACTCCCAGGGACCCCCTGTAAATACTGACACACTCCCAGGGACCCCCTGTAAATACTGACACACTCCCGGGGACCCCCTGTAAATACTGACTCACTCCCGGGGACCTCCTGTAAATACTGACACACTCCCAGTGACCCCCTGTAAATATTGACACACTCCCAGGGACCCCCTGTAAATACTGACACACTCCCGAACAAAACAGATTATATGGTCATTAATCTCATTGCTGTAAGAAAGAAAGAACTTGCATTTCTATAGCGCCTTTCACAATCTCAGGACGTCCCAAAGCATTTTACAGTCAATAAAGTACTTTTCGAAGTGTAGTCACTGTTGTAATGTCAATTTGTGCACAGCAAGGTCCCACAAACAGCAATGTGATAATGACCAGATAATCTGTTTTAGTGATGTTGATTGAAGGATAAATATTGGCCAGGGAGAACTCCCCTGCTCTTCTTCGACCGTGGGATCTTTTACATCCACCTGAGAGGGCAGACGGGGCCTCAGTTTAACATCTTATCTGAAAGGCAGTGCAGCACTCCCTCAGTACTGCACTGGAGTGTCAGCCTAGATTTTTGTGCTCAAGTCTCTGGAGTGGGACTTGAACCTCACAACCTTCTGGCTCAGGCGAGAGTGCTACCCACTGAGCCACAGCTGACACTAATGATAAGTCACACTGGTGCAATAGGGGATGTTCTTCTGATGTTGGGGCTGAGGCACATTGATGGGGCAGAGTCAAGGGACTGCGCTATACCTGAATTGGCAATGTTTGATGAGCTATCTGCAATGGAAGCTGTTAAAATCCCCAACACCAACATCCCTCACCTTAATGAGCAGGAACAAAAAAATCTGTCCTAATTTTCTAGCCCTGTCTATTGACCTGTAGCCTCTCCTTTATAACTAGCATTGTTGATAAGATTATCCCTTGTCTAAAGGCTACAACTGTACTGGGCGCTGGTGAGACCACACCTGGAGTACAGCGTGCAGTTTTGGTCTCCTTATTTAAGGAGGGATATACTTGCATTGGAGGCAGATCAGTGAAGGTTCACTAGGTTAATTCCTGAGATGAAGGGGTTGACTTATGAAGAAAGGTTGAGCAGGTTGGGCCTATACTCATTGGAGTTTAGAAGAATGAGAGGTGATCTTATTGAAACATATATAAGATTCTGAGGGGGCTTGACAGGGTAGATGCAGGGAGGTTGTTTCCCCTCATGGGGGAATCTAGAACTAGGGGGCACAGTTTCAGAATAAGGGGTCGCCCATTTAAGATAGAGATGAGGAGGAATTTCTTCTCTCAGAGGGTCATGAATCTTTGGAATTCTTTACCCCAGAGAGCTGTGGAGGCGGAGTCAGTGAATATATTCAAGGCGGAGATAGACAGACATTTGAACTACAGGGGAGTCAAGGGTTATGGGGAGCGGGCGGGAAAATGGCGTAGAGGCTAAGATCAGATCAGCCATGATCTTATTGAATGGCGGAGCAGGCTCGAGGGGCCAAATGGCCTACTCCTGCTCCTATTTCTTATGTTCTTATTACTGCTTTGAATTACAAAATGTGCTTTCCAGGTTGGCCTGTTGAAGGTAATTTAAAGCACCGGTAACTCAGCTGACCCTTGCGGCATTTCTCTTTCAAATATTAATTGGCGTAATAATTGGTGATGGCAACTGTCGCAAGGACAGACCTCTCGTGAACTTCAGCCTGGCGACTGCTGGGTATACAGCATGACGTGGAGAAAGTGTGTTAAAACAAACCCAGATCTAATTCAATTAATCCCAATCTACCAAAAGCCCGACTGACGCTCTCATCATTTCCTAATGGAAATTTTTTCAATGCTTAACACGCAAAAGGTGGAAGGTCATTTATTTGCAGTCAATGTTGTGATTGCTCGGTGATGCGCGAAACAAAAGTCTAAATAATTTATAAAGTTATAAAATAAAAAGTGCTAATAACTTGTTTAATTTATGTTTTTTCAACTAAGGAAGAACTAAGGTCCTAAAACCACTTTCCATTAATAAAAACAGATGATAAATACTCAGCGGGTCAGGCAGCGTCTGTGAAGAGAGAAGCGGAGTTAACGTTTCAGGTCGATGAGCTTTCGTCAGAACTCCAAACGCGAAAAGGAGAAACAGAAAGCAATGAAGAGCAACAAGGTAAAAGAGACAAACGGAAATCCCTTCGGAGAGAAGAGCAGAACCTCTTCAAGGTGGGCATTCCTGGAAGAGAAGTGGCAGCGAATTAAACACTAATACAAAAGCAAAGTACCGCGGATGCGGAGTGTTCCCAGCATTATCCGTTTATTTTTCAGTTTTCCAGCATCCGCAGTATTTTGCCTTTTCTATCACTTGTTTATGAGATGTTTATCCCCCCAAAGTTAAACAATGGAAAGTGATACAAAAGCAAAATACCGCGGATTCTGGAAATCTGAAATATAAACAGAAAATGCTGGAAATACTCAGCATCCGCGGTATTTTGCTTTTCTATCACTTTGCCCTGTTTAACTTTGGGGGGAAAAAGATCTCCAATTGACCAACCGTGACCTTGTTTGTTTTGCTAATGACTTCTCATTAAGCTAAAAGAGCAATTGTTTCACATCTCAGCTGATTAATGAAAGTGGCTGAGCCTTGGTGTCTCCTCTATCTGGAACATCTCTCTCTCCAGTCCCAATACATGCACAAAAGGTCAGCGACAAGAGGGCAGTGGGTTCACTCTAAGTGCAGATTCTGCCGGTGGACCCAATGTCTTTCCCCATCTCAAGGTCTAAATTCTGCGGCACATTGCTTCCCCTGTTCACGAGGGGGAAGCCTGGCAGCTGGAGCTTGGGGCCTCCTTATCTGGTCATTATCGCATTGCTGTTTGTGGGGGCTTGCTGTGCGCAAATGTTTCCCGACACTGCAACAGTGACTACACTTCAAAAACGTACTTAATTGGCTGTAAAGCGCTTTGGAATGTCCGGTGGTCGTGAAAGGCGCTACAGACAGGCAAGTCTTTCTTTTTTCTTGTCGCTCAAGATATGGAGAACTGCCGCAGTTTCAGCTGGCAAATTTGGCTGCCGCGTCTCCCTACAGTACAGCAGTGACAACACTTCAGAAAAAAGTACCTCATTGGCTGTAAAGCGCTTTGGGCCGTCCGGTGGTCGTGAAAGGCGCTATATAAATGCAAGTCTTTCTTTCTTTTCTGTGGGAAGCAGGCTAGGCCTTTGCAGCGCCTCCTCATAATCGAGAGGTCCAGGCAGGCAGGCAGGTCCCAGCTTTCTGACAGCTGTTTTAAACTCTTCATCATCATCCGAAACAATCAGCATGCATTAGAGGGTAGTATTCCCTTTACAAAGGTGATAATTAGGTAACAAGCTGAGATTAAAGTAATTACAGTTAGACAGCTGGCAAGGCTGTATCGCCATGTTGTAATATTGTTGATCCTTCAGCGTCTGGTTCTAATAACAGTACAGGCAAGAAGATTTTACATTAATTACACCAAATAATTTATTATAAACACATTTAATTACAACTGATAAGAGATAAACTGTTCAAAAGGATTAACCCTTCTATGTCACTGATAACAATAAAGCTTTTATTTTTTTTTGCCACGTTAAAACCTTTACTTCAGCGTCATTAGATGGAGACAAGTGTGAACGGTGTAAATAGCAGGGACTCCTTACCTGATAAGATAATGGTTGATTAAAGTGTCAAAGTACCCGTGGTACACTATGTTGTTCACGTGGCCGTACTGATCGTTGTCCTGCCAACGGGTCTGAATGGGCAGAAAGTAAGGGTAGGCCTCTTGGAGCCGGTAGGCATTCTCGAAGTCTGAGGCCTGGGAGGTGGCAGCAGAACGTTTCACAACGGTGCCGAAGGGACGCAGTGCGCGGAGCTGGACCAGCAGTCTCATGGTCAGTCTACCTGAGGCAGCGGGACGATCTGAGGAAATAAGATAGCCATGAGTCGAACGAAATATTTATCAACCGTCACTATTGACTAGCATCTGTGCCTTTTATCTTTTTAATAAAAAGGTGGCAGCCTTGGCTCGGTCGTCGCTGGTCCTCGGAGTCAGAAGGCCGTGGGTTCCAGAGACTTTAGCACCATAATCCAGGCTGACACTCCGGCGCGTTACCGAGGGAGCGCTGCACTGCCAGAGGTACCGCCTTTCGGATGAGGCGTTAAACCGCGGCCCCCCCCCGCGTCTGCCCTCTCGGGTGGATGTAAAAGATCCCACAGTATGTTTCGAAGAAGAGCCAGGGGAGTTCTCCCAGTGCTCTGGCCAACACTGACCCCTCAACCTGACACCTAAAGCAGATTATCTGGTCATTTTATTTAATTGCTGTTTGTGGGATCTTGCTGTGCGCGAATTGGCTGCCGCGTGTCCCTACATTACAACAAGTGACTACACGTCGAAAGTGCTTCGCTGGCTGTGAAGCACTTTGGGACATCCTGAGGTCGTGAAAGACGCTGTAGAAATGCGCTGTTCTTTCTTTCCACCTAATCCTTTCGAGCTTCCCAAGTAGATCATGAGCCAAGTAAAAGCCACCAAGCGCTGAGAGGTTTATTATTTCAGCTACTCTACACTCACAAAGACCTGGAGAGGAGATGCCCACCAGCAACGGCATGCTTCGGACCCACCAGCTGGCACTCATGTCTGTCGCAGTTCAGGGCCGCCACGTAGCCCCGGTCAAGTAACAGTAGTCACCGCCTCAGAGAGCAATGAGCCCACAGGCCACAGCACCAGCGACCCCTGACCCTGACGCAAGCCCTCTGGGTTAGTCACAGATAGAGGTAGCAGGTCTTCTGTAATCCCTGCAGCTCGCCATTGCAACTCCTTGACCGAAAGAAGCATTTAGTTGCACATCAACAACTCGCGCACAGAATTCACTAGGAGCAAACAAACCTACCCACACAACACAGCAAACCCACATAACACAAGCACTGAAGCATTTAATATAATTCACAGAGCGAAAGAAAGACTTGCATTTCTATAGCACCTTTCACGACCACCGGACATCGCAAAGCGCTTGACAGCCAATGAAGTACTTTTGGAAGTGGAGTCACTGTTGTAATGTAGGAAACGCGGCAACCAATTTTGTGCACAGCAAGCTCCCACAAACAGCAATGTGATAATGACCAGACAATCTGTTTTTTAGTGATGCTGATTGAGGGATAAATATTGGCCCCAGGACACCGGGGATAACTCCCCTGCTCTTCTTCGAAATAGTGCCATGGGATCTTTTACGTCCACCTGAGAGGGTAGATGGGGCCTCGATTTAACTTCTCATCTGAAAGATGGCACCTCCGACAGTGCAGCGCTCCCTCAGTACAGCACTGGGAGTGTCAGCCTAGATTTTTGTGCTCAAGTCTCTGGAGTGGGACTCGAACCCACAAGCTTCTGACTCAGAGGCGAGGGTGCGACTGCTGCTTTGGTTGGCTGATGTAGATGTAGAGCAACAGCTATAATTTTACATTTAGGTGGTTAAGCCAGATAATTGCATCGGGAGTAGCGGAGTGTGTCGCTGTGGCGCCTCCTTCGTATTTGTGAATGGGGCATTGAGTCGTTCTATGTTCCACGGTCTCTTCTGGGTGACCACAGTCGCACACTGGAGAGTTTTTAATTCTCCATTTGTGCATCAAGTACCCGCTCTGCCATAGTTTGTGCGGATGTGGTTTAGGGTTGCCCATAAGCTTCACGGAAGATCGAAGTCAGGGATCGGTTGGTAAGTTGGTATATGTGACTCCATCCCACATGAACGTGGTTCACTCTTAACTGTCCTCTGAAGTGGCCTAGCGAGCTACTCAGTTGGAAAGAAGGCGGCTCCACCACCACCTTCTCAGGGCAACTAGGGATGGGCAATAAATGCCAACCTTGCCAGCGACGCCCACCACCCAAGAATGAAAAAAAAAATTCTCCAACTCCAATCACCCATGATTGGCTGACAGGATCCGGTGGGCTACAAGTTGAGGGTAGTGGTGACCTTTACGGCCTCCCGTAAGTGCAATGCATTTGGTTGACTGTCCCTCCAAGACTTTTCTGGGGTCAGGTCACACACCTCAAGCACACGCTCCCTGTGGAGCTTCCTGACACAGGTCAGTCACACTCCGGAGGTTAACTCAGCAGTATGGGGAGAGAGGGGGAATATGGTATTGAGATAGAGGATCAGCCATGATCATATTGAATGGCGGAGCAGGCTCGAAGGGCCCAATGGCCTACTCCTGCTCCTATGTTTCTATGCCGTACAGCTGCTACCTGGGCCAGTGCCTGCTGTGATTCATGCACCTCCTGCCTTCTCCTGCTGATTCACTGCACCATACTCGGCAATGGCGGGGGTGGGGGGGGGGGAGTACGGTAGCATAGTGGTTATGTTACTGGACTAGTAATCCAGTAGGCCTTGGACTAATAATCAGCAGTTAGACGTGAGATCAAATCCCACCACAGCAGCTGGGGAATTTAAATTCAGTTAATTAAATAAATCTGGAACTTAAAATAAAGCGCTAGTCTCAGTAACGGTGACCATGAAACTATCGGATTGTCGTAAAAACCCATCTGGTTCACTAATGTCCTTTATGGAAGGAAATCTGCCGTCCTTACCCGGTCTGGCCTATATGTGACTCCAGACCCCACAGCAATGTGGTTGACTCTCAACTGCCCTCTGAAATGGCCGAGCAAGACACTCAGTTGGTCCAAACCCCTACGACAAAGTCAGCGCTGTGTGGGAGTACCTTCACCACACGGACTGCAGCGGTTCAATAAGGAGGCCCACCACCACCTTCTTGAGGGCAATTAGGGATGGGCAATAAATGCTGGTCTTGCCAGCGACGCCCACATCCCAGGAACGAATAAAAAGAAAATGGCGACTGCACCAGAAAATTCCTCTGTACCATTTACTTCTGACACTACGAAGGTGACACTTTGAAATATTTCCTTTTGTTAAACTCAATGGCTCCGGGTCTTACCTAGAGTGACGTGCAAGAAAGACTTGCATTTATGTAGCATCTTTTACGATCGCAGCACATTACAGCCAATGAATTCCACCTAATCGGTGTCATGATACAAACCCACTTGTCAGCTCGCTGTAAAACCCCGCTCAATCTAATTGACAATTCGTAGGACAAAGCAAGCTGTTGTGCTAAATATTTCTCATTGAAGAACATCTATTCTTAATGAGTTTGGATAGGAACAATGTCCCATCTCTTCAACTGAATGTGAAAACCGCGGATCTTACCTGCGGCGGCTTGTGCATTTTGAGCTGAATACTGACTGTGGCAGGAACCAATATTTAGTGTCACTGCTAACTTAAGACACATCTATCTGACTTCAACGCGTTCAAAATCCTGGATGTGTTTGCACCTCATGTCTGCAGAATTTGACTTCATGTTGTCACATTTCTTGTAAGACTTCTGTCAACCGGTCCCCATTTAAATTTCTATGTCCACATTTAGAATGGAGTTTGTCTATGTAAACATCGCTGTGACTGAACAGGCTGGGGCTCTTTTCTCTAGCAAAGAGAAGGCTGAGGGGTGACCTAATTGAGGTCTTTAAGATTATCAAATAATTATAATATTTAATAATCTTAAAGACCTCAATTAGGTCACGTGGACGTAGAGATGGTGTTTCCACCTGTGGGGGAGACCAAAACTAGGGGCCATCAATATGAGATAGTCACTAATAAATCCAATAGGGAATTCAGAAGAAGCTTCTTTACTCAGAGAGTGGTGAGAATGTGGAACTCGCTACCACAGGGAGCAGTTGAGGTGAATAGTATAGATGCATTTAAGGGGAAGCTAGATAAGCACATGAGGGAGAAAAGAGAACCCTATGTTGATAAGATTAGATAAAGAGGGGTGGGAGGAGGCTCGTGTGAAGCATAAACACGAATTGGGCCGAATGGCCTGTTTCTGTGCTGTAGACTCGATGATGTAAGTACTTTTTGAAGTGTAGTCACTGTTGTAATGTAGGAAACACGGCAGCTAATTTCCACACAGCAAGCTCCCACAAACAACGACGTGATAATGACCAGATAATCTGTTTTTAGTGATGCTGATTGAGGGATAAATATTGGCCCAGGACACCGGGGAGAACTCCCCCGCTCTTCTTCGAAATAGTGCCGCGGGTACTCAGCTTAACATCTCATCCGAGAGACGGCACCTCCGTGCGGTCGATATATCGAAAGCTACAGAGAGGTCAAGGTGGATGAGGGGGGATTTCATGGTCACCATCACAGAGATTGACATTCATGATTTTGTTTAGACAATTTTGGTGCTGTGGGAGGGGTGGAACCTGATTGGAAGGATTCAAATGGAAGTGCGGGAAAGACTGGCATGGCAACACGTTCAAGGACCTTGGAGAGGAAAGGGAGATTAGAAATGGGACATCGGAGCAGTCTCGTTGGCCTTCTTAATGCAAATATATATTTTTTGTGGCATGGTAAATAGAGCACAGTGTGGTCTCACCAGCACCTTATAAAACCTTAGCATTCCTTCTGTAGGCTTATCTTCTACTCTCCTGGCTGTATAACTAATATATTCTGAAGGATAGCATTAGGTAATTGTGTCAATTCAACACCGTTTTTGTATGGAATCAATGCAAAATTTGAAGGACAACTGGCCCAATACAGTACATATGTGTAGCACCCATAAAATATGTCAAAAAGTAGGAACTTTGCTATTTTATTGACTTCTTCCATTAATTAGGTTTAAATGACATTTTAGCCACTGGGAATTAATGCATTGCAACCATAACAACAATTTGTATTTATATAGCACCTTTAATGTAGTAAAACGACCCAAGGTGCTTCACAGGAGCGTTATAAGACAAAAAATTGACACCGAGCCACAAGAAATTAGGGCAGGTGACCAAAAGCTTGGTCAAAGAGGTAGGTATTAAGGAGCGTCTTAAAGGAGGAGAGAGAGGTAGAGAGGTGGAGAGGTTTAAGGAGGGAATTCCAGAGCTCAGGGCCTCGGCAGCTGAGGGGAACGGCCATCAATGGTTGAGCGATTATAATCAGGGATGCTCAAGAGGGCAGAATTTGAGGAGCGACGATATCTCGGGGGGGGTTGTGGGGCTGGAGGAGATTACAGAGATAGGGAGGGGCGAGGCCACGGAGGGATTTGAAAACATGGATGAGAATTTTGAAATCGAGGCGTTGCTTACCCAGGAGCCAATGTAGGTCAGCGAGCACAGGGGTGATGGGTGAACGGGACTTGGTGCGAGTTGGGACACAGGCAGCCGCGTTTTGGATGACCTCAAGTTTACGTAGGGTAGAATGTGGGCGGCCAGCCAGGAGTGCATTGGAATAGTCAAGGCTAGAGGTAACAAAGGCATGGATTAAACAAAACCATGTTTAATTTAACATGGAAAATACAGATTCTGATAATCCCAATACAACTAACAATTAAACAATAGTGCAACAGTTAGTTACATGAAATAACATTGCTACACAGGATTACTTGGTGTCGACAATGAGTTAAGAAGTTGTAAGAAAGTTTGTGCTGAGTTAGCCAAATTTTGCTACTTAACAGTAACTGATATCAAAGTATATTGTATAACAATAAGGACGGAATGTATGACTTATGTCTCAACACCACCCACCAGACCACGAGGGATTAGAGGCACTTTCACCGTGAGATGAACCTCATCCTCACCAGGAGTTGGAGGGACACATACACAAAAACACGTGCCTGTCTACCAGATAGCCAAGAATCAGATGGGAAATGACTATTTCAGCCAACATTTATTCCAGCTTGAAAGAAGCCATTTGCTTTTCAAACGCCATCACTCCATTCTGGTCCATGCTGTTTCCTAACCCAATACATCACGAAAACAATGTCAGAGAAAGAAAAAAAGAAAAAAAAAGACTTGCATTTCTATCGCACCTTTCACAACCTCAAGACGTCCCAAAGCGCTTTACAGCCAATGGAGTACTTTTTGAAGTGTAGTCACTGTTGTAATGTAGGAAACGCGGCAGCCAATTTGCGCACAGCAAGCTCCCACAAACAGCAATGTGATAATGACCGGATAATCTGTTTGTGATGTTGATTGAGGGATAAATATTGGCCAGGACACCGGGGATAACTCCCCTGCTCTTATTCGAAATAGTACTGTGGGACCTTTTCGTCCACCTCCGACAGTGCAGCACTGGGAGTGTCAGCCTAGATTTTGTGCTGAAGTCCCTGGAGTGGGACTTGAACCCACAGCCTTCTGACTCGAAGGTGAAAGTGCTACCAATTGAGCCATGGCTGACACCTATATATTCACTTTTTGATTTCACTCTGCAGGTGCAGAGTACTGCAAGGGTTAACATGTAAAAATCAGCTTTGGCCCCACAGTGTTCCATAATGTTTGTGAAGGTATTTTAGAGCAGGAAGAATCCACAGGACAGCACAGACCGCAATTACTTTGCAAGTAATTTCTATTCTCATTATACCACTTTTTGCTTACGTCTACCTTCTTGTTAAAATTATGGAGAGGGGAAAATATGGCTTTCAAAGTCTCGGTGCATTAACGATTGTGATGCCAAGTATTTTCCCAGTGATCTGTCAACCATCTAATATATTTTTAATTGGTTTCTAAAAATGTAAATTGCTGAGTTGTAAAACCACATTCCCTTAAACCAGTCTTGGCTCAGTTGGTAGTCACTCTTGCCTCTGAGTCAGAAGGTTGTGGGTTCATAGTTCCACTCCAGAGACTTGAGCACAAAAATCTAGACTGACACTCCCAGTGCAGGACTGAGGGAGTGCTGCACTGTCGGAGGTGCCGTCTTTCAGATGAGACGTTAAACCGAAGCCCCGTCTGCCCTCAGGTAAAAGATCCAACGGCACTATTTCAAAGAGTTCTCCCGGTATCCTGGCCAATATTTATCCCTCAATCAGCACCTAGAAAACGGATAATCTGGTCATTTATTTTACTGCTGTTTGTGGGAGCTTGCTGTGCACAAGTTGGCTGCTGCATTACATTACAACAGCGACTGCATTTCAAGATACACTTCATTGGCTGTAAAGTGCTTTGGGACGCCCGGAGGTTGTCAAAGGTGCTATATGATTGCAACTTCCTTTCTTTCTTAAAAGCAAGTCATCAACTTAACACAACGTTTCTACCCATTTTGCAATTTTGGGAGCAGTTAGTGACAAGTAAGTGTATTCCTGGTAAAAGCAAGTTCAGCTAAAAGCAAAGGGGCAACGTTCTCATATTCAAGCCATGTCTTAGCCGTGGCCTATTGGTAGTACTTTCGCCTCTGAGTCAGAAGGTTGTGGTTTCATAGTCCCACTCCAATGACTTGAGCCCATAATCCAGGCTGACACACCAGCGCAGTACTGAGAGAGCACTGAAGTGTCGACTTTCAGATGAGACGTTAAACCTTCTCAGGTGAATGTAAAAGATCCCATGGCACTATTTTGAAGAAGAGCAGGGGAGTTCTCCCCGGTGTCCTGGCCAATATTTATCCCTCAACCAACATCGCTAAAACAGATTATCTGGTCGTTATCACATTGCTGTTTGTGGGAGCTTGCTGTGCGCAGATTGGCTGCCGCGTTTCCTACATTACAACAGTGACTACACTTCAAAAATACTTCATTGGCTGTAAATTGCTTAGGAATGTCCTGAGGTCATGAAAGGTGCTATATAAATGCAAGTTCTCTCTCTCAAGAGCTACAGCTGTGTCACTGCCTACTCTGAAAACTCCGCTCAAAGGTCCCCGTCACCTGGGAGGTTATAGACCGTGAACCTCCGCAATGCGTTTGCTCCGAGCCCTATTCTTAATTAAAAAGGTTTTTAGACTCTTGAACAAGTGCAAATTCTTCCAACAAACGCTGCCAAAAAAGAGGCAACAACCAGGCAACAACAGACAGAGCACAGGCTAGGAACAGTGGGTTAAAGTTAAGAAACGCCTAGGGAGCGGACCAAATTGAGACCTTATTAAATCACCAAGAGTGGACACTCTGCATAAATCATAAATCCATTTTTTGCTAAGCACATTTTATGATTTCAGCGCACAGATTGTGGAAAGCAATCACATAATCACAAGACAACCTTTAAAACATACTGACTCGGCAGATTTATAAATAGTCCCTTATAATTAGGTTGCCAAATCAAAATGCATTTCTAGCACATTGTATCGGACACTGGAACTCCAGATTCAGTGCAGGTGATGTTTTAAACAGCAGTAGGAAATCTGTACGGCGACACTATTCTTATCCAATTGATTAATACAACGCAATACTGCTACAGGTTGAGAGAGTCAGAGTAGTGACTCATTACCAGACCTGCTTTTAACAGGGGTAAATATTGGGACTTAGCCAAAAATGTTAATTAACATATCAGTAATTACTTCACATCAGGTCCGGATAAAAGTTTGAGGAAGAAAATGTTTTTCTTAAGAGGAAAGTGATCTGAATGGAGCTGAAATTAATTCCAGATAAATATCATCTAATAGTGGATGTTAACTCGACTACTCCAATGCTCCCCTGGCCGACCTCCCACCTTGCACGCTCCATAAACATGAGCTAATCCAAAACTCTGCTGCCCGTGTCCTAACTCGCACCAAGTCCCGTTCACCCATCACCCCTGTGCTCGCTGACCTACATTGGTTCCCAGTCTGACATCCTTGTTTTCAAATCCCTCCATGGCTTCGTCTCTCCCTAGCTCTGTAACCTCCTCCAGCCCTCTGAGATCTTTGCTCTCCTCCGAGATCTCTGCTCTCCTCCAATTCTGGCCACTTGCGCATCCCCGATTTTCATCGCTCCACTATTGGCGGCCGTGACATCAGCTGCCTCAGCCCTACACTCTGGAATTCCCTCCCTAAACCTGTCCGCCTCTCTCTCCACCTTTAAGATGCTCCTTAAAACCTACCTCTTTGACCAAGCTTTTGGTCACCTGTCCTAATATCTCCTTATGTGGCTCAGTGTCAAATTTTGTCTCCTGAGAAGCGCCTTGGGACGTTCTACAACCTTAAAGGCCCTATGTAAATGCAAGTTGTTATTGGGGGTGGGGGAATAGAAGTGATATTATTGGGGATAATCCTGAAAAAGAATTACTAAATCATAAATAGGCATATTTATTATTAATTTTAATAAATCGCTGATAGGAAGTCAGTGTGCCTTTATTGTCTGATTCAGATGCCAGAGTTGCAGCAACATGTACACACAGGGCATAAAAGGCAACAGGATTAAATTTTGCTAATTATCTCCCGATTCGCGTTTGCAACACACGGGCGCAAACTGGGATCAGTCGGGACGCGCCGCTCCAACCAAATCAATCAGACTTAAAACCTCATTCAGATAAACAAAACAGGAATATAGATGCCGTCTCGCAGTCGCAGAAAAGCTGGAGGGGAAAATAGATGTTGGACCGCCTCCAAATCTCCTCACTAGAGACACGGGACCCATCTGCTGAGCTTTGCATCTGAACTTTAACTACCATTCAAAATCCATCTCCACAGAGATCAATTCACAAAGCAAACAGATGGACCCCTGCCTCCCTGGGCCTCTGTGTTATTTGTTTAATAAATTTAATTAATATCCAACTACAGTGGATTGTTCCCAGAATAGTGCGTGTCTCTCTGAAGCTACACGATGACTGATTTCCCATAAAAGCCTGGATAACAGTGTCCTCGGGTCATTTCCCCATTCAAAGTGCCACGTGTTTACATAGCTTCAAATGTATTCATCTCCGCAGAACTCAACTCTGACTCCGGGATTTATTTTTATTTTTTTTTTACGCACATTTTTGGGAAAGGTGCACCTCTAGCCCACACAAGAGGATTACTTTACCTCAGCGCGTATTTGTAAAGTTGCGTTCGGAACTCGTATTCTGTCATTTCCACTCTCGACAAAATTGCTAACAACCCTTCTAGAGCTTGCGGGTTAATGACTAATCCACCCCTTTAGCCCTTAAGGCATCTGGCTGGCTTTCGGCAGCCTTGGTAATTAGGCCCTTTGATTTTAATGTTTAGGATGTTCATTTCAGTATTCTTCTTCACGAAGAAAAGTGACAATTTTACATTGGCAAAATGAAAGGTAGCACACAGATCACATGCGGTCGACACCTGATAATGCTAAATCATTTTGGCGCGTTAAAAAACAGTAGATTTGTCCAATAGATTGAATGAAACAATGTAAATAAACACACCAAACTGTCAACTTCGTGGTAAAAGAAATTTGAATTATCAGGTCACTGGAATTAAGCGATTTTGACCCAAGAGTGGGGTGTGCACATGAAGCCCTGATAAGACCACCTTGTCAACTTAAACATTTTTTAAATTGGAAAACCGCTCTAATTAGAAGGTAAAACAACAACAAGCTTGCATTTAAATAGCGCCTTTAACGTAGTAAAAAGTCCCAAGGCGCTTCACAGGAGCGTTTATCAAACAAAATTTGACACCGAGCCACATAAGGAGATGTTAAGACAGGCTCGGTCAAAGAGGTAGGTTTTAAGGAGCATCTTAAAGGAGCAGAGAGAGGTGGAGAGGCGGAGATGTTTAGGGAGGGAATTCCAGAGCTTAGGGCCTCGGCAGCTGAAGGCACGGCCGCCAATGGTGGAGTGACTGAAACTAGGAATGCGCAGGATAAAGGCATCAGAAACAGGCAGGGTCCGATTGTGCAAGAGTTCGACTTTAAGTGGCCTTTTCTATAAAACAGTAGAAAGCTGAATCCTCCTTCTGGATCACATTACTGATACCGACGTTATGGGATAGATTTTCTGACAGGCATCACAGCCGTACGAACACTAAACGCGCTCGCACAGAATTCCCACCTGCCCTATTGTAGGACAGCCTCATTTTAAATAGGGTTAAAAATAAAAATCTAATTTATTGGGTGCACATTAAGCAATTGTATGGGGGCATCAAATATACTCCACATTCACTTCAGAGAATTCTGTTAGCTCCCAGATACTGGCGTGTCAATCACAAATATTCGACAGCCCTCAGAAATTCAGTTCAAATCATTGGGAAGTCATTGCACGCTGCGGAAAAAAGACGTTTGAAGGCATTTTTGGAGGACACTTTTTTTTAAATTACCAAGTGCTCTGTTCAAATTTACAGCATTACATTACAACACTTCAAAAGTACTTCATTGGCTGTAAAGCACTTTGGGACGTCCGGTGATGGTGTATGGCGCTGTGTAAATGCCAAGGGGTAGAAATTAGGTCGCGCCCCATTTGGGGCGCAAATATCGTCCGGACGCAAATATTAGCGCCTGGCGCTAATTATCGGTACTGACAGGAAACTTCACTTTTACCGCCCCGGGAGGTGAGTGGAGCGCTAAAGCAGGCGCTGCACACCTCTCTTAAGGCGCAAAGGCCGAGCAGTGAGGCGCTAACTCGGAGCGCTGGCGAAGCTCATGTAATGTCAGTCAGCAATGGAACACACACACAATGGCACGGGCCAGTTCTTAAAGGGGATGGTTAATCTTGCTTTCCATCCACATCCTGTTCATTGCTGCCTTGAATCTCGGCCTGGAGAGACTTGCACATCAAATGTGCTGGAAAGAACAATGGAGCGTACCAGGCAAAGAGCTCAGAGTGCAGCTCCCACAGTCTCTGCTAAATCGATACAAGGAATGGCAAATCAAAATGAACCTGCAAAGTGCTGCTCAGTACCCAAAACTCCTTCACACAACGTTGAATCTCTCCAGAAGTCTCTCCCTCTCTCTCTCAGAATGCGTAGTTCAAAAATGCCACCAACAATAAAAGACAGGAAGAGGCCCCCTTTAAATAGCGCCCCCCCCCAGCCCCACAGCGATTGATAGCGTTCCAGTCTTCTGGTCGTTGGAAGCGCCAGGCGGTAAGGCAGGGGGCGCCACTCAATTTCCGCTACGGGGCGCCACAAGGGCGTTGCACCATGGAATGACGTCACAATCTGCGCGCGCAGGTGGTCGCAGCGGTAAGTTTTAGCGCTGCCGCACAATCTCAAGTTAAGTTCTCGAGCGGCGCAAACATCACTGCGCCCGGGCGTTAGCGGCTTTGCGCCCCATTAGCGCCCTCTTAAGGCGCTAACGGGAGGCGCAACCAAGTGAATTTTTACCCCCAAGTCTTTAAACTCGCATGCTTGCTACTGGGCTCCAGTACTCGGATGCTGAGCTTCCCCCCCTCCCACAGTGACGACCCAAAGGAATGCAATAAATTTACCAAAATGAAAAGGTTCACTGGCTGCAATCACCAGCCAAATTAGGCAATTACCTAAAAAGGAATAGACTTGCATTTCTATAGCGCCTTTTACGACCACCGGATGTCCCAAAGCGCTTTACAGCCAATGATGTACTTTTGAAGTGTAGTCACTGTTGTAATGTGGGAAACGCGGCAGCCAATTAGCGCACAGCAAGCTCCCACAAACAGCAATGTGATAATGACCTGATAATCTGAGATGTTTAGTTATCTAGGTCATCTGCCCAGACTATTGGAATGAAATCCGTGGTTCAGTCGGGTAGCACTCTCGCCTCTGAGCCAGAAGGTGATGGGTTCAAGCCCTGCTCCAGAGACTTGTGCACTCTCTCTCTCTTTACTCTAGCCAACATCTAAGACAGATGATCTGGTCATTTATCTCATTGCTGTTTGTGGGAGCTTGCTGTGCGCAAATTGGCTGCCAACTTTCCTACATTACAACACTTCAAAAAGTGCTTCATTGGCTGTAAAGTGCTTTGGGACGTCCTGAGGTTGCGAAAGGTGCTATAGAAATGCAAATGGTTCTTTTCTGTTATTGATTATTTAAAAGAAAATACCAGCAATCAGCTCGCAATTTCAAGATAGCAACCTTGTCTCAGGTTGCCGATGACTGCCACCCACTATTAGTTTCACTCATGCACTTGGCAACATTATCTGAATCCCCAGATTAGATTATCGGTTTATAATTAATCCCAGCGCTCTATTACTCCCCGTATAAAATGCACGGTGGCCCAGCTCTCTGCAGCAATGTTCTACAGCGCCTTTCACAACCACCGGACGTCCCAAAGCGCTTTACAGCCAATGAAGTACTTTTGAAGTGTAGTCACTGTTGTAATGTAGGAAACGCGGCAGCCAATTTGCCCACAGCAAGCTCCCACAAACAGCACTGTGATAATGACTAGATAATGATTTAGAAGTTGATTGAGGGATAAATATTGGCCAGGACACCGGGCATAACTCCCCTGCTCTTCTTCGAAATAGTGGTCATGATGCGGAGATGCCGGTGTTGGACTGGGGTGGACAAAATTGAGAGGTCGCACAACACCAGGTTATAGTCCAACAGTTTTATTTGAAATCACAAGCTTTCGGAACTATCGCTCCTTCCTCAGAAATAGTGCCATGGGATTTTTTACGTTCACCTAAGAGATCAGACGGGGCCTCGGTTTAACGCCTCATCCAAAAGACGGCACCTCTGACAGCTCCGCGGTCCCTCAGTACCGCACTAGGAGTGTCAGCCTAGATTATTGTGCTCAAGCCTCTGGAGTGGGACTATGAACCCACAACCTTCTGACTCAGAGGCGAGAGTGCTACCCACTGAGCCACGGCTGACACTGTAACTATCATGTGTAAGTGTGAGTTCCACTGGTCACACTCACTTATTAATCTACACAGAAATGTTTTAAAAATTCTGCATTTTTTTTTTAAACCTACTTTTGTCAGTCAACTCTTCTACTGCTGTTAATTATAACTGTCACCCCTCAATTGCAGCTTTATAATCGCCCCTTATATTTAAAAAGCATTAAATGAATACGTTTTTGGAAAACAAAATCCAACTTTTTTGCTGGAACTAAATTACACACGGGAGCCTCCAGAATACTCTGCAGACACAGCACATCAATCAATCACAGGGAGATCCAGGGGTGGCGTGACTGACACAGCTGGGGGGATTCGGACTTCTCCGTTACTGTCACTGGCTGGCCCGCACTACAAAAAAAATATTAAATGTAAACTATCTGATCTGGCGGGGTTTTTTTTCTTTCGGTAGAAAGGGGAAGTAGGGCGAATCCATGGCATCCGATCCGATCTCAATTCTAGTGCGGCTGAGACGCCGCAGCTTTTAAAAACTCTGGACAGAAGGGAGAGCTCCGTCTCGCTGACGAGACATATTTATTAGCCTGGGGGTCAAGCTTTACTGGATTGGATCCAAAGCTCGAGTGTTAGTGTACTCTCCCGTGAATAGTACGACAGTTACAATGTTCACTGAAAAGTAATGACCTGCTTTTTGCATTTTATAAGGTGCTCTTCGCAGTAATCCGTATTGTATATCAATTACCTCATTCAGCAGCAGAAGCCACATGGCCAACCCTTGTTAACATCGAACCATTTACTTTATGTCCAATGTAGTCGCGCTGCTGAAACTATGGTTCTTACTGAAGGTATGAAAGAAAGACTTGCATTTATATAGCGCCTTTCACAAACACCGGACGTCCCAAAGCGCTTTACAGCCAACGAAGTACTTTTTGAAGTGCAGTCACTGTTGTAATGTGGGAAACGCGGCAGCCAATTTGCGCACAGCAAGCTCCCACAAACAGCAATGTGAAAATGACCGGATCATCTGTTTTTTGAGGGAGAAATATTGGCCCAGGACACCGGGGATAACTCCCCTGCTCTTCTTCGAAACAGTGCCCGCGGGATCTTTTACGTCCACCTGAGAGAGCAGACGGGGGGGCCGCGGTTTAACGTCTCAACCGAAAGACGGCACCTCCGACAGTGCAGCACTCCCTCAGCACTGCACTGGGAGCATCAGCCTAGCTTTATGTGCTCAAGCCCCTGGAGTGGGACTTGAACCCACAACCTTCTGACGCAGAGGCAAGTGTGCTACCCACTGAGCCACGGCTGACACTTATGGGGCATATTCAGGGGCTCGGAATACAATAATAGGTTAAGGACTGCAGCTTTGCAGTTCATAAGGATTTAATTAAGCCCTGGCCCTGCCTCTGCTGTCACCCTTGTCCTATCATCCTTCATAAGTGGTCTCAGGGAACAGGGCAGTAAGTGAGCAGAGATGAGGTGTCATTAATGCTGGAACATCCTAAATCAGGTTTTAAGCTACCATTAAGCCAATTACCCTTGTGTGACTCATTTGTTTTCATGTCAACCAAATTGCTAATTCAATCAACCATAGAGAAACCAGCCACCCCCCTCCACACACACACACAAAAAAAACCTTTTCTAGGTAAATTATACAAACTGCAAACGTTCGATTGGGACTTAAATCAAAAGACAGCAAGTTCAGGATATGTACATAAATCCATTCTCTTCTCATTCTCAAAATTAATCCTTCCCATCTGCAATCAATAAATCTGACGTGAATTGCGCCAGCATTGCATATCTATTCCATCATTACAATCGCTTACATATGATGTCTATTGCCGAGACTGGTAGCAGTCCAAATAACAGTTATTTAACTCCCCTGATTGCTCCAACCAACTCCCAGGTTAATTATTTTGCATGAATACCTTCAAAACGTTGGCACTGGTCGGGCCTCGGGACTGTCGTTATGGAGAGATGCTGGATTTTAGCAAGTCAAAGCAGGGGAAATTTTCCTCATGTATGCTTAACCCCCCCCCCCTCCCCCCTCCAATCACTCCAGCTCCCTGCTGTCAAAAGGAGTGCGCTGCGCTGCTGTTTAGCATGGGGGAACTGGGGCTCCATATTCGGCAGTGTCTGAGTCAATATTCCCCCCAAGTCTTTTTTGGGTGCGCGGTCCCTTTAATGGGCTGCGCGACCCATTCAAAGTCTTGCGCGTGTGCGAAGCCTCTCTTTCAAAGGCCTGCGCGGAACCAACAGGCAGCTGTGCAGTCGGGCAGCTTAGCGCGATCGTTGGTCTGAGTACCCTGTGTACAAGTATGTCTATAACCAGGGATAATGGGGCTGAAATTCAACTTGGGTGGGAACGCAAAGTGGACGGTATCACATAGAGTCATAACGGCACAGAAGGAGGCCATTCGGCCCATCGAGTCCGTGCTGGCTCTCTGTAGAGCAATCCAGTCAGTCCCATTCCCATGCTCTATCCCCGTAGCCCTGCAAGTTTATTTCCCTCAAGTGCCTATCCAATTTCCTTTTGAAATCATTGAGTGTCTCCGCTTCCACCACTTCCGTCGGCAGCGAGTTCCAGGTCCTCACCACTCGCTGCGTAAAAAAGTTTTTCCTCATATCCCCCCGTATCTCTTGCCCAAAACCTTAAATCTGTGTCCCCTAGTCCTTGTACCATCAGCTAATGGGAACCGCCTTTCTCCGTCAACCTTATCCAAACCTGTCATAATCATGTGCACCTCTATCAAATCTCCCCTCTACCTCCTTTGCTCCAAGGAGAACAACCCCAGCTTCTCCAACCTAACCTTTCAGTTAAAATCCCTCATCCCTGGAACCATTCTGGTAAATCTCCTCTGCATCCTCTCAAGGACCTTCACATCCTTCCTAAAGTGTGGTGACCAGAACTGGATGCAATACTCTAGTTGTGGCCTAACCAGAGCTTCATAAATGTTCAGCATAAATTCCCTGCTTTTGTACTCAATACCTCTATTTATGAAGCCCAAGATCCCATATGCTTTGCTAACTACTCTCTCAATATGTCCTGCCACCTTCAAAGATCTATGCACATGAACCCCCAGGTCCCTCTGTCCCTGCACACTCTTTAGAACTGTGCCATTAAGTCTATATTCCCTCTTCCTATCACTTCTGCCAAAATGCATCATCTCACACTTCTCTGTATTAAATCCCATCTGCCACTTGTCTGCCCATTCTGCCATCCTTTCTATGTCCTGTTGCAGTCGATTGATATCATCATCACTGTTTGCCGCACCTCCAAGTTTGGTATCATCGACAAATTTTGAAATGTTACTTTGTATTCCAATATCCAAGTAATTTATATATATAAAAAAAAAACACCCGTTATGCGTCCCATTGACGTGGGACTGCGGGGCCTGTAACTGGCGGCAGATGCGATAGGCCCGATTTGTGTCCACACCCAAGACTGGTTTCACCCCAGAGTCGTTCAGGTCAGTGCCTTTGGACAAAAACCAAAACAGAAAAAAAAAAAAGGCGATTGCAAAAGGAAGGGCAGGTCGGCATCACCGAACGTCACGTCAACTGCAGAAACTCACAACGGCACAACAAGCTGCCTGTGGCAGTCGAGGAATGAGGTGCGATAGATTCTCTTCAGGCAGAGTTTTAGTTCTCGGGATTCGGGCAAGGCTGCCCAGTTATTGCCCGTTGCTCGCAGCCCTGAGAAGGCGGTGGTGGGTGGGGAAGGCGGAGGGTTGCTTCCCAATGGTTGTTTTTTTAACAACTGAGTGGCTTTCTAGAGGGCACCAAGAGTCGACCGCCTTGTGCGGAACGAGAGTAGCTGGTCGGCCAGACCAAGTTAGGGTGGCAGGTTCCCTCCCCTGAAGGAAGTTACTGAATCAACTGGGTTTTTAGGACAATCTGGCAACTTTCATGATCATTTTTGTTCCCTCTCAGGTGCCAGCCCACTCATTACCAGCGTTATTGCACTCCATTTCACAAGTTGGCATGGATTTGAACTTAACAACAACAACAACATGCATTTATATAGCGCCTTTAACATAGTAAAATGTCCCAAGGCGTTTCACAGGAGCGATTATCAAACAAAATTTGGCACCGTGCCACATAAGGAGAAATTAGGGCAGGTGACCAAAAGGCTTGGTCAAAGAGGCAGGTTTTAAGGAGCGTCTTAAAGGAGGAGAGAGAGGCGGAGAGGTGGAGAAGTTTAGGGAGGGAATTCCAGAGCTTAGGGCCCGGGCAGCTGAAGGCACATTTGGGCTGGTAGTTCAGCACCATAACCATTATATTTATTAAAAAATGATGCGCGATTGGGGCGGGGGAAATCGCGAACATTTAAAGCGGCAGTTTTCATTTTGCTGAAGTTTCTCTTGATTATTGCACTTTCGAGGTCGGTTAGGTTCAATGAGAATTTTGACTGTAAGTACAGTTTGCATTGAAGTGTGGTCGGAGGCCACATTCCTAAAACAGCCAGATGGCAAACGAATTGTAACAATAAATGGCCCAGCTTGTTTTATGGATGGACAGCTGTATGTTGTAAGTAACTCGAGGCTCCCATCTACATAAAACATGTGGGTATCCATTATAAATAGGGCACAGATTGTCCAGGCAAACGCTACGCATTATTTTCGGTCGGAACTATTCCTTCCTGTTCTATAAAGAGCAGACTCCATTTTAATTTCCAGTAAACTCTAGACTTGTACTCCCTCGAGTATTGAAGATTAAGAGGTGATCTAATTGAGGTGCTTAAAATGATTAAAGGAATTAATGAGAGAGAAACTACTTCCTCTGGTGGGGGAGAGTCCAGAACAGGGGGGCATAACCTTACAATTGGAGCCAGGCCTCTCAGGGGTGATGTCAGGAAGCACTTCTTCACACAAAGGGTGGTGGAAATCTGGAACTCTCTCCCCCAAAAAGCTGTTGAGGCTAGGGGGTGGAGGGGTCAACTGAAAATTTCAAAAAACTGTGATTGATAGATCTTTGCCAGACAAGGGCAGTAAAGGTTATGGAACAAGGGTAGATGGAGTTAAGATACAGAAAAAAAAAGCAAACCAAGCACTAGGGTTTATTTCTAGAGGGATAGAATTGAAAAGCAGGGAAGTTATGCTAAACCTGTATCGAAGCTTGGTTAGACCACACTTGGAGTAGCGCGTGCGTTTCTGGTCGATGGATATTGCTTATTTAGATTTCAGTCAAACTTCTGGTGAAGTGTCACATCGGAGATTGGTCCACAAGGTTGGAAAGCACAGCAGAAATGGAGTGTGCATCGAAAATGGACCAGAAATTGGCCGAACCAGGGGAAGCAAAGGATAGTTGTGTGTGGCCATTGCTGTTTATATCGTACTGAAATTTACTTGACATTGAGAATAGAAACAAAATTATTTAGGTTTGCTGGACATACTAAACATAAAAACATTAGAAACAGGAGGAGGCCATTCAGCCCCTCGAGCCTGCTCGGCTATTCAATTAGATCATGGCTGACCTGCACCTCAACTCCATTTAACCGCCTTGGCTCCATATCCCTTGATACCCTCACCCAACAAAGATTTCTAAAGCGGGAGGGACTACCAGGAACAGGTTGCTCAAATTCAGAAGAACCTGGATAGACTGGAGCTGTACTGACAAGTGGTAGATGCCATTTAAAGGTGGAAAAATGCAAAGTAGTGAGATTGGGAAAGGATAATAAACAGTTGCAACATAAGCTAAATGGTATTATTCTACAGGACATGACACAGAAGAGGGATTTGGGGGATTGGTGGACAGATCGCTGAAAGCCATCAGCAGAGTGTGTGACAGTAGCAGCAAAGAGGGCAAATAGGACCTCCCATAACAAATAGATTTTGGTAAAAACAGAAAATGCTGGAAATACTCTGCAGGTCAGGCAGCATCTGTGGAGAGAGAAACAGAGTCAACGTTTCGGGTCGATGACCTCCATCAGAACTGGCAAAGGTTAGAGATGTAACAGATTTTAAGCAAGTGCAGGGGCTGGGAAAGGGGGAGAGATTAAATGACAAAAGGTGTGATGGTGCAAGGCAAAAAGGGGTGGTAATGGGACAAGTAAAGAAACAAAAGACGGGCCCAGTGGAGGCGTAAATGGCAACAGCAGAACCTGCTGTCTGGACAAAATGGGAGTGGTGGTTATGATCTGAAATTGTTGAACTCAATGTTGAGTCCGGAAGGCTGTAAAGTGCCTAATCGAAAGATTCTGTTCCTCGAGCTTCATTAGAACAGTATAAGAGGCCGAGGACGGAGAGGTCAGAGTAGGAGTGGAGCGGAGAATTAAAATGACAAGCGACCGGAAGCTCGGGGTCACGCCTGCGGACTTAACGGAAGTGTTCTGCGAAGCGATCGCCCGATCTGCTTTTGGCCTGCTCCATGTAGAGGAGACCGCACCATCATTCCTTTTGTCATTTAATCTCTCCTGCCTTCCACCCTATCACAGACCTTCCCCTTTTGTTCTTTCCTCCCCTCCTCCCTTTCCCGGCCTCTGCACTTGCATCGTAAGCAGCGAATACAGTTACAGATTTCGGTATTTAACTGCAACGTCACCTGCATATTGGAGGCAGCTGCCTCGAGTACTTCTCGATTGTACACTTTGGGCACTTATTGGAGGGAAGGGAAGGGAAGGGGGGTTTGAGTAGAAAGGTCCAGTTGGTGAGCACAGGCACCATGTGCCGAATAACCGCCTCCTGTGCTCTACTCTCGGTGATTCTACACTACCCTTCAGTCCTTTCCCGAGGCAACGGCCTCGACTGCCCCAGTACAAAAGGCAAAACACTGCGGACGCTGGAAATCTGAAAGAGAGACAGAACTGCTCAGCGGGTTACGATGCCTGAGCTGCTGAGTATTTCCAGCATTTTCTGTAGATTGCTCCAGTGCCGGCTATGGTGGCCCGCGTATGAAGTTCTGGACGCTGCAAGATCTCCTTTCGTCGAGAGGAATAATTGAAAGCACGTGTCGCATGTTAATTTGGTTCCCCACGGCGGTGAGCCTCCACCTTGCTGCACATGAAAGGGAACAAAACAGTGAAAACATAAATCGAGCTTCATGGGGTGTTGGAGGAATGCGCCAGATGTAGGCTGATCCAGTTGTGTGGAGAGACTAGAGAAGCTGGTGTTGTTCTCCTCAGAGCAGGGAAGATTAAGGGGAGAATTGATAGAGGTGTTCCAAATCCTGAAGGGTTTTGATGGAGTAAATAAGGAGAAACTGTTTCCAGTGGCAGAAGGGTCGGTAACCAGAGGACACAGATTTAAGTTAATTGGCAAAAGGAACCAGAGGGGGAGATGAGGAAACGTTTTTTTTTTTTACACAGCGAGCTGTTGTGATCTGGAACGCGCTGCCAGAAAGGGCGGAGGAAGCAGATTCAATTGTAACATTCAAAAAGAGAATTGGATAATTACTTCAAGGGAAAACATTTACAGGGCTATGGGGAAAGAGCAGGGGGGAGTGGGACTAATTGGATAGCTCTGCCAAAGAGCCGGCACAGGCACGATGGGCCAAATGGCATCCTTCGGTGCTGTAACGTTCTCTGATTATATGCTAGTGAACGTGCCCAGAATTTAAAAAAGAAAACTAAAACCAAACATACTTCCAGTTTTTGCTATTTGAAAAATGACTATTTAAATGAAGGAAAGATTTAAAGCCAGGTATTTTTCCATAATTACTGTAGTTAAGTACACAGTCATACTTTTAAATACAAAAGGATGTTGAATCTTAAAATGTCTGAACCTCCAAAAGAAGGAAGGTGCATTCATATGGCACCTTTCATATCCTGAGGGCACAGCCAATAAATTATTTTGAAGTTTAGTCAAAATTCTCATCCTTGTTTTCAAATCCCTCCATGGCCTCGCCCCTCCCCATCTCTGTAATCTCCTTCAATCTCACAACCCCACCCCCCGAGATATCTGCACTCCTCTAATTCTGCCCTCTTGAGCATCCCTGATTATAATCGCTCAACCATTGGTGGCCGTGCCTTCTGTTGCCTAGGCCCTAAGCTCTGGAATTCCCTGCCTAAACCTCTCCGCCTCGCTACCTCTCTTTCCTCCTTTAAGACGCTCCTTAAAACCTACCTCTTTGACCAAGCTTTTGGTCACCTGCCCTAATTTCTCCTTATGTGGCTCGGTGTCAATTTCTTTGTCTTCTAATACTCCTGTGCAGCGCCTTGGGACGTTTTACTATGTCAAAGGTGCTATGTAAATGCAAGTTTTTGTTGTTGTTGTAGCCACTATTAGAATCATGGACTGATACAGCACAGAAGGAGGCCGTGCAGCCCATCGTGCCTGTGCCGGCTCTTTGAAAGAGCTCTCCAATTACTTCCACTCCCCTGCTCTTTCCCCGTCGCCCTGAAAATTTTTCCTTTTCAAGTATTTACCCAATTCCCTTTTGAAAGTTATTGCGCAGGCAAAGCTAAATCCTGATCAGTTTAGTTTTCTTCAGGGCCAGCAGTGTTTCAAAGCTAGAGCCACTGCAATAAACTGTTTTTTTACACTGTATTTACTGGGAATATAAAAATATGTTTAGTGACAATGATGCATCTTTATATTTTCCATATGGATGTGCAATTCCAATGCATATAACATTCCCAATCATCTTTTATAATCAAAGATTTCATATACAAAATAAATTAGTTTTGCATCTTGATCTAAACCTGTCCATTAAAATTCTCACAACATTCTGGTTAAACACTGATCCAGAATGTAAATATGTATCAGTGGATCTCCCCTGGCATTGCTCATGGGTCGTGATGTGTAGCTGCTATTTAGCCTGGCCTGTCTTTAACAGCCATGCCTCAAGCAAATCCTGTTGAGTAGTCATAAGAACATAAGAAATAGGAGCAGGAGTAGGCCATACAGCCCCTCGAGCTTGCTCCGCCATTCAATAAGATCATGGCTGATCTTCTACCTCAACTCCACTTTCCTGCACTATCCCCATATCCTTTGATTCTCTTAATATTCAAAAATCTATCGATCTCTGTCTTGAAGACACTCAATGACTGAGCCTCCACAGCCCTCTGGGGTAGAGAATTCCAAAGATTCACCACCCTCTGAGTGAAGAAATTTCTCCTCATCTCAGTCCTAAATAACTGACTCCTTATTCTGAGACTGTGACCCCTAGTTCTAGACTCCCCAGCCAGGGGAAACATCCTCCCTGCATCTACCCTGTCAAGCCCTGTGAGAATTTTGTATGTTTCAATGAGATCACCTCTCATTCTTCTAAACTCTAGAGAATATAGGCCTAGTCTACTCAATCTCTCCTCATAGGACAATCCCCCCATCCTAGGAACCAGTCTGGTGAACCTTTGTTGCACTCCCTCTATGGCAAGTATATCCTTCCTCAGGTAAGGAGAACAAAACTGTACACAATACTCCAGGGGTGGTCTCACCAGTGCCCTATATAATTGCAGTAAGTCATCAAAATAGGCTAATCAAGCTCATTGTAGATGCTTGCAAACTGCTACGGCCAATTGGAGGCCGATTGAAACTGTTCAGAATGTTCTGGCTCCAGGCCAGAAGAACCCATTGCGAAACAACTGGCTTTCTCTTTTGTTCTGCATCTGTGGCAAAATTGTGCCATTTCGGAGGCTGAGGGGTGATTTGATAGAGGTGGACAAGATTATGACGGGTTTGGATAGGCTAGATGGGGAAAGGCTGTTCCCACTAGTTGATGGTACAAGGACTAGGGGACACAGATTTAAGGTTTTGGGCAAGAGATACACGGGGGGATGTGAGGAAAAACTCTTTTACGCAGCGAGTGGTGATGATCTGGAATTCGCTGCCGACGGAAGTGGTAGAAGCGGAGACACTCAATGTCTTCAAGGGGAGACTGGATAGGCACTTGAGGGAAATAAACTTGCAGGGCTATGGGGATAGAGCGGGGGAATGGGACTGACTGGATTGCTCTACAGAGAGCTGGCACGGACCCGATGGCCTCCTTCTGTGCCGTTATGACTCTATGACTCGCACTTTGGCCAAGGAGTCATTCTTTACAGCGAGTGTCAGTAGGGTATTCAACCACAGGGGCATCACAGACAGCCCGATTCTGCCCATATCAGATGTCCACACACGTGGACCTCCATCAAAGGTCGCTGGATGGTGAGCAGGGGTGGGAACCCTGGCTACAGGTTACTGAAAGTATTACAACTCTAGGTTGCACATGGTCTGAAGTTACTGTTTCGAGAGGCTTTCAGTGCACTGGTAGGGTTCAAAACTCCCACTTCAACGAGCGCTGGATACCAGTCAGCATATTCTCATCTTGTCTGGGACTTGGAGATACCTTGGAGTCAAGGTAAAAACACAAACTCCTTGTTCTGACACAAGTGCTCTCCACTTCCTCAAAAAGGAGGTTGTTTTTCCCTGATTCAGGTGCTGCATATTGTAAAGAGATTACCTATTGGCAAATGAGG
Organism: Squalus acanthias; assembly: GCA_030390025.1. NCBI lineage: Eukaryota > Metazoa > Chordata > Chondrichthyes > Squaliformes > Squalidae > Squalus > Squalus acanthias. The sequence goes on along the minus strand of CM059434.1, from coordinate 10,875,327 downwards.
TGATAGTATTTTCTTACTGAACAGGCTGGGGCGCTTTTCTCTAGAAGGCTGAGGGGTGACCTAATAGCGGTCTTTAAAATTATGAAGGGATTGATAGGGTAGACTTAGCGAAGATGTTTCCACTTGGTGGGGGGTGGGGGCGTCCAAAACTTGGGGTAAATATAAGATAATCACTAAAAAATCCAGTAAGGAATTCAGGAGAAACTTCTTTACCCAGAGAGTGGTGAGAATGTGGAACTCGCTACCACAGGGAGTGGTTGAGGCGAATAGCACAGATGTATTTGAGGGGAAGCTGGATAAACACATGAGGGAGAAAGGAATAGAAGGTTATGGGGATAGGGTGAGATGAAGTTGGGTGGGAGGAGGCTCGTGTGGAGCATAAACTCCACAAGTTCCGGGTTTTCGCGCATGCGCTTCCCATGCCTAAACCCGAAACTTGCGCGGCCCCTATGAGCGCGTACACACCTCGTACGCGGCCGTGGGGGGGTCACAGATTACGGCCCAGTATCTTCACACGCCTACACATTTCAGTTGCTTTAGGTCAGCCTTGCCTGTTTCTGCAGCTCACTCCCGAACGGTCAATATGGACAAAAACTGCACAGCATCAAAAGGGCTTACGGCCAAAATAAATGGACGGAATTACTTTATATTATTGCAACTTTGTTTCCCTTTATAAGTGCACTTGCAAAACGATCTCCTTCGACATTTCTCTTGGGAAATACAGTCTTACTGCGCTCACACCTTGCTAAGGGCGAATAGTTTTGCTCGGCAAACTAAAAGTGAGAAGAAAAACCCGCCGGGGTAGAGTTTCCGCTTCGGGAAATTGCGCCCAAAATGCGCTTGAAATTGCGCTGGTTAGGTTACTCTCCAAGTTTCCGCCAAAATTAATTTGCATAATCTTCCCTGAACCAGTGAACTGCTTCATTATCTGAGGGGTTGTGAATGGCGCTGAACACTGTGCAATCATCAGCGAACATCCCCATTTCTGACCTTATAAAGGAAATGAGAAGTCGCACAACACCAGGTTATAGTCCAACAGATTTATTTAATTTTACAAGCTTTCGGAGCTGTTCGCTCCTTCCTCAGGTAGAGTAGCTGTGAGAGAATCTCCCAGAATTCACAATATAAGCACAGAATAAGCACTGTGCTTATATTGTGAATTCCGGGAGATTCTCTCATAGCTACTCTACCTGAGGAAGGAGCGAACAGCTCCGAAAGCTTGTAAAATTAAATAAATCTGTTGGACTATAACCTGGTGTTGTGCGACTTCTCATTTTTGTCCACCCCAGTCCAACGCCGGCATCTCCACATCATGACTTATAAAGGAAGGAAGGTCTTTGATGAAGCAGTTAAAGATAGATGGGCCTAGGACACTGACCTGAGGAACTCCTGCAGCCTAAACTTAAACGTTCCCTTGTTAATTTCAAGTAACCTTAATGAAATTACTGGTTGGTGTGGATTCGTCACCACCTCAGCTCTTTCTGTGAACTGTTTCTTTTCTTTTTCATTTCCACTAAAAAGTATTCCTTGGCGATGCTCTCGCTGCCGATGTGTTTGAGAGCGGTAACCTGGCGCAGTTTTATTAATACAGATGAAAATGGGTTGATTACCAAAAATAAGCATTTTTAATCAGGGTGTCCAGTCCTCCACCTGTGAGTAACCTGATTTAAAATCACTGAAAAGGACTTTAAAAAACTGTGCTGAACCATTCAATAGTTTGATTGTTGTATACTCGTCAGTTTCTTAGTACATTAAATATTTTTTGATATGAAAAAACTTTTAAATGTGCCGACTGGTGCCTGTGCATCGAAAACAACGAGCGCGATTTGAAGAGTCTCCCCGAACCAACGTAATCATTGGAATCTCACAATTTCAGCCAGGGGGCGTGGCCAGTTTTGTAGCGTAGGTTTACCAGAATGATACCCGCACTTCAAGGGTTAAGTTACGAGGAGAGATTACACAAATTGGGGTTGTATTCCCTGGAATTTAGACGGTTAAGGGGTGATCTGATCGAAGTTTTCAAGATATTAAGGGGAACAGATAGGGTCGAGAGAGAGAAACTATTTCCACTGGTTGGGGAGTCTAGGACTAGGGGGCATAGTCTAAAAATTGGAGCCAGACCTTTCAGGAGTGAAGTTAGGAAACACTTCTACACACAAAGGGTGGTAGAAGTTTGGAACTCTCTTCCGCAAATGGCAATTGATGCTGCGTCAATTGTTAATTTTAAATCCGAGATTGATAGCTTTCTAGTAATCAAAGGTATTAGGGGATATGGGCCAAAGGCGGGTATATGGAGTTAGGTCGCAGATCAGCCATGATCTCACTGAATGGCGGAACAGGCTCCAGGGGCTGAACAGCCGCCTCCTGCTCCCTATGTTCCTAAGTTGTGAGCGGGACCGGATCCAGGCGTGGTGAATCTTGAACCAGTGGAAAAGATCGCGGAAGACACGAGCATAAGCGGTTTGGGGCCGTAACTCACCTACGTTTTAAATTCTCCGATCCTTTGTGCTGGTTTGGCCGATTGCGCCCGGCCTGCGCTGGGATTTGGCTGCAAGACTAGCGGGAACGTCCCCGTTCCCCCCCCACCCATTGTATCTGTAATAAAAATGTTGCACTGCGCTGCCAAGACGCAAAGTCCAGTGCGGGGAATTCTTTCTTGAAATGCACGTGATATCATAGAAACATAGAAGCAGGAGTAGGCCATTCGGCCCGTCGAGCCTGCTCCACCATTCAATACGATCATGGCTGATCATCCAAATCCAGTACCCTGTCCCTGCTTTAATCCCCACAGTACACCTATCCCACCCTACCCCCATAACCCCACGTATTTAATTCCCCCTAACATATCCCATCCTATCCCCATAACCCCACATATTTAATCCCCCCCTAACACTAAGGGTCAATTTATCATAGCCAAATCAACCTAACCCGCACATTTTTGGACTGTGGGAGGAAACCGGAGCACCCGGAGGAAACCCACGCAGACACGGGGAGAATGTGCAAACTCCACACAGACAGTCACCCGAGGTCAGATTCGAACCCGGGTCTCTGGCGCTGTGAGGCACCAGTGCTAACCACTATGCCACCGTGTTGCCCTGAAGTGTCCTGAAGTGTTATACATACATTAGCTGCTCAGAGCCAAAAAACTATTCAACATAATTTTAAAAGTATTAAAAATAATCAACGTTATCCCTGCATTATTTATATTTTACTTGCTTTCCATATCAGCTTGTTCTCCCAAAAATTCTTCTCTAATAACTGGCTTGCAATCCTCAGATTGCTGGATGCAATTAGCTCCTCTCGTGTTTCATCTCGTGCTTTAAATTGTGTTTGCTTGTGCCAAATTGCATTTATCTTTGTGCTTAATAGCCTCTGTGCATATTTTCAAATTATGTGTTTACTCCTTAACAGCATAAAATGCAATTAAATTAGTTTTTATAATTAAACTAATTAATATGCCCACTGTACTTTTTTTATAAAGAGGTTCGAAGGGAGTAAGCGATGGAGCTTAGTTGGGGCTGGAGTGGAGATCGACGCTGAGGTAGAGGAGCAGGAGGCCCAGAGGTGAAGGCAGCTCAGAACGGGTTCGACAAGGGTGGGAGCAGTGCTTATGGGAAGCAAGAGTAGGGTGAACAATGCAGGGGGAGGGTGCTGTAAACCAGGATAGGGTGTGCAGGGAGCAGCTCGGTTGAGAGGCTGTGGTGTGGTGAAGTGTACGGTTTTATGGGCGCTTAAGGGTGAGAGGAAGCAGGGAAATCCATGGTCTGGGTCCACGTGAGAGCTTCTGGGAGTTAAACTGCCGGGACTTGAGCACAACAGTCTAGGCCGACACTCCCAGTGCAGTACTGAGGGAGTGCTGCACTGTCGGAGGTGTCGTCTTTCGGATGAGACGTTAAACCGAGGCCCCGTCTGCTCTCTCAGGTGGGCGTAAAAGATCCCATTGCCACTATTTCGAAGAAGAACAGGGGAGTTATCCCCGGTGTCCTGGGGCCAGTATTTATCCCTCAATCAACATCATTAAAACAGATTATCTGGTCATTATCACATTGCTGTTTATGGGAGCTTGCTGTGCACAAATTGGTTGCTGTGTTTCCTACATTACAACAACAGTGACTACACTTCAAAAGTACTTCATTGGCTGTAAAGCGCTTTGGGACGGCCTGAGGCCGTGAAAGGTGCGATAGAAATGCAAGTTCTTCTTTTTACTGTCCTGGCGGAAGTATTTTTCTTTTAATTGTCAAGAATTTTTATATTTTTTATTTGGTGGATTGCGATTGGGGAGAAAATTGAAATTATGAAGCAAAGTTTTGTCTGATATGATTGGGGATTAATAAAAATATATTTTTTTAAATAGCCAAGGACAAAGGTGAAAAATAGAGATAATCAAACATTGAACCAAGAAGGACAAAGAAAACTGACCGACACAGCGCGATTTGGACTGACTCAGTAGGAACATAGGAACAGGAGGAGGACATTCAGCCCCTCGAGCCTGTTCCGCCGTTCAATATGATCTAACTCCATAAACCTGCCTTTGCCCGTATCCCTTAGTACCTTTGGCTAACAAAAATCTATCAATCTCAGATTTAAAATGAACAATTGATCTAGCATCGATTGCCGTTTGCAGAAGAGAGTTCCAAACTTCTACCACCCTTTGTGTGTAGAAGTGTTTCCTAATTTCACTCCTGAAAGGTCTGGCTCTAATTTTTAGACTATGCCCCTAGTCCTAGAATCCCCAACCAGTGGAAATAGTTTCTCTCTGTCCTACCCTATCTGTTCGCCTTAATATCCTGAAAACTTTGATCAGATCACCCCTTCACCGTCTAAATTCTAGGGAATACAACCCTAGTTTGTGTAATCTCTCCTCGTAACTTAACCCCTGGAGTCCGGGTATCATTCTGGTAAACCTACGCTGCACTCCCTCCAAGGCCAATATATCCTTCCTAAGGTGTGGTGCCCAGAACTGCAGGTGTGGTCTAACCAGGGCTTTGTACAGCTGCTGCATAACTTCTATCCCCTTGTATTCCAGTTCCTCTCGATATAAAGGCCAACATTCCATTAGCCTTTTCGATTGTTTTCTGCATCTGATAGATCAAAGGTCACAGCGCAGATGTCAGACGTAAAAAAAAAAATCATTAAAAAATGAGTATTAGCGGAGCTTCCTGCAGCACTTAACAACCCGTGCAAAACCTGATTGTTCATAAAGCATGTTCCACTCTACGTTTCAGCAGTCAGGACTAGCCAGGAGCGAATATACAGACCGTAGAGCGTGACAAGTGGGAAACTAAATGGCACAAGAGAATACCAGTGGCACTGGGACCCGCTGAAGGAACATGACCAACAACTGAGATCTCGTTACAGTGACCTGGTAAAGTCAGTCATACAGCGCCACCAGCAGGGGATGGTCTGAAATACAAAAGGGACAAACACAGCCGAAGAACAGAGACAAAAAAGAGGAAAAACTTGCATTTATACAGCGCCTTTCACCACCTCAGCACGTCCCAAAGCGCTTTACAGCCAATGAAGTACTTTTTGAAGTGTCGTCACTGTTGTAATGCAGGAAAAGCGGCAGCCAATTTGCGCACAGCAAAATCCCACAAACAGCAATGTGACAATGACCAGATCATTTGTATTTTGGGTGATGTTGATTGAGGGATTATTGGCCCAGGACAGCAGGAAGAATTCCCTGGCTCTTCTTCGAAATAGTGCCCTTTTGCATCCACCTGAGAGAGCAGACGGGGCCTCCGTTTAACGCATTATCTGAAAGGCGGCACCTCCGACAGTGCGGCGCTCCCTCAGCACCGCACTGGGAGTGTCAGCCTGGATTATGTGCTCAAGTCCCCAGAGTGGGACTATGAACCCGCAACCTTCTAACTCAGAGGTGAGGGTGCTACCGACCGAGCCCCGGCTGACACAGACAAGCTGCTGATCGGCACTGGTCAAATCGAGTGAGGAATCCCAACGCAACATATTTACAAAATGCGAGAAATAGGGTTATTCTTTACCACTTACAACAAAATATTTGGGGCATGATTTTTTTAAATTCTATGTAGTTGCATGCCCATAATTCTTGGGATATGGACATTGCTGGCAAGGCCAGCATTTATTGCCCATCCCTGGTTGCCCTTGAGAAGGTGGCGGTGAGCCTCCTTCTTGAACTGCTGCAGTCCGTGTGGTGAAGGTACTCCCACAGTGCTGTTAGGGAGGAAGTTCCAGGATTTTGACCCAGCGGCGATGAAGGAACGGCGATATATTTCCAAGTCAGGATGGTGTGTGACTTGAAGGGGAACTTGGAGGTGGTGGTGTTCCCATGCGCCTGCTGCCCTTGTCCTTTTAGGTGGTAGAGGTCGCGGGTTTGGGAGGTGCTGTTGAAGAAGCCTTGGCGAGTTGCTGCAGTGCATCTTGTAGATGGTACACACTGCAGCCACGGTGCGCCAGTGGTGGAGGGAGTGAATGTTTAAGGTGGTGGATGGGGTGCCAATCAAGCGGACTACTTTGTCCTGGATGTTGTCGAACTTCTTGAGTGTTGTTGGAGCTGCACTCATCCAGGCAAGTGGAGAGTATTCCATCACACTCCTGACTTGTGATGGTGGAAAGGCTTTGGGGATTCAGTAGGTGAGTCACTGGCTGCAGAATACCCAGCCTCTGACCTGTTCTACTGGCCATGGCATTTATGTGGCTGGTCCAATTAAGTTTCTGGTCAATGGTGACCCCCCCCCCCGCAGGATATTGATGGTGGGGGATTCAGCGATGGTAATGTCATTGAGTGTCAAGGGGAAGTGGTTAGACTCTCTTTTGTTGGAGATGGACGCTGCCTTGTACTTGTGTGGCGTGAATGTTATTTGCTGCTTATCAGCCCAAGCCTGGGTGTTGTCCAGGTCTTGCTGCATGCGGTCATGGACTGCTTCATTATCTGAGGAGTTGCGAATGGAACTGAACACTGTGCAGTCATCAGCGAACATCCCCATTTCTGACTTTATGAAGGAAGGAAGGTCATTGATGAAGCAGTTAAAGACAGATGGGCCTAGAACACTGTCCTGAGGAACTCCTGCAACCTAAACTTAAACATTCCCTTGTTAATTTCAAGTAATCTGAATGAAATTACTGGTTTGTATCGATTCGTCACCACCTCAGCTCTTTCTGTGAACAGCATACAAGATGGAAGATATCACATTCACCCATCACCCCTGTGCTCGCTGATCTACATTGGCTCCCGGTCCAGCAATGCCTCGAATTTAAAATTTTCATCCTTGTGTTCAAATCCCTCCATAGCCTCACCCCTCCTTATCCCTGTAACCTCCTGCAGCCCTACAACCCTCCAAGAACTCTGCGTTCCTCCAATTCTGGCCTCTTGGACATCCCCAATTTCCTTCGCCCCACCATTGGCGGCCGTGCCTTCAGCTGTCTAGGCCCCAAGCTCTGGAATTCCCTCCCTAAGCCTCTCCGCCTCTCTCTCCTATTTTAAGACACTCCTTAAAAGCTACCTTTTTGGCCAAGCTTTTGGTCACCTGTCCTAATATCTCCTTATGTGGCTCGGTGTCAAATTTAGTTTGATTAACGCTCCTGGGACGTTTTACTACGTTAAAGGCGCTGTATAAATGCAAGTTGTTGTTGCGTTCATTGGCTGGACTTCTGTTTTAATGGAGACGACAACATATTCATCTTGAGTTCTTTTTTATAGTAATTCCTTCCATCTGCAGTGCATTAAAGCTGTATACAAGCATTAGCCAGGTTCGACAGAAGATATCGGATATACAGTGCTAGCGTACCATCTTATATTACTAGCAGGTCTCCCATAGTGTTGTTCACGGTAAGTCTAATGATGCACTGTTTTATAAGGATAGCAGTGTTACACCATGTAATGTGCAACGTATTAGCCTGCTAAGATGCAGCCACCTGGCTCTAAGGCCACAAGGTCGAACTGTTCAGTAAACACAGGCATAGGTCATTCAGAGTTTAATTGCTGTTTCTTCGGGGGGACTTTGCAGATTGGAATGTGCTCATCAGTTTCAGGCTGGAGTTTAGGAACATTTAGCATTTCAAAATTGTTTTGCACCCCTAACAAAGTGCGATGCCCAGAGTGTGACATCTAATATATTAGACTGACAGCCACTGGCCTCAGGGATACTGAAGATCCTATTAATGACGCACAGATTGTACGCACAACTATAGCGTAAATCACAAGCAAAAAAAAATTAATATGCTGATATACAAATGCAAAATGTAGCTTAGTCCTTGGCCAGACACAAAGGAACATTTAACCCTTGCTGTTAACTAAATTCTTCATCTGTCCACATTCAATAATTGGTACTAGACAACCAACACTGAGGAAAGTTGCTCGAACTAGTGTATTAGATAGAAGCAGAAAACCTAGCTCTGAGGATTGGAAGTCCCATGGACATCAGTCGAGTCGCCTGCTCCAAACCACAGCAGTTACAGTTCTGAGTGACGGTCGAACCGGGAACTTTAGGCTGCCTGTCCTTTAACCAACTTGACCGTACGTCCGTGAAGCATTTTACTGTAACGTGGATCTGAGGGTCATTTCACTCCGCATCCCGACAATGAAACGTTGACCACATGGCGATCCACCCAGTACAGTCCCCACCGCTTAAAGCGGACGCGTTCGTGTGAACGCAATTTGCCCACTATGCGCAATGGCCGGTATAACGTGGGCACGTATGATAACATTTAAAATTGCACAGTTAAGCCCTGAACAGAAAAGACTGAGTTGCTGCTGTTTCCTCATCTTAATGCATCTCCGAGCCGCGTAGTATTTATGCCGGTACTGAACAGACTGCACTTCAGTTATGTGTCAGCCGTGGCTCAGTGGGCAGCACACTCTCGCCTTTGAGTCAGAAGGCTGTGGGTTCAAGCCCCACTCCAGAGACCTGAGCACAACAAGCTAGGCTGACACTCCAGTGCAGTACTGAGGGAGTGCTGCACTGTCGGAGGTGTCGTCTTTCAGATGAGACGTTAAACCGAGGCCCCGTCTGCTCTCTCAGGTGGATGCAAAAGATCCCACGGCACTATTTTGAAGAAGAGCAGGGGAGTTATCCCCGGTGTCCTGGCCAATATTTATCCTTCAATCAACATCACTGAAACAGATGATCTGGTCATTATCACATTGCTGTTTGTGGGGGCTTGCTGCACGCAAATTGGCTGCTGCGTTTCCTGCAGTACAACAGTGACTACACTTCAAAAAGTACTTCATTGGCTGTAAAGTGCTTTGGGATGTCTGGTGGTTGTGAAAGGCGCTATATAAATGCAAGTCTTTCTTTCTATGTGGAGAGACTAGAGACGCTGGGATTGTTCTCCTTAGAGCAGACAAGGATAAGGGAAGATTGATAGAGGCATTCAAAATTATGAGGAGTGTGTTGATGGGGATAATCTGTTTCCACTGGCAAGAGGGTCGGTAACCAGAGGACACAGATTTAAGATAACTGGCAAAAAAATCTCGGGCGGTCGTAAAAGAACCCACAGCACTACTCGAAAAAGAGCAGAGTAGTTCTGGCCAACATTTCTCCCTCAACCAACATCATAAGCAACTGATTATCTGGTCATTTATTTCATTGCTGTTTGTGGGGCCTTGCTGTGCGCAAAATGTCTGCCGGGTTTTCCCTACATTACAACGGTGACTACACTTCAAAAAGAACTTCATTGGCTGTGAAGCGATTTGGGACATCCTGAGGTTGTGAAAGGCGCTATATAAATGCAAGTTCTTTCTTTATACGTACTTAGTTGGAGCTCCTCCAGGCCTGGAGCTACTTTAGCTGGTTGAGTTTTCACTTACTCGCTTCTAAGGATTAATTCATTCATTCATTCCTGTAAACCATCATTTCAGCAAGACTTTACTGGACAGATGCAATGGGATGAGTCCAGCCATAGAAATCCATTTTTGAGTGTCCACTCCACAGAATGGTAGATCTCTTTTCGCTCGACTTCTGGAGACTTGTTATGGTAGAGTTTTCCAGCTTTTCCCCTCTGCCAAGAACCTACTGTATGTGAACTAATGTTGGACAGACACTTGGGGAGAGAAAGTTCAATCGTGCCGTGAATGGTCTCTTCAAAATCAGCTAAAAAAGAACCAGAGCTGGCTGCCCTGTCCAGCAGACAGACTGAAGGGGAGGCCCATGGCTGGCAAGAACAGGGTCCGGACAGACTGTCAGAGTTGGATCTTTACAGGAGTCCCACGGAGGAGTCCGTAAATAAAGATAACTAAAAACAAAACTAAACTAGCAGGGAAGAAACAACCGCAGGACATGGGAGGAATCCTATCAGTGACGGTACTTATCTGCAGAATTACCTTCGCTTTTGACAAAAAAAAAGTGGCTTTACAAGCCCGTGATGGGTCTGACAATGAACTCCACCATCTTCGACTGTCCAGCGCTCCCTCAGCACTGCACTGGAGTGTCAGGCCAGATAATGTGCTCAAGTCTCTGGAGTGGGGCTTGAACCCACAACCTTCTGACTCAGAGGCCAGAAGAGTGCGACCCACTGAGCCAAGGCTGACACCACAACACGTAGCTTCTGTGACTTCACACTGTATGGGGGCAGGAGAAATGAGACCCTTTACCATTTCCTCCTTAAGGGTGAGTTACAGGCAGGCATTGTTGAGCATCTTGAGGTATCTGAAAGGCATGTTGCAATAGTACTGAGTTTCTGGAATTCTGATACACGGGCAGGGGTACATATCAAAAAGGAACACTTCCGCTATAATCGGGGATTCTACCATCCGACAGCCCCAGGGTGCGCAGAGCAGGGATTTTGTGATCCCACAACCTGCGCTTTTCAGTCTATAAAATGAATGCATGGAAAAGCACAGGCTGCGTGTCCGTGAATTCCCAACCTGCACTCCCTGCGGGTGCCACAATCCACTGGGAGCACCAGATCATACAATAACCCCCTTGTGTCTCTTGCAAATCCAACCAAATAACAGCTACCACTTTACTTAACCTTTGATGGCTCCAATCTTGACCCCTCATTGTCCATTGACATTAGTGGCCTCGCTACTTTCTTTGACCTCAAAACAAGCTTCCACAGCTCCTGCATTGCTGACGTTATTTGCAAGAAGCTGGGTTTCTTCTTTTGTGCCAAACACCTCTTCATCTTTCAACAAATTGCTATGAAGCCCAAACCATCTAATACTCGAATATTATTCCCATTATCTGTGGAGGCTCTTCTGTCCCGCACTCCTGGGCAGAATACAAGAAGAGGCTGATTAGCTATGACAAGCACTCCTTCTCACCTCTGCCTTCCGTGTCCATCACAACCATTCTTGCCTCCATTTTGGCGATAGCAATTGGGTCAGTGCCCTTCCTCGATCACCCTCTAAAACTGAAAATAAGCTGATCTACACACTCTTCCCCCCCTCCCTACACCGTTACCATGTTGAAATTGAGTCTTATTACATTGTCTCCCACTCTAACCATTCTTTCCCCAGGACCTCAGGACTCCTTTCCTGCAGTTCCACCTGTTCAGCCATAGCTCAGTGGGTGAAACTCTCACCTACGAGTCCAAAGGTGGTCGGTTCATAATTCCACTCCAGAGATTTGAGCCCATAATCTAGGCTGACACTCTACTGAGGGAGTGCTGCACTCTCGGAAGCGCCGTCTTTCAGATGAGATGTTAAACCAAGGTCCCGTCTAAACTCTCAGGTGGACGTTAAAGATGCCACGGTATTATTTCGAAGAAGAGCAGGGGAGTTCTCCCCAGTGTCCTGGCCAATATTTATCCCTCAATTAACGCTACTAAAAACAGATTATCTGGTCATTATCATATTGCTGTTTGTGGGAGCTTGCTGCGCGCACATTTGTCTGCCACGTTTCCTACACTACAACATTGACTACACTTCTAAAATATTTCATTGGCTGTAAGGCGATTTGGGATACCTTGAGATCATGAAAAGCGCTATAGAAATGCAAGTCTTTCTTTTTTTCTATCTACAATCTACAGGTGCCACCTAATCAGTACTTCCTGATTTCGCTCATCATCTCTGTCCTCGCTTCAACCTTGCTGGTGGCCTGAGCTACGGTCCTTGGCCTTCACCGTGTGGTCTCAATTTGTTTGTAAAAATATTATAATTCATGTTTGCAATTTGCTCTCCCGCCTGATAAATGAGCAGGTTATCTGACCCTCTGATGGAGAAGGCACGGCAAGCAGTGACACTGACTGCTAACGTTGTATGGAAAACGAGACATTTACCACCAACGCAGTTCGACAACTGACATTGCACTGCTGCTTTCGATACCCGGAGCAAGACTAATTGAATGGAGAGGGATTACATTGGACTGTGCAACAGGGTTAAAGCCAAATACAATAGGGGATAGGATGGGATGGGAGGGGGGGGGGGGGGGGGGGGGGGGGGGGGGGGGGGGGGGGGGGGGGGAGTCTCATGTTCTGTGATTTAAGGGTGGAAAGCTGTCGGACCTTTGCGAATCCTCCAATTGCTAATTATTTAAAGATGGACCATCTTCCAGTAATTCCAGCAATCTGGATATCCGTTTCAAAGGCTTAAAATCAATCCAGCTGTGATCCTGATTTATCGAGTCTAATTTAGACTATGAATAACTCAGCAACCTCCTACTTATTATAGCAGATGAACTGAAAGGTCACTTACAAGTACAATTCTGTTTTGATTACATCAGACAGTCGACAGCAGAAATTGATGGAAGTTTTGACTTGACTTTCTAGACTTGACTATTCCAACGCACTCCTGGCCGGCCTCCCTAGTTCTACCCTCCATAAACTTGAGGTCATCCAAAACTCTGCTGCCCGTGTCCTAACTCGCACCAAGTCCCGTTCACCCATCACCCCTGTACTCGCTGACCGACATTAGCTCCCGGTTAAGCAGCGCCTCGATTTTAACATTCTCATCCTAGCAAGTCGGGTAGATTGAGGGGGGGGGGTAATCTGATTTAGGTGTTTAAAATTTTAAAAGGATTCGATAAGGTAGACATGGAGAAACTATTTCCTCTGGTGGGGGAAATCCAGAACAAGGGGGCATAATCTTAAAATTAGAGCCAGGCCGTTCAGGAGCAAAATCAGGAAGCAGTTTTTCACGCAAAGGGTAGTAGAAATCTGGAACTCTCTCCCCCAAAAGGCTGTGGACGCTGGGGGACAATTGGAGCTTTCAAGACTGAGATGGATAGATTTTTGTTAAGTAAGGGTATCAAGGGATATGGAGCAAAGACGGGTGAACGGAGTTGAGGTACAGACCAGCCACGATCTAACTGAATTGCAGAGGAGACGTGAGGGATTGAATGGCCTACTCTTGATCTAATTTAATGGCGCAACAGACTTGAGGGGCTAAATGGCCTCCTCCTGTTCCTATGCTCTAAAATTAAGTGCGGCTTTTGCGATATCTGTTGATGATCTTTGAGTATATCTTTGTTTACCAATGTTAAACATGGCCAGTGGTGTATCTCAAGCTTAAGGTTTTGCAATGTGAAAGTAAAGGTGCAAGAAATAGTGATAGTTATCGAAAAAAAATCATTTAAAAAAAAAGTTTTGGTCACATGATGTGAAAGTATATTACATCGAATTTACAGCACAGAAACAGGCCATTCGGCCCCACTGGTCTGTGCCAGTGTTTGTGCTCCACACGAGCTTCCTCCCACCCCTCTTCAACTCACCCTATTAGCATAACCTTCTATTCCTTTCTCCCTCATGTGTTTATCCAGCTTCCCGCTTAAATGCATTTATACTGTTCGCCTCAACCACTCCCTCTGGCAGCGAGTTCCACATTCTCACCGCTCTCTGGGTTCATTTATATTAATGTAAAACATTACGATGTGGTGCCTGGTTGCACTGATAGCTCAGCAAATGCATCCAGTCAACAGCTGAGCCGTGCAGGGGAGGGGAGAAAATTGGTACCAAAACAAGGGGCATCGCTCCGGGGCAAAGCCAGCTTTAGAGGGCCACCATTACGTACCATGGCGACGAGACTGCCTGGCAAGAGTTATTCCACTGGCGAAAGCATACTCTTACGCTCAGCAGCTTTTTGATAAGGTTTGTTCAACAGAAGGCAGAAGTTAGGTTTGTTGGAGGTTTGATTAGTACTGCAGTTTTGCCACTGTCCAGTCGATGTCACTGCACAATGACAAACCAACCCCTTTCATTTAACCTTAAGAACATAAGTACATAAGAAATAGGAGCAGGAGTAGGCCATTCAGCCCTTCGAGCCTGCTCAATAAGATCATGGCTGATCTTCGACCTCAACTCCACCTTTCCGCAATTACCCCAGATCCCTAGTATCCAAAAATCTATCAATCTCAGTCTTGAGGGGCAGAATTCCAAAGATTCACAACCCTTTGAGTGAAGAAATTTCTCCTCATCTCAGTCCTTTCATCCTATTACCAACACACCTCCAGCTTTTTAACCGCAGCCCTATCTGAAAAAATCTGCCACGACCACTAATCAATAAATAATGGCTCAAAGGCGAGCAGCTGTATTCCAAAGTGATGGGGTCTTGTTAGCAAAACGCTGATCGCTACATCATCTGCACTTTTGATCTGTCACTTTGTCGGAGATCACCCTTTATCTTAATGTTTACCACAGCTATTAATAAATAATGGCAATGATGCGGAGATTCCGGTGTTGGACTGGGGTGGACAAAAGTGAGAAGTCCCACAACACCAGGTTATAGTCCAACAGCTTTATTTGAAATCACAAGCTTTCGGAGCGCTGCTCCTTCGTCAGGTGAAGGTGACTTTACCTGACGAAGGAGCAGCGCTCCGAAAGCTTGTGATTTCAAATAAAGCTGTTGGACTATAACCTGGTGTTGTGCGACTTCTCATTAATAAATAAGGGAGAGAAATAAAAACCCCATCAAAATAATTAGCCCCCCCCCCCCCCCCAACAAACAACGGCAGCCACATTTTAATCACCCACTAGTTGGCACGCTGTTACGCAAAGTATAATTGATGTTATGGTGCAATCCGATCTGCCTCTTCCCTCGGTACACCCATTACTTTCGCTGCCTGGCACTCGCAGCGGCCGGAGCTGAGGGTGTTGCCCGGCACAGTGATGGAATACGGAAATGCTAAAGGTCTGTCCGGTTTGCATCATCTCCGAGCTGAGACCTGTGTGGACGAGGCCTCCCCAGCTGCCGGCTCCACGCCGCATTCCTCGGGGGGCAGCCACTGGTAACCTGGAGGCGAGAGAGAGAGAGGGGCAGCAGCTTTCTGCAGCGTTTTAAAAAGCTGCAATTATTTCCCCCTCCCCTCCCCTCGGCCGGGTTTGCTGAAACCGTGGAATATATATTCCGGCGGAGGAAAACATGCTCAGTTCCCGGTAACAAGGAGCAGAGCTAAGGCAGAACCATTAAACGTGCTTCACAGCGCATGCCTACCCAGGTACTAATGACCTTCGTCAAGCACAAAGGGGAAACACTTTTTTTTTCCGCCCCCCCCCCCCAAAAAAAAGGTTTTTCATTAAAACGGATCACTGTATTTACCTTTGCGTCAAGATGTCATTTCCATTTCCCTTGATGAGCACATCCATTAAAATCCGGTCTGCAAAGCCACATTTTCCCAGGGCAGAGCACTTGGGTTCAGGTCACAGAGCACTGCAGACCCTAAGTGCGTAATTAAATTTAGGTGAGCTGATTTCTCTTGCGAACTTCGCAGTACTTGCACCAACTCAAGTGGCCTTCAATCCCCCTGGGAGAAAATACCTTTACTTTATGGTTAATAGATTAACATTACGTACAGTTGCTTTCAGCCTGCACTCTAAAAACTTCCTTTAAATAGGTTGAAGAGTTTTTTTTTAAAGACTTGCATTTCTCCAGCGCCTTTCACAACCTCAGGACGTCCCAAAGCGCTTTACAGCCAATGAAGTACTTTTTTTGAAGTGTAGTCACTGTTGTAATGTACGAAACGCAGCAACCAATTTGCACACAGCAGGCTCCCACAAACAGCAGTGTGATAATGACCAGATCATCTGTTTTAGTGAAATAAAAACAGAAAACGCTGGAAATACTCAGCAGGTCAGGGAGCTTCGAAATAGTGCCACGGGATCTTTTACATCCACCTGAAAGAGTAGACGGGGCCTCGGTTTAATGTCTCATCCGAAAGATGGCACCTCCGACAGTGCAGCACTCCCTCAGCACTGCACTGGAGTGTCAGCCTGGACTTTTGTGCTCAAGTCTCTGGAGTGGGACTCAAACCCACAGCCTTCTGATCAGAGACGAGGGTGCTACCAACTGAGTCACGGCTGACACATACGGGTCCAATACTGTTCAGATACAGATTTAAGATTAAGATCCATGGGGGGAGATGAGGAGAATTTTTTTTTAAACACAGCGAGTTGTTTTAATCTGGAATGCACATCCAAATGGGCGGTGGAAGCAGATTCAATAACAACATAAGAAATAAGAGGAGTAGGCCATACAGCCCCTCGATCCTGCTTCGTTCAATAAGATCATGGTTGATCTCCGACCTCAACTCCACTATCCTGTCCGATCCCCATATCTCTTGATTCCCTGAGAGTCCAAAAATCTATCAATCTCTGTCTTGAATATACTGAATGACTGAGCCTCCACAGCCCTCTGGGGTAGAGAATTCCAAAGATTCACCACCCTCTGAGTGAAGAAATTTCTCCTCATCTCAGTCCTAAATGGCCGACCCCTTATTCTGAGACTGTGACCCCTGGTTCTAGACTCCCCAGCCAGGGGAAACATCCTCCCTGCATCTACCCTGTCAAGCCCCTTAAGAATTTCATACGTTTCAGTGAGATCACCCCCTCATTCTTCTAAACTCTAGGGAATATGGACCTAGTCTACTCAATCTCTCCTCAGAGGACAATCTCCCCATCCCAGGAATCAGTCCAGTGAACCTTCGTTGCACTCCCTCTATGGCAAACATATCCTTCCTCAGGTAAAACTGTACACAATACTCCAGGTGTGGTCTCACCAGGGCCCTATATAATTGCAGTAAGATAGCTTTACTCTTATACTCAAATCCCTTTGTAATGAAGGCCAATATACCATTTACTTTCCTAATTGTTTGCTGTACCTGCAGGTTAACTTTCAGGTGATTCATGTACAAGGACAGCCAGGTCCCTCTGAACACCAACATTTCCCAATCTCTCACCATTTAAAAAATACTCTGCTTTTCTATTTTTCCTACCAAAGTGGATAACTTCACATTTCTCCACATTATATCCCATTTGCCATGTTCTTGCTTCCAAATTAAATCAAACCCGATTTCAATATATGCGGCACATTTCACAGTACAATCTGGACATTAGGTACCAGCTCTTTGATTGAGCTCTTAAATATCTTGAATCCATTTTGCTTTCTGCCATTGTGGAGTTTAAATCTTTGCAGAAGCTCTGCAATCAACCAACGAGCTCCAGAGCTACAACAGCCCATAATAGTCAAGCTAAATTGTCAGTCAGGAAATGCTCAGTATCCCAATCAAAGACCTCTGAAAGCTCGACGATAAGTGAGCATTAACGCACGCTCCACACTAAAATCACGTTAAGAGTATTAAAAAAAAAAATTCAAACCCGTGCTGTAAACTCATTCCATAACACACTTGTAAAATTAATATTGTGTTTCACAGTTATCCAGCGAGCATCCCCCGTGTACTCTGCACAAAGGCGAGTCAGAAGTGGCTCAGTGGGCAGCACTCTCGCCTCTGCGTCGGAAGCCCCACTCCTGAGCTGTGAGCACTGACGTAAGAAAACTACTAGGCACTTGGTCTAAGCGTTAAACAAAGCTTTAATCAACTGTTTTACAACATGGAGGTCTAGTTGTGTCCTTCACTAGTTCCTGTTAAGGAATGTCCTGAGCAAGCTGGGCCCATGCCCGAGTATTTATACTCTCCCTGGACAGCGCCACCAGCAGGCCGCCCAGTATTACTTCATAAGTCATTTCCACATGAATGACAAGATTCATGTCAAGCACATAATCCAGACTGGTGCTCCAGTGCGGTACTGAGACAGTGTCGCACTGTCGGAGGTGCCGTCTTTCGAATGAGACGTTAAACCGTGGTGGACGTTAAAAAGAAAAGACTTGCATTTATACAGCGCCTTTTACAACCTCAGGATGTCCCAAAGTGCTTTGCAGCCAATGAAGTACTTTTGACACAAAAGCAAAATACTGCGGATGCTGGAAAATCTGAAATAAAGAGAGAAAATGTTGGAAACACTCAGCAGGTCAGGCAGGATCTGTGGAGAGAGAAACAGAGTCAACGTTTCAGGTCGATGACCCTTCGTCAGAACTGGAAAAAGTTGGAGATGGAACAGGTTTTTAAGCAAGTGTAGGGGCAGGAAAAGAGGGGGAGGGGAGGAAAGAACAAAAGGGAAGGTCTGTGATAGGGTGGAAGGCAGGAGAGATTAAATGACAAAAGGGATGATGTTGCAAGGCAAAAGGAGATGGTAATGGGACAAGTTAAAAAAACAAAAGATGGCTCTGGATGAAGTGTAAATGACAATGGCAGAATGATCAACAGCTGCCAAGTACTTTTTGAAGTGTAGTCACTGTTGTAATGTGGGAAACGCAACAGCCAATTTGTGCACAGCAAGCTCCCACAAACAGCAATGTGATAATGACCAGATAATCTGTTTTTTAGTGATGTTAATTGAGGGATAAATATCGGCCAGGACACCAGGGAGAACTCCCCTGTTCTTCTTCGAAATAGTGTCATGGGATCTTTTACGTCCACCTGAGAGAGCAGATGGGGCGTCGGTTTAACGTCTCACCCACTGAGGGACTGCTGACACAAATAATGGTTTGAAATATCACTTTCTGGATAAAGGTCTATCGCTTAAAGAATGTTTTCCTTTCCAAAACATTCCCGTGGGAAATAGACCCATTTTAATTAAAATGTTGCACTTTTAATATACTTTATTTTTGCTCCACAGGCTTAACGTTCAGCTTCAAGTTAATATAATGAAACCAGTATTATTTTGCAAGCATTCACAATGTCACATAGAAGCGTCCAGAAAATGAGACTGCAGAATCCCTCCAACTTTAATATGTGAGGCTAGCAAGCACATTTATGTTCATGGAATCTGACATCACAGCAGGAGGCCATTCGGCCCAATATGCCTGTGCCGGTGTAACATGGAAAAAATACTCGAATTCAATGCCTGCAACTTACAGGGAGAAGGGCAACTCCATATAAGACATATAAGGTGTCAGCTGTGGCTCAGTGGGTAGCACACTCGCCTCTGAGTCAGAAGGTTGTGGGTTCAAGCCCCACTCCAGGGACTTGAGCACATAAAGCTAGGCTGACACTCCAGTGCAGTGCTGAGGGCGTGCTGCACTGTCGGAGGTGCCGCCTTTCGGATGAGACGTTAAACCAAGGCCCCCGACTGCTCTCTCAGGTGGACGTAAAAGATCCCATGGCACTATTTGGAAGAAGAGCAGGGGAGTTATCCCTGGTGTCCTAGGCCAATATTTATCCCTCAATCAACATCACTAAAACAGATTATCTGGTCATTATCACATTGCTGTTTGTGGGAGCTTGCTGTTCGCAGATTGGCTGCCGTGTTTCCCACATTACAACAGTGACTCCACTTCAAAAGTGCTTCATTGGCTGTAAAGCGCTTTGAGACGTCCGGTGGTCATGAAAGGCGCTATAGAAATGCGAGTCTTTCTTTTAATCACAGCCACAGAACTTTAAGCAATCAGACGCTATGCTTCTAATTCTTACATTATCAGCAAACAATCAGGCCTGACTCTCTGCGGTTAAGAATGTACAAAGTTATCCCACAGGCGGGGATGAAGCTCAAAAGAATGCCATCCCCATCAATAACGCGCTGAGTGGACCATCTTCTGTTTGTGTACCAGCCCAGAGCATGAAGCATATTGAAATGCACCGTGATGGTATTGATGCAGATCGCCCTAGTGATGGGAGGGATCAATGGTTCATCATAGAAATTTACAGCACAGAAGGAGGCCATTCGGCCCATCGTGTCTGTACCAGCCGAAAAAGAGCTAGCCACCCTAATCCCACTTTCCAGCTCTTGGTCCGTATCCTTGTAGGTTAAAGCACTTCAAGTGCATATCCAAGTACTTTTTAAATGTGATGAAGGTTTCTGCCTCGACCACCGTTTCAGGCAGTGAGTTCCAGACCCCCCCCCCCACCACCCTCTGGGTGAAAAAAGTTCTCCTCAACTCCCCTCTAATCCTGCTACCAATTACGTTAAATCTCTGCCCCCTGGTTATTGACCTCTCTGCTAAAGGAAATAGGTCCTTCCTATCCACTCTATCCAGGCCCCTCATCATTTTATACACCTCAATCAAGTCTCCCCTCAGCCTCCTCTGTTCCAAAGAAAACAACCCCAGCCTATCCAATCTTTCATCATCGCTAAAATTCTCCAGTCCTGGCAACATCTTCGTAAATCTCCACTGTACCCTCTCCAGTGCGATCACATCTTTCCTGTAATGTGGTGGCCAGAACTGTACCCAGTACTCTAGCTGTGACCTAACCTCTGGTTCATCAAACAAGAAGTATAGTGAGGTACGAGACCTCATCTCCTGGTTACCTGGGTTGCGCCCCAGCTCAGACTGATGGGACAAAGGTCTCCTCTGTCCACCCGAGTCCTAGATTAAGCTGCCCAGGCCGAATCAATTAGCGAGTGGACAGAGGCCCTCGAAATCAAACTTCATTCAAAGTGAGGCAAGTTGGCAACGTCAGTCAGAAGACACAGTGATAGCTGGTGAAGGAAATGGAAAATTCCTCATGGTGCGGTTGCTTTTGAAGTTAGGTTGAAAATATATTCTTATGGCAAAGAGGAGGGGAGCGCTATTTTGCAGCTGGCTATGCTGCACCCGACTTAGGAGTGTTCGCTATCAACACTGAACGCCCAAGGTAGATAAACATTCCATTCCTCAGTCCTACCACCCTTTACCTCAGTATAGAAATTCAACAAAAATGTAAGCATTGAAAAATAAGGGAAGGTTAACTTCTTACAAATGAACGTGGATTACAACCATGTATAAAACCCACGGTTTGGAGAATCGCCAGAAACTGGCAGAGCTGGAATATTAAGACGAGGAAAGGGAGACATAGTATGAACTGGAAGGGGGGAGCTGGTCAAGTATCTAGTTGGGAACAGGATAGGTAGGGGAGAGGGTCAGGTAAAGACTAGCTCGATTAGGTTCCGGTGCTGCCTCTGTCTTTGGAAGGCCGCAGACCATTGCTGGAAAGTGTGGGACGGAAAAACATTCCTGAGCTTTGCCGGATTACCTTTGGGATTTGCTACATCACCAGTAAGGGTCGCACGGAATGTTTCCTTTTCCAAAACGGTCCCGAATTTACTGTAACCGGCCAATGAATTTGCATCTGCCGTTCATTAGACTAGCTCTTGCCCGTTTAAATTCCATGAGACTTTGCCCTGCAAGTTGCTGCAAGTAGGAGATGGAAAGAGCGCGATGCCCTCTACAGGACATCTGGGACCTGAGTGAACAGGGCAAACAACTGTGTATCTCCTTAACTAATCAGATTGAAAGATTGTTAATGAGCAGCGCAGAGTCTGAACCTGGAAGTGTCAGTTAGAAGAGTGAATTCAATGTCAAATCAGGTACAGAAAGTGAAATAAAGAGAGGGAAAGAAAGATTGGATTAAGAGAGAGAGAGATATAAAAGAGAAAAAACGAAAAAGTAAAAAGGAAATGTATTTAAAAAAAATCTCCAACAACAATTAAAAGCTGAAGGAATGAGACTCCACACGTAGAATAGTTCATTTTCAGTGCCAGAGAGGTTGTTTGGCAGTAATTAAGACTTATCACGCCGTTAAAAAGGGTACTTAGACTGAGATGGACAAGCCCTGACTTTCGGTGGCGAGTTTAGTCTGTATCTACCATCCAAGCACAGGAACTTTACGTCGTTCAGTACATTTCAATGGTGAGGCAGACAGCCAGATGCCGTTTTCGGGAAGCTAATGGCGGAATGGCACATCTCGGACAGCAACTTCCGGACTTTACATTTAACCTCGCATCTGGTCTCGACTGAAGTTGCTGTTCGATTTGCGCATAAATAACAGTCAGCGCCATCAGCCTCACCATTATTTTGACAGTAAATTCTGGCCCTTTCAATTTTCCCTGACTTTACCACTTCGCTTTATTTTTTGGTTAAAATTTAGTTTGGATGGGCTACCACTCCCTGAAATGTTAGCGCTGTTCTCCCGCTTTGAGGGAGAGACACTTGCCGTATCCCAACTGGGGTTGGGCTTTCCCCCCAAACAGCTGTGGATAGGCGAAGGAAGTGGGGTGGGGGGCGGGGGGGGGGGGGGGCGGGAGCGGGAGGGGTGCACAAGAGGCCAGAGTTGGAGGAGCGCAGAGATTTCGAAGGGTTGTGGGGCTGGAGGAGGTTACAGAGATAGGGAGGGGCGAGGCCGTGGAGGGATTTGAAAATAAGGATGAGAATTTTAAAATCGAGGCGTTGCCGGATTGGGAGCCAATGTAGGTCAGCGAGCACAGGAGGTGATGGGTGAACGGGACTTGGTGCGAGTTGGGATACAACAGTGACTCCACTTCAGAAAGTACTTCATTGGCTGTATAGCGCTTCGGGACATCTTGAGGTCATGAAAAAACACTATATAAATGCAAGTTCTTTCTTTCCTTTAATATCCTGGCCAAATCAAGTTGAACATACGACAGGAAACAGATATTGGTGACCACTACATTTCGGGGAAACGATTTGGTACAACATGGAGTCCTGTGACAATTCCCGCGATTTTGTGGCCAAGTATTTCAATGTTCAGTGAAAAGTACCAGGGGCTTCTGAGGTTTAACCTCACCTGATGGTGTCACTTACCTTGCTATTTAAATACAAAGAAAGACTTGCAGTTCTATAGCACTTTTCACAACCACCAGACATCCCAAAGCACTTTACAACCAATGAAGTACTTTTTGAAGTGAAGTCACTGTTGTAATGTGGGAAACGCGGCAGCCAATCTGCACACAGCAAGCTCCCACAAACACCAATGTGATAATGACCAGATAATCTGTTTTAGTGATGTGGATTAAGGGATAAATATTGGCCAGGACACTGGGGAGAACTCCCCTGCTCTTCTTCGAAATAGTGCCTGTGGGATCTTTTCCGTCCACCTGAGAGGGCAGACGGGGCCTCGGTTTTATGTCTCATCTGAAAGACGGCACCTCCGACAGTGCAGCACTCCCTCAGCACTGCACTGGGAGCGTCAGCACTAGATTTTTGTGCTCAAGTCTCTTGGAGTGGGACTTGAACCCACAACCTTACTGACTCAGAGGTGAGTGTGCTACCAACTGAGCCACGGCTGACACTTAAATGTGGAATTTGTAGAATAGGAGGAGCTGCAGTTGCCCCAGTGTCATCAACTGAGAAACAAATTTGCACAAGACCCTTTTGTTTTAAGGAGGTACAGCTATTGAGAATAAAGTCCGATTTCAACAGAAGCAAAAGCAACCTTATAAAACTAAATCAAAATGGGGTTTCCACTGTTAGATATTTATTCTCCCCTTGGCCAACTGCAATTCATGAACTCGACATTAGAGGGCAGAGTTGACTGCAGTGACAGCTCTGCCGTCACAGAGTTCCCTCGTGAATATGCTTCTTCACACTGCGGTATTTATTGCTTTCACTATCTGTATTGACAAATTTCATATTGAATTAAAAATCTAGCTAAGCGGTGATCCCTGATCAATCAGGATGCAAGTTGCTGTTAGAAAACGTAAGTAACCCCCAAACTGACTGATATAGGAACAGGAGGAGGCCATTCAGCCCCTCGAGCCTGTTCCGCCATTCAATGAGATCACGGCTGATCTGCAACCTAACTCCATTTACCCGCCTTTGCCCCGTATCCCTTAATACCTTTGGTTAACAGAAATCTATCAATCTCCGATTTAAAATTAACAATTGACGCAGCATCAATTGCCGTTTGCGGAAGAGAGTTCCAAACTTCTACCACCCTTTGTGTGTAGAAGTGTTTCCTAATTTCACTCCTGAAAGGTCTGGCTCTAATTTTTAGACGATGCCCCCGAGTCCTAGAATCCCCAACCAGCGGAAATAGTTTCTCTCTATCGACCCGATCTGTTCCCCTTAATATCCTGAAAACTTCGATTAAATCACCCCTTAACCTGCTAAATTCTAGGGAATACAACCCTAGTTTGTGTAATCTCTCCTCGTAACTTAACCCCTGGAGTCCGGGTATCATTCTGGTAAACCTACGCTGCACTCCCTCCAAGGCCAATGTATCCTTCCTAAGGTGTGGTGCCCAATATGAAGTCATAATAAAATTTAAAATCACACTTGTATGATTTTATAGATTTTAATAGAGCTGGCTGACCACCACGGCCAGTCGAAGATCTGGGTTGTGTTGCTTAGCTGCCAACCTGTCCCTTGAAAAGCCACTATTAAGTATTCCTAGTGGGAAACAGATGAGCAAGTATCCGTCACACTTTTGATACAGATACAAAACAGAAAGAAGGTAAATTAAACAAATTCTCGCTGCTTTTAAATTCAACCTGGAGGACAATTGTAACTGATTTCCAGGCTCCAGGTCAGGAGAACCAACTGTGACATGACTGGCTTTCTTTCTTTCAACTCAAGTCATTAAAAAACTTTGCAGGGTAACTATATCAGCTGGAGTGCGATGATTGCATGCTAGGCTCAAGATACAAATATAAAAATGATTGATAGACAGATGGAACATCAGAGATCGAGAAAAAACAGTGAAGGGTTGGCTGTACATTATTAAAGACACATTTTAGAAGGCATTTCTTTCAAAAGTCGGTCAAACAAATCTATCTATGAGGCTGAATTTATGTTGAAAAACACAATACATTCATTCATTTTATTCTTCGAATCAAAACTCCAAATGCCATGTTTACTGACTGTTTTTTGGAAAGTATAAGGTTGCAACTTGAAACAATATGGAGTAGAATGGGCCTATACTCTCTGGAGTTTAGCAGAATGAGTGGTGATCTCATTGAAACATATACAATTCTTAGAGGGTTTGACAGAGTAGATGCTGAAAGGTTGTTTCCCCTGGCTGGAGCGTCTAGAACCAGGGGTCACAGTCTCAGGATAAAGGGGTCGGCCATTTAGGACTGAGATTAGGAGAAATTTCTTCACGCAGAGGGTTGTGAATCTTTGGAGTTCTCTACCCCAAAGGGCTGTGGATGCTCAGCCGTTGGGTATATTCAAGGCTGAGATCGATAGGTTTTTGGATTCTAGGGGAATCAAGGGATATGGGGATCGGGCGGGAAAGTGGAGATGAGGTCAAAGATCAGCCATGATCTTATTGAATGGCGGAGCAGGCTCGAGGGGCCAAATGGCCGACTCCTGCTCCTGTTTCTTATGTTCTTATGAGCACGCGAATTGTAATGGATTCCCTGCTAATGAGTGGATTAGGTATCTACTGAAAGAAAAGATAGAAAGGCTTGCATTTATACAGTGCCTTTCATGACCTCATGAAGTCCCAAAGCGCTTTACAGCCAATGAAGTACTTTTCGAAGTGTAGTCACTGCTGTAATGAAAGGGGTGATTGTTACGCAGCAGGGAAGAGGATGGTGTAATCAATGCATCTGAAAACATCTTCCACTGTATATAATCTTGAGCTCTTCCAAAACTCTGCTGCCCCGTGTCCTAACTCGCACCAAGGCCCGTTCACTCATCACCCCCTGTGCTCGCTGACCTACACTGGCTCCCGGTCCGGCAACCTCTCAATTAAAAAAATTCTCATCCTGGTTTTCAAATCCCTCCCTATCTCTGTAATCTCCTGCAGCCCTACAACCCTCCGAGATCTCTGCGCTCCTCCAATTCTGCCCTCTTGCGCATCCCCGATTATAATCGCTCCACCATTGGCGGCCGTGCCTTCAGCTGCCTGGGCCCTGAGCTCTGGAATTCCCTCCCTAAACCTCTCCGCCTCGCTACCTCTCTCTCTCCCCTCCTTTAAGACGCTCCTTAAAAAACCTACCTCTTTGACCAAGCTTTTGGTCGCCTGTCCTAATATCACAGGAGCGTAATCAAAATTTTGTTTTGATTACGCTCCTGTGAAGCGCCTTGGGATGATTTACTACGTTAAAGGCGCTGTATAAATACAAGTTGTTGTTTTTATATGAAAGATTGTGTGATGTGAGAACATAAGAACATAAGAAATAGGAGCAGGAGTCGGCCGTTCGGCCCCTCGAGCCTGCTCCGCCTTCAATAAGATCATGGCTGATCTTCTACCTCATCTCCACTCTCCCGCCCGATCCCCATATCCCTTGATATTCAAAAATCTATCGATCTCTCTCTTGAATATACTCAACGACTGAGCCTCCACAGCCCTCTGGGGTAGAGAATTCCAAAGATTCACCACCCTCTGAGTGAAGACATTTCTCCTCATCTCAGTCCTAAATGGCTGACCCCTTATTCTGAGACTGTGACCCCTGGTTCTAGACTCCCCAGCCAGGGGAAACATCCTCCCTGCATCTACCCTGTCAAGCCCTGTAAGATACATTCCTTAGTAACTAATTTGTAAACACGGGATATAGAACACTATTCTACATCTTTGTACATCTTTTACACACAGACACCAAAATTAAAAATAAACAAGTCCAAGCGTTGGAACATAATGATTATGAATCTTCCATTGGGAACGTACCAACATTCATGTTTGCAAGTTCACAAATTTATCTGAATCTGAATCTGATCTGAATCTGGACAAAGTAAGTTTTTAAAAAATATATATTTTCACAAGAGAGCGAGCAAGCAAGAGGGAGCACTCTGTCTTTAGAAACTATATTCATCACAGGCATAATCTGCTTAACAACTAGCATCAGTGTCAGCTGTGGCTCACTCTCGCCTCTGAGTCAGAAGGTTGTGGGTTCAAGTCCCACTCCAGAGACTTGAGCACAAAAATCTAGGCTGACGCTCCCAGTGCAGTGCTGAGGGAGTACTGCACTGTTGGAGGTGCCGTCTTTTGGATGAGACGTTAAACCCAGGCCTCGTCTGTTCTCTCGGGTGGATGTAAAAGATCCCATGACACTATTAGAAAGAAAGAAAGACTTGCATTTATATCGCACCTTTCACGACCACCTCAAAGCGCTTTACAGCCAATGAAGTACTTTTTTTGGAGTGTACTCACTGTTGTAATGTAGGAAACGCAGCAGCCAATTTGCGCACAGCAAGGTCCCACAAACAGCAATGTGATAATGACCAGACAATCTGTTTTTTGAGGGATAAATATTGGCCACGACACCGGGGATAACTCCCCCTGCTCTTCTTCGAAATAGTGCCGTGGGATCTTTTATATGAGGAGTGGAGTATTCACACTGTCATAGGAGCGGAGTACGCGGGGTGTGGGGGGGGGTGGGAGGCTGGAGGAGATTGCAGAGATAAGTTCGGGTGAAGCCATGGAGGGATTTGAAGGCAGGAATGAGGATCTGAAATCTGATGTGTGGGGAGTCAATGAGCTAACGTAGGTCATTGAGGGCAGTGGGGAGTTTGAAGGGTGAGCGGGACTTGGCGAGAGGCAGGATATGAGTAGCAGTGTTAATCACAGAATCACAGAATCCCCACAGTGCAGATAGAGGCCATTTCGGCCCATCGAGCCTGCACCGACACATATCCCACCCTATCCCCGTAACCCCACGTATTTAATCCCCCTAACACTAAGGGTCAATTTATCATAGCCAAATCAACCTAACCCGCACATCTTTGGACTGTGGGAGGAAACCGGAGCACCCGGAGGAAACCCACGCAGACACGGGGAGAATGTTGTTAATAAGTGACATAGCAGTTCAACCTGTACTGGTTACGTTAGCGGAGGACACGATCAAACTCAAGTAAGCACTAGGAGTATGAAACGTGCGATTAAAATTGTGGTTTGCAAACTTTTTGATGGGAAGACCATGTATTCTATTCCCTAGTATGTGAAGTCCTGCAATCAGGTTGCAGCTGTAAGATTCTCAAAATTCACAGATCCCCCTAACTCTAAGAAAAAACCCTAAGGAAAAAGACTTTGGACTCTTTTTCTAGCTATTACAGGGTGGTGAAGTGCATTGGGCCCAACCGAAGAACTTTTTGAGCAAAAACCAAGATTTGGTACTTTTAAAACATGTCTGGGCTTGTAAGGGAGAAAAAGGCTGTGAAGGAAGGTGGGATCAACCTCTGTAAAAACAGTTTGGGTATTGGAGCTAATGGGAACTGTCTGGGGAACCGTATGATCTCGCTGGGAGTTTAAATCAGCCCCTATCAGACATTAGCATCCTAACAATAAACCCGAGGAGAACCAGTCTCCACCCCAAGTTACAGAGCCTATTAAGACATGCATAAAACAAATTACTTCGGCTTACTCTATAGAAATCATAGGCCCAGCCAAGAAAACCCAAAACATAAGAACAATCAAACTGAGATTAAATGGCAAATCGACAGGATGGGGGCCATCCCGGAACCACTTCACACCTTAACAAACCAGTTACCGTTAACGAGCCCGCCAAAACTAACAAAGACCGAAACCTGATTTGGCGCGCAGATAAGGAACCTTCAATGGGTATAATTGAAGGCCCGTTCTCAACCTGAAAAAGAAGAAGAGGAAGGAAGAACAAGAAGACATCGACGGAGGCATTCTCCGCAACACAGTTCTACAACATCACCGTTCAGCGTTCCGTGTCCAGCCTGGAGGTCGACAGCTCGAAGGCCAGACCATCCAACAAAGTAGGTTGACACGAGAAGAAACCAGAACGACCGCCTCAGTGACCACCGGACACCTCGCGGCAACAAGGCCCTCACGAAACAACCAACCAAACACCAAGTATCAATATTTGGGCCACCGCGACCAAAGAAAACCAACTCGAAGAAAACCAGAAGAACCGCAAAGTTTCCACTCTACTATCTACTCCTGACTTACCCCTGGGTAAGATTTTCACTTAAAAAACTCTAAACCCTACTTCTAAACTAAAGAAAAGTGGGTACTCACCTGATAAATCCAATACGCACCCTACCACATCAGCGGACTCGCGAAGACTGACCAGATACGCAGTTGAAGTCCTCTACCGCGTACGGGGTATGGCAGACACCAACCGACATATAGAGTGAACCCCAAAACCGCGAATTAACCTAACTGTCAAGGATTCTGGTGAGTATCATCCCTGGTTACCTGGAGTCCAACCTAGCCAGTGAAGTGGGATTGGGAGGGGTGAAGTATTCTTTTAATGTTATTTCCCTCGCTTGTACCGAAGCGTTCCCCACTCTTAGAGTGTTAAGAGTGTTTGTGTTGTGTTTTACTTTCTTAAATAAAGATCAAAGTTCTTGCATCAAACTCAGTTGTCTGCTGCACTTTTTAATCACAAAACCCCAAATAAGTCCAAGGTCTAGAATCAAGGGAGTGGGAGCGATTCGAACCGCTCAGAAGTCAGAGGTGAAGCTGACACAAAAACACCACTCCCTACACAGCTAATACTGTTTGCCTTCTTTTTGGAACGTGGATTTTTATTTGCTGTACGTTTTTGAAGTTACCTCATATGCACCTCACCCAACAGCATAAAACAAACAAGGCATTGTCAAAATCCCTATCTCTGCTCGCTGCTCGTTTCTCATGAAATGATTGTAACCCAGGGGACTACTTGCAGCAAACAAAGCTCCACGCAGCTGTCAATCAAGTACCCAGACCACAGCCAAGCTTTTAATTGAAGAGTTAAATCGGAGGTGTGGGGGGTGGGGTGGGGTGGAAATGACAAGTCGACCTGACTTCCGTGTTCCAAAGCAAATATAATTTGTTGGGAAATGTTTTGCAGGGAATATGTTGTCAAGGGTGCTTAAAAAGGAACATATGGCCATGTCCCTTTGTTCCAGTGCCTCAGAATGCTGGGCTAAAAAGTGTCTCGGGTTGCACTTTCCCTTCTCAGTAAGGACTGTTTATGCAATTAAAAAATTAATAGAAAATAAAGTACTGCTCGATATTATATAAAGAGAGTGTTAAACTGCAGACTTGCATCACGGAGCTATTCAATATTGTACAAAACAAACATCAAGACAAAAGTGCATGCAACAGTAAAAAGAAAGACTTACATTTAT
Source organism: Squalus acanthias (assembly GCA_030390025.1). NCBI lineage: Eukaryota > Metazoa > Chordata > Chondrichthyes > Squaliformes > Squalidae > Squalus > Squalus acanthias. The sequence continues at coordinate 10,845,338 of CM059434.1, read as the reverse complement.
ATAGCACCTTTCACAACATCCCAAAGCCAATGAATTACTTTTTGAAGTGTAGTCACTGTTGTAATGTAGGAAACGCGGAAGCCAATTTGCACACAGCATGCTCCCACAAACAGCAATGTGATAATGACCACATCATCTGTTTTTAGTGATGTTGATTGAGGGATAAATATTGGTCAGGATACCAGGAATAACTCCCCTGCTCTTCTTCGAAATAGTGCCATGGGATTTTTACGTCCACCTGAGAGAGCAGACGGGGCCTCGGTTTAACGTTTCATCCGAAAGACGGCACCTCCGACAGTGCAGTGCTCCCTCAGCACTGCACTGGAGTGTCGGCCTAGCTTTATGTGCTCAAGTCCCTGGAGTGGGACTATGAATCCACAACCTTCTGACTCAGGAAGCGAGTGTGCTACCCACTGAGCTGCACTGAGTTATTGGAAGAGATACTGATGGGAAAGACTCATGTTCTAACTGTATCGTAGCTACAAGGTGTGTGGTTACTGGATGGGGATGCAATATGCTGTCTATGCTCATGTGCTGAGGAGTTATTTACTGTGCTAATGTAAAGTTCTGCTAATATTTAATATGTCAGGCCTGCTGTTTTTAAGGAATGTATAAGTGAGAGACTGTCCATGAGAAATCACAAGCAGTCGACTGGTCAGTATGAAGATTAGTCGCTAGTTCATAAAGGTAATTATGGATGAGACAGGTCATTTGGTCGATCTTAATCCACCCATCTAAAAACAACAACACCTTGCATTTATATAGCGCCTTTAACGTAGTAAAACATCCCAGGGTGCTTCACAGGAGCGTTATCAGACAAAATTTGACACCGAGCCTCAAAAGGAGACATTAGGACAGGTGACCAAAAGCTTGGCCAAAGAGGTAGGTTTTAAGGAACGTCTTAAAGGAGGAGAGCGAGGTGGAGAGGCGGAGAGGTTTAGGGGGGGGATTTCCAGAGCTTAGAACCCAGGCAGCTGAAGGCACGGCCACCAAAAGACCCTAAAATCACCCCAATGAAGTATCCTATTGTTTTTCAAATGATTTCAAGGTTTTTTTCGTCCCGCTACTCTATCTGGAGTTCCATTTCGTGTATTAATCACTCTTTGTGTGAAGAAGAATTTCCCAATATTAATCCCAAAATGACCTTTTACTAGTTTGAACCCGTGTCCCCTTGTCCTACTCTTGCAATGAAAGAAAATAAATGACATTTGATTCATAACCACGCATCAACTGATAGGGTTTAATTTTGACATTTGTTTGGGATACTTAATGCAAACTAAAAATTACTACTTTACTCAAACCAACCCTCCTCGAGATCTTATGTGCAGCCAGACAGCAAGAAAGGGCAGAAATCAGGCATTAAAAGAAAGTGGAGATTGCCCAGTCTGCATTAGCAATTTGCCTGCTCCTTAGATGGTCCTTCTATGTGTTTGTTTTGACTGTCAGGGTGGTTTATTGACAGGGAAATCCAGTATCTCTCTCCCCACCATCAAACACTCCTCATTAACGTTAATAGCATTTGGCCTGTGTTGGTCCTTCAGCAGAGTTCTGAGTGTGTCACCACGGTCATTCTGAACACGCCAATAAATATCGCAGCGCAAAATGACTCCAACGGTAAACTTTGCCCAAAGGTCAGAAACATGGCCCTCAAACATACCTGAAAACCCAATCAGGCACAAAGACCCCAAGATGCCTTGTAATTCTAACAATGCCCTTTCTGTGTCAGCCGTGGCTCAGTGGGTAGCACACTCGCCTCGAGAGTTAGAAGGTTGTGGGTTCACTCCTAGTCCCACTCCAGGAACTCTGAGCACATTAAAGCTAGGCTGACACTCCAGTGCAGTGCTGAGGGAGTGCTGCACTGTCGGAGGTGCTGTCTTTTGGATGAGACATTAAACCCCGTCTGCTCTCTCAAGTGGACGTAAAAGATCCCATGGCACTATTTCGAAGAAGAGCAGGGGAGTTATCCCCGGTGTCTTGGGCCCAATATTTATCGCTCAACCAACACTAAAGCAGATTATTTGGTCATTATCACATTGCTGTTGGTGGGCGCTTTGGCTGCCTCGTTTCCTACATTATAACAGTGACTACACTTCAAAAGTATTTCATTGGCTGTAAAAGCGCTTTGGGATGTCCTGAGGTTGTGAAAGGCGCTATATAAATGTAAGTATTTCTTTTTTTCATTAACTCGCGTTCAGTCAAATGGGATAATGGAGCCATGATTAGTCTTAATGATAAAACATTTATTGCGCCAAAATGATTAAAAAGTTGTGAGTAATGATACAGTCAACAAGACTGGATCGGGAATCAGCCCAGACAGAATGGGAATCGATGATACTTGACTTAACAAACGAACTGGCATTTATTTAGCTCCTGATCATATAAAAAGAAAGACTTACATAGCTGCAGGAGGTCCCAGAACACTCACAAATAATGGATTACTTTTAACCTGCAGTCGCGATTGCTGTGTAGGCAAACCATTAAAAACTCAAAGCCCCAAACAAATGGATTTCTTCTATTTGCTATATTGTATACAAGGGCTTGGACACGTTAAATAAGAACTCACATTTAATTCGCTAAAACTTTCAATTTTCTGCTTGAATTTAATAAAAGCTCAGTAGAATGATTCATTGCTTGGCTCACACAACAACAACTTATATTTATATAGCGTCTTTAACGTAGTAAAACGTCCCAAGGTGCCTCACAGGAGCACTAGCGGACAAAATTTGACACCGAGCCACATAAGGAGGTAGGTTTTAAGGAGCGCCTTAAAAGGAGAGAGAGAGGCGGAGGGGGTTAGGGAGGGAATTCCAGTGCTTAGGGCCCAGGCTGCTGAAGGCAATGGTGGGGCAATGGAAATTGGGGATGCACAAGAGGCCAGAATTGGAGTAACGCAGAGTTCTCGGAGGATTGTAGGAGGTTACAGAGATACTATCACAGCACATCCATAATGTGCCCAAGTGCAGTCTAGCTCACTGAGGAAATCTGACTCTGCAGCCGGCCTTGAAACTCTCACGGGCGAGAGATAGACGCTTCTGTATTGGCAGCTCGACTGTCGTCAGCATAGGATTCTGTAAAACACAGGGACTTTCTATATTCTCCACCGTGTCACACACACAAAAAAACCCACATTGGCTAGATTTGCTGTGTCTGATTCTGGCCTTGTTGGAGCTGAGCCACTTGTACCACTTGTTCTGATAGTAAACCAGGCCATGCTCCGAAGCCAATTCCGGTGTCTGCCAGGAACAGCCGAACAAAGAAACGACAAGGTGCTCACAGACAACGAACTCCCTCCCCCCTTCCCTTCCACATCTGGCAGGCTCCCTTCGGTTTCTCACAAGCTGTACCATTGACTGAATTTTTTTTAAAGTATTAACTTGATCAAGACTTGCAAACAATTGTGTGCATGATCTTGCACATGCAAAGCTGGTTCAATGATGCCGCCAGCTCTCTAAACCTGCGCCTGCAATTTAAGCACAGGGTAGAGAATTAAAGCACTATTCTTTTGAAGAAAATCTAATAGTCATTGCGAATAGGTCCTCTTCGAAAGGCTACTTTTTGTCTCTACTGCACACATCTCAAAGCCTGCCTTCTTCTGAACCAGCTGTAGTGCCAAGTGCCACAGTGACCCCATCAACCACTCTGTGCCAGAGCTACTGTGCTAGAATTCTTTTTTAATCCAGGTTGGTTATCCTGAATCTCCAAAGGCTTTATGTTACTAGGTTACAGTATACATATGAACATATGAATTAGGAGCAGGAGTAGGCCATACGGCCCCTCGAGCCTGCTCCTCCATTCAATAAGATCATGGCTGATCATCGACCTCAACTCCACTCTCCTGCCCGATCCCCATATCCCTCGATTTCCTTAGAGTCCAAGGAGGAAAAATTGGGTTGCGCCCCCTTTGGGGCGCTAACTTCACCAGGGCGCTACTTTCAACGCCCCGGAAAAATTAGCGCCCCCGCGGCTGAAATTCACCGGTAGCGCCCCAAGAGGGAGGCAGGGTGCTACAGGAAGCTGCGGTACTGCAGGCCTTCCTCCCCTTATTAAAGGGGAGGGGCCTAGAGCAGTGCAACCCGGGGCCCAGCTGGGCCACCAGGGATCGGAGTGCCGGCAAAAGAGCCCGGCACTCAAGAGAAGTGCCGAACTCACGGAGCACAGCTGGCACTCTGTGGGGCGGGGGGGGCTGCAGAGGAGGCTGGGGATGGCAGAGGGGGCAGGTGCTGGCAGGTGGCCAGCAACAAAAATGGCCGCCCGGCACCTCTCCTTTAATTTGCGCTGCCCCAGCCGCAGGCAGGCCCCCCTGACCCCGTCGGACATAGCGTCCGGCGGTAAGTCAGGGGGCTCTACCGAAGATCGCGGCCAGGGCGCGAGCGGGGCGCTGCGCACGGCGATGACGTCATCGCCGCGGGGCGCTAACGGTTACCGCCGCCGCTAACCTCCCGCTGAATTTTGCAGGAGGCGTTGACGGCGCCGCGCTCAGGCGCTAGTTGCTTTGCGTCCCGTTAGCACCCTCTTAGGCGCAAAGCAACCGAATTATTAGGCCCAAAAATCTATCTATCTCAGCCTTGAATATACTCAACAACTGAGCATCCACAGCCCTCTGGGGCAGAGAATTCCAAAGATTCACAACCCTCTGAGTGAAGAAATTCCTCCTCATCTCAGTCTTAAATGACCCACCCCTTATCCTGAGTTTATGCCCCCTAGTTCTAGACTTTCCAGCCAGGGGAAAGAGCCTCTCAGCATCTACCCTGTCAATCCCCCTCAGAATCTTGTATGTTTCAATGAGATCACCTCTCATTCTTCTAAACTCCAGAGAGTATAGGCCCAATCTACTGAATTTCTCCTCATACATTTAAAGTAAATGCTTACTCAGTGCAAAGAGAATGCACATTACTGGTGAGCAGGATTTCGCACTGGTGCTTCGGGTTGCCAACTCTGGTTGGACGTATTCCTGGAGGTTCCGTCACATGACCTCCTGTCTCCGATTGCCCCCGCATTGTCAAACAGCCTTTCTTCCCCCCCCCCCCCCACCACCCGCCATCTCCAATATTTTTATAACTAATAAACAATAATGTTCAAAGAAAATGGTTAAAAAAAACCCCACCCAATTTACTTTATCTCCCGGAGGGCTGTTGGCAGCTATGTCCAGGAGATCAGTCTTTAATCCCCGGAGATGCCAGGACAACTCTGGAGGCTTGGCAACCCTACTGGGGCTCTAAAAGCCAGTGCTTCTCAAACTTGTCTGCGTGGGGTGACCACCCCGCCCTGGAAATATTGCACACTCCCGGGGAGCACCTGCAAAAAAAAACACTGGCACATTCCTGGGGGGAACACTCCGTTCTAAGTTCCCACCATCAGCTATCCAAAGGAAAACAGGGCAGTCGTTGCAGAAAAAAAACATTCCCATTAGGGTACTGGATAGTAAAAACAACCTGCTAGCAAGCCAACCATTACAAAAATCTCACGATAGATGAACACAATCCAGTGACCCAAGATCCCATCCCTGGTTGAACACCGATGCTCTTATAAGTCTTTATTAAGTATTCGACAGCCACCAAACAAAAGGTGAAAACATTAAAAAATATGCACACAGTTTCTTTGAGAGGACAACACTATTTAAGCAAAATGCTCCAAAATTATAATTAATGCATCAGAAAATAAAAAAGCCGAAATAATGAAATGATTGAATTAAAGTCTAGTCACCAAGTAGTTGAGATGCCTCCTGCCTACATATTATTTCGAGCTCACCTCTGTTCTGTTGATGGACCTTGAGTTGGTACACCAACGAAATTATGACTGAAAAGAAACTCAAAACAATCATCATCCTTTCCTAAACAAATTCCGGACAACATGATACAAATTCGATTAAAACAGCAAATAAAACCTTTTTTCTTTCTCCTCTACCTGAAAGGCCGAGACGTCACAGCAGGCTCTGCAAGGAAGATCAGTTCAACAGAGGTAGGGCTTGTCATCTGCTGAATGGAGGAGGGAAAATATTACTGTTATAGGACTGGGAAGAAAAAATGTGAATCAGAGCCAAGAACAGTGTGCATGGGAAAATGTTCAAGGCTCGATCCTTATCGCCTCGCACATTCAAAAACCGTGAGAATCTTTATACAGTAAACTCTCCTTTAAACGGCACCTAATTATCCGGAATTCTCTAATAACCGGCAAAATTCAGGAGTAGGTTCAGGAACCCAAAGGTAAGTTTTACTGTATATTTGTGGCTGTGTAACCGGGGTTCTTGTACCTGTGGCCGTGTAACCATGGCTCCTGCACCTCTGGTTGTGTAACCGGGTCCCCTGTACCTGTGGCCGTGTAACCGGGACTCCTGCACATGTGGCCGTGTAACCGGGACTCCTGCACATGTGGCCGTGTAACCGGGTCCCCTGTACCTGTGGCCGTGTAACCGGGTCCCCTGTACCAGTGGCCGTGTAACCGGGTCCCATGTACCTGTGGCCGTGTAACCGGGTCTCCTGCACATGTGGCCGTGTAACCGGGGCTCCTGTACCTGTGGCCGTGTAACCGGGGCTCCAGTACCTGTGGCCGTGTAACCGGGCCCCCTGTACCTGTGGCTGTGTAACCGGGGCTCCTGTACCTGTGGCCGTGTAACCGGGGCTCCTGTACCTGTGGCCGTGTAACCGGGGCTCCTGTACCTGTGGCCGTGTAACCGGGGCTCCAGTACCTGTGGCCGTGTAACCGGGGCTCCAGTACCTGTGGCCGTGTAACCGGGGCTCCAGTACCTGTGGCCGTGTAACCGGGGCTCCTGTACCTGTGGCCGTGTAACCGGGGCTCCAGTACCTGTGGCCGTGTAACCGGGGCTTCTGTACCTGTGGCTGTGTAACCGGGGCTCCTGTACCTGTGGCCCGTGTAACCGGGGCTCCTGTACCTGTGGCCGTGTAACCGGGGCTCCTGTACCTGTGGCCGTGTAACCGGGGCTCCTGCACATGTGGCCGTGTAACCGGGGCTCCAGTACCTGTGGCTGTGTAACCGGGGCTCCTGTACCTGTGGCCGTGTAACCGGGTCACCTGTACCTGTGGCCGTGTAACCGGGGCTTCTGTACCTGTGGCCGTGTAACCGGGGCTCCAGTACCTGTGGCCGTGTAACCGGGGCTCCAGTACCTGTGGCCATGTAACCGGGGCTCCAGTACCTGTGGCCGTGTAACCGGGGCTTCTGTACCTGTGGCTGTGTAACCGGGGTTCCTGCACCTGTGGCCGTGTAACCGGGGACTCCTGTACCTGTGGCCGTGTAACCGGGGACTCCTGTACCTGTGGCCGTGTAACCGGGACTCCTGTACCTATGGCCGTGTAACCGGGACTCCTGCACCTGTGGCCGTGTAACCGGGACTCCTGTACCTGTGGCCGTGTAACCGTGACTCCTGTACCTGTGGCCGTGTAACCGGGTCCCCTGTACCTGTGGCCATGTAACCGGGACTCCTGCACCTGTGGCCGTGTAACAGGGGCTCCAGCACCTGTGGCTGTGTAACCGGGTCCCCTGTACCTGTGGCTGTGTAACCGGGGCTCCAGCACCTGTGGCTGTGTACCCGGGTCCCCTGTACCTGTGGCCGTGTAACCGGGTCCCCTGCACATGTGGCTGTGTAACGGGGCTCTCGTACCTTGGGCCATTGTCACTCCATGTCCCTTCTTCTGGTCTGAGGTCGGCTGATATATAAATTGCCTCGGTAGGTATACCTCTCCGTTATCCGGAATTTTTAATCAACCGGCACCATCCCGGTCCCGTAGGTGCCGGATACAAAAGAGTTTACTGTACGTTTAACAAATTCAATGTTAGGTGGAAAAAAAGTGAAAACCTTTTGCATGTACTGTAAATTAAACGCTAAAAAGATCAGTACAATAATATCACAGATGCATTTAAGAGGAAGCTAGATAAACACATCAGGGAGAACAGGAATAGAAGGACCAAGAGCTGGAAAGTGGGATTAGACTGGGTAGCTCTTTTTCAGCCGCCACAGACACAATGGGCCGAATGGCCTCCTTCTGTGCCGTAAATGTCTATGATTCTATGATATGTTGATAGGGCGAGATGAAGTAAGGTGGGAGGAGGCACGTGGGAGGCATAAACAGCGGCGTGGACCAGTTGGGCCGAATGGCCTGTTCCTGTGCTGTACATGCCATGTCATTCTATGTAAAGATATTAATTATCGCACAGCAACGTGCAAAGATGACAAGCAAACATCAAAATTATGAATCGGTTGCAAATTTTGAGATTAAACATTACTGAAGCATTCAAACATTAATGTTTTAATATGATGCACTGGTTCTTTATCTCCCTGTATTTTCCAAAACATACATCCCTGTACATTGTGTCTGAAACTGCAGATTTTTTTTCAAATCCTGATAATTCCAATGCAATATGCATGCTGTTTATCAACATGTACAAAATTAACCAAAATAAGATTTTTTAATAGTTTTTTTCCCAACGCTACGTATCTTGAATTTACACAATTTACAACAGACTGAATGCTGTGCTTCAGAAGCACTCATCCCTTGCAAGATGCTGCACAGTCACACTCTCTGGACAGATGAAACGTCTAAAATTGAAATGTATACAATTCTTAGAGTGCTTGACAGGGTAGATGCTGAGAGGTTGTTTCCCCTGGCTGGAGTATCTAGAACTAGGGGGCATAGTCTCAGGATAAGGGGTCGGCCATATTGGACTTACTTGAGGAGGAATTTCTTCACTCAGAGGGTGGGGAATCTTTGGAATTCTCTACCCTAGAGGGCTGGGGAGGCTCAGTCGTTGAGTATATTTAAGGACTGAGATCGATAGATTTTTGGACTCAAGGGGATCGGGTGGAAAAGTGGAGTTGAGGTAGAAGATCAGCCATGATCTTATTGAGTGCTGCAGCAGGCTCAAAGGGCTGTGTGGCCTATTCCTGCTCCTATTTCCTATGTTCTAACAGATTATCTGGCTTTGGTGAGACCACACCTGGAGTACTGTGTACAGATCTGGTCTCCGTACCTAAGGAAGGATACACCTGCCTTAGAGGGGGTGCAATGAAGATTCACTAGATTGATTCATAAGAACATAAGAAATAGGAGCAGGAGTAGGCCATTCGGCCCCTCGAGCCTGCTCCGCCATTCAATAAGATCATGGCTGATCTTCTACCTCAACTTCACTTTGCTGTACTATCCCCATATCCCTTGATTCCCTTAATATCCAAAAATCTAACGATCTCGGGCTTGAATATACTCAACTACTGAGCCTCCACAGCCCTCTGGGGTAGAGAATTCTAAAGATTCACCACCCTTTGAGTGAAGAAATTTCTCATCTCAGTCCTAAATGGCCGGCCCCTTATTGAGACTGTGACCCCTGGTTCTAGACTCCCCAGCCAGGGGAAACATCCTCCCTGCATCTACCCTGTCAAGCCCTGAAAAATCTTGTATGTTTCAATGAGATCACCTCTCATTCTAAACTCCAGAGAATATAGGCCTAGTCTACTCAATCTCTCCTCAGAGGACAATCTCCCTATAACAGGAACCAGTCTGGTGGACCTTTGTTGCACTCCCTCTATGGCAAGTATATCCTTCCTTAGGTAAGGAGACCAAAACTGTACACAATACTCCAGGGGTGGTCTCACCAGGGCCCTATATAATTGCAGTAAGACAGCTTTACTATTATACTCAAATCCTCTTGTAATAAAGGACAAAATACCAATTGCTTGCTGTACCTGCATGTTAACTTTCAGTGATTCGTGTACAAGGACACCCAGGTCCCTCTGAACACCAACATTTCCCAATCTCTCACCATTTAAAAAATACTCTGCTTTTCTATTTTTCCTACCAAAGTGGATAACTTCACATTTCTCCACATTATATTCCATTTGCCATGTCCACTCACTTAGCCTGTCTGTATCCCCTTGAAGCCTCTTTGCATCCTCCTCACAACTTACATTCCCACCTAGCTTTGTATCATCAGCAAACTTGGATGTATTACATTTGGTCCCCTCATCCAAATAATTGATGTAGATTGTGAATAGCTGAGGCCCAAGCACTGATCCTTGTGGCACCCCACTAGTTACAGCCTGCCAACCCGAAAATGACCCATTTATTCCTACTCTCTGTTTTCTGTCCGTTAACCAATCCTCAATCCATGCTAGTATATTACCCCCAATCCCATGAGCCCTAATTTTGTTTAATAACCTCTTGTGTGGCACCTTATCGAATGCCTTCTGAAAATCCAAATACACCACATCCACCGGTTCCCCCTGATCTATTCTGCTAATTACAACCTCAAAAAACTCTAACAGATTCGTCAAACACGATTTCCTTTTCATAAATCCGTGTTGACTCTGCCCAATCCTATTATTATTTTCTAAGTGCTCTGTTACCACGTCCTTAATAATAGATTCTAGCACTTTCCCTACTACTGATGTCAGGCTAACTGGTCTGTAGTTCCCCGTTTTCTCTCTCCCTCCTTTCTTAAATAGTGGGGTTACATTTGCTACCTTCCAATCAGCGGGAACCGTTCTAGAATCTATGGAATTTTGGAAAATGACAACCAATGCATCCACTATCTCTATAGCCACCTCTTTCAAAACCCTAGGATGTAGGCCATCAGGTCCAGGGGATTTATTGGCTTTCAGCCCCTTTAATTTCTCCAGTACTATTTTTTTTTCTAATACTAATTTCTTTCAGTTCCTCATTCTCGTTAGACCCTTGGTTCTCCACTATTTTCGGGAAGTTTTTTGTGTCTTCTTCCGTGAAGACAGGCATAAAGTATTTGTTTAATTTCTCTGCCATTTCCTTATTCCCCATTATAATTTCTCCTGTCTCAGCCTGTAAGGGACCCAACATTTACTTTCACTAATCTTTTCCTTTTTACATACCTATAGAAGCTTTTACAGTCTGTTTTTATGTCTCTTGCTAGTTTACTCTCATATTCTATTTTCTCCTTCTTTTTCAATTTCTTGGTCCTCCTTTGCTGAATTCTAAACTCCTCCCAATCCTCAGGCTTACTACTCTTTTTTGGCAACATTATAAACCTCTTCCTTTGATCTAATATTATCTTTAACTTCTCGTTAGCCACAGTTGGACCACTTTTCCTGTGGGGTTTTTGTGCCTTAAAAGAATGTATATTTGTTGTAAATTATGTATTAATTCTTTAAATGCTAGGCATTGCTTGTCTACCATCATACCTTTTAATGTAGTTTCCCAATCTACCTTAGCCAACTCACCCCTCATACCTACGTAGTTTGCTTTGTTTAGATTTAAGACCCTAGTTTTGGATTTAACTAAATCACTTTCAAACTCAATATAAAATCATATTATGGTCACTCTTCCCTAAAGGCCCCTTTACTACAAGGTTACTAATTAACCATTTCTCATTACACAATACTAGATCTAAAATAGCCTGTTCCCTAGTTGGTTCCTCAACATACTGATCTAGAAAACTATCTTGTATACATTCCATGAATTCGTCCTCCACACTATTACTGCAAATTTGGCTTGCCCAGTCTATATGTAGATTAAAGTCCCCATGATTACTGTATTACCCTGTTACATGCGCCTCTAATTTCCTGATTTATACTCTGCCCTACATTACAACGACTGTTTGGGGGCCTATAAACAACTCCCACCAATGTTTTCTGCCCCTTGCTGATTCTTAGCTCCACCCAAACTGATTCTACTTCTTGATTTTTGGAGCTAAGATCCTTTCTCTCTACTGTCTTTATCCCATCCTTTATTATCAGGGCTACCCCGCCTCCTTTTCCATTTTGCCTATCTTTTCTAAAAGTTAAGTATCATGAAATATTTAGTTCCCAACCTTGGCCACATTGCAACCACGTCTCCATAATGGCTAATAGATTACACCTATTAATTTCTATCTGCACTATTAATTCATCTATTTCGTTGCAAATGCTTCGCGCATTCAGATATAGTGCCTTTAGCTTTGACTTATTTCTATTTTTCCCTGATGTCACCTTAGTCACTGATACATTATTACCTTTGGGATGAGAGGGTTGTCCTATGAGGAGAGATTGAGTAGATTGGGCCTATACTCTCTGGAGTTTAGAAGAATGAGAGGTGATCTCATTGAAACATACAAGATTCTGAAGAGGATTGACAGGGTAGATGCTGAGAGGTTGTTTCCCCTGGCTGGAGAGTCTAGAACTAGGGGGCGAAGTCTCAGGATAAGGGGTCGGCCATATTGGACTTACTTGAGGAGAAATTTCTTCACTCAGAGGATGGTGAATCTTTAGAATTCTCTACCCCAGAGGGCTGTGAATGCTGAGTCATTGAGTATATTCAAGGCTGAGATCGATAGATTTTTGGACACTAAGGGAATCAAGGGATATGGGTATAGGACGGGAAAGTGGAGTTGAGGTCGATGATCAGCCATGATCTTATTGAATGGCGGAGCAGGCTCGAGGGGCCGTATGGCCTACTCCTGCTCCTAATTCTTATGTTCTTATGTAAAGTGGCCTATCCAGCACAGGGCACTGCACGTTAAAACTCTGGTGCACAGACCTGGAGAGAACGCTGAATAGCAGTATCCAGAAGCAACAAGGTGGTGCTTTGTTGGATTCTGGCCACTACAATGAGCAGACAAGCTATAGCGCTAATCTCTCCTGCAACCGCACCCGAATTACATGAGCGTCACTGTGAATCCAGAGACTGCAGACTGCAGTTTCATTGATATATTAAAAGTATCTGGTGAATACCTTCTCCTGCATCCTCTAGGTGTGGGGTTTCAAACTCAATTGACACGGTGGGCCTGAAACACTCTGGTACTTGGCGTGGGCCACATTCAGCAGAAGTTATTTTGACACATTGGGGTAGAAATCAGCACGCGTTTCGCCCGGTTTGTTTGGGCGTAAAAGGGGCACGAATTCTACCAATTTCTGGGCGCGAGGTCCGGTTCCTAATCTACGCTGGCGGGCCATACGTTTGACACCCGTGCTCCAGGGTATGAAAAGACCAGAATCTGTCCACTGTGGCTGGTGCCACCCTGTACACTTGTACTAGACTGGCCAGCTTGTGTGACACTGTCCGGGGGCAGCGCTCTGTGAAAGACTGCAGACTCCTCCAGCATTACCATTGATACTTTGTATTTCAAAAACTTTGGGAAATTGGTGAACTCTTTACTTTGTCTTTCAAAAAGTTCTGCAGACGGAATTCCTGCTATAATTGCCCAGGCCTGTTTGCAGCCTA